>JAZKJV010006791.1:0-280054 GCA_037367405.1 Ottelia alismoides | reverse complement strand
TGTGCACGCCACGGAAAATCAACTCTGTTGAGATTAGGGTTCTAAAAGAACCCTAGGAACTTATTAAAAAAACATGAATCTGCTCTCAATTCTCAAGAAAAAAAAATCAAGAAATCAACCGAGAATCGAACCCGCTCTGATATCATGTTAGAAAATAGAGAAAGTGAAAGCTTATCAGAATAAAGAGATAAAACATGAATTGAACACGGGATTTATGTGGAACCCTACTCCGTAAGGAGCGGGATGAAACCACGGGAGAAGGCCTCAAAGGGCCATATGTTATGCATTGCATTTTCTCAACTGGATACAATGGGTTTGGGGGTCTATATATAGGCCCCACTGAGTCTCCACATCTCCAAACCGGTAGATGTGGGACTAAATAACTGGATGGGGTAAATGGATCCTGGAGATATCCATTTACCCATCTACAGCATAATAGGCGCACAACCAAATAGTCCAACAAAAATAAAGGGGATACATGTACATTATACAATAGGGGCCCAAAACCCAAGTTTCACATATGAATTCCGATTCTTTTGAATTTGGTCTTGTTTTGAAGGGTAATTGAACGTACATTAATTCAAAAGTAAGTAGGGGTTCATAAGTGACCGTATGAGAGAGATTTGTGTTTTAATCTCAAATTATGGTTTGGGTTTTATTGGTCAATTTTACAAGTTAGTATTTTTGGGCAGTGTTAATGATATGTACACAATGAAATTGATTTCATATCAATCAGAATTAGCATTAATTAGTTAAAATGCATGAAATTAGGTGAAAATGCATGAATGATTATGAATGCAATATGAAGTGTTAAGTTATACAAATTATTTACAGATACCTGAAAGTTAATTTTATGCAGTTAACAACTTAACATGCAAATGAACCTAAATTCTCGGGATGAAGATCTCTTTTCAGCTAATTAAACTGATAAATCACATATTCATCAGAAATCCCAAGAGGGAACCCTAAATAATAGCCCCAAGTAGGTTGTTGCTATTGTAAGGGCCCAAAAGGGCCAAAAAGAGAAAAAGAAATAAAAAAGGAGAGCCCAAGTGGGTTGGATTTTGAAAAAAAAGAGAGAAAAGCAGAAAAAAGGATTGGCCTCATTTGCAAAAAAAAATTGTTTTGAAAAAGAGATGCATACAAAAAAAACGTATGCTTTAAAAAAAGAGATGGCTATATATACAGGAAGAAATAACCGAGAGAAAAAAATTTACGAGAAGAAAAGCTGAAAAAAATGAGAACGGTTTATTGATTGTTTTTGTTTCCCCATTTTCGTGCCTTCTCCCAACTTTGTCGATGTCATTGTTTTCCGACAAATATGAGAGAAAGAGGGAGTATTGTATAGAGTTACAGGTCGGATTCAGATCAGATTCTTCACATTCCAGACTAGCCAGATATCGGACTCTACAGTCTACATTCAAACTCGGCTATTAGATTCCGAGTCTTCAGTTTGATACGCACATATTTTCCATTTTTTGTATGGTCCCCATCTTTTATTTTTGATCTCATAGTTTTCATGTGATCCATAGAGACACCAGAGTAGAGATCTCATTCCCTATGCCATGTGGGTTAGGGTTTTCCTGTGGTTCATAGAGATACCAGAGTAGAGATCACATTCTCTGAGCAGTATGGGAGAGGCCCAGTTCTCCGATGAGGAGACTTTTCAGACTCCATTCTCCAATGACCACGGACTCCGACGAGGATGTCTCTACAGCTTTTTTAATTCGGCCCTTCAGAGATGAAGCAGTTGTCGACATGATTGAGTCTTCTACATGTGGTGGGCCAGAGTACTCCGACGAGGAGACTCTTTTCAGTTTCAGTGATTCTGATAGGCCTAGTTCAGAGCACATGTTCTCCAACGAAGAGACCCAGTTCGACTCAAACTCGAGCCCGTTTGTTCCTCCTCACTTGCGCGGCATGAGAAGCAACGTCCTCGATAGAACCGATAGTTGTGTTTGTGTTGAATTGATATTATCTGTAGTGTCTTGTATCGTGAGTTTGAGTGATTTCTTTTTATATGTCCAAGCTGAGCATTGCATGCTCCAGCTTGAGGGGGAGTGTTACAGCATATGCATTATATATATATATATATATATATTACCGCATCCAGTTGTTTAGTCCCACATCTACCAGTGGTGGGACTTGAAGGGTCTGTGGAGGTTATAAGAAGCCCCAGACCTCCTGTATCAGATGAGAAAGTTGAATGCAACAATCATTCCTTTGAGGCATTCTCCCGTGGTTTCATCCCGCTCCTTAGGGAGTAGGGTTCCACATTAAATCCCGGTGTTCTTTAATGTTTATTCTATTATCTTTGATTACACTTCCGCGTTTCATATTGCTAACATGGTATCAGAGCCTACGTTAGTTTTCTAACAACCACCTGAGAGATATGGACTCTATGTAGCAGAAAAGTCATATGGTGATCCACTTCATATGATGAAGCATTAACATATCATGACATGGAAAGATCGATGCTCGCTATGAAATATGAAGTAGCCTCCATGCACAAGAAGAGTGTATGGACCCTCGAAGATCCACCTAAAGGAGTTAAACATATTATGTGTGTGTGTGTAGAGATCTTCAAGAGAAAGAGGAGACCATGATGGAAGGTAGAGATCTTAAAGCACGGTCCGTAACTAAGGACTAAATATAAAGAGAATGAATCGATTATGATTAGATTTTCTCTCTTGATACCATGCTTAAACCCATCAAGATATTGATAGTTATAGCTGCGCAACTTGACTACGACATGAAGCAGATGAATGTCGAGATTGCATTCCTCGACAGATACCTCGACGAGAATATCTATATGGAACAACTATGGCTTCATATGAGAGGAAGGCAAAGTGTGCAAGCAGAAAACATCCATCTATAGCTTTATGCAAGCCTCTTGTAGTCGAAAGACCCGATTCGATGAAATCATAAAGAGTTACGATTTCGTTAAGAATCTTGATGAACCATGTGTACACAAGAAGCTTAGGGAAAGCGTCAATGTCAAAATCATGCTTTATGTAGATGAGATCAATGTATAAATCATGCTTTATGTAGATGACATCTTACTCATTAGGAATGATGCAAAGATGATGATTGGCGTTAAGATTTGGTTGTCATATACATCTAAGATAAAAGATCTCAAGTATGCCTCTTATATCATGGGTCTGAAACTGAGTATTGGGACTATCACAATAAGGATACATCAAGAAGATCTAGGAAACATCTCATGTGGATAACTCCAAGAAAGGCTTCCTTCCTTTAAGAAATATTATTGACCAATATAAAGAGACGGCACCTCAAAATGTTGAGTACGAGAAGGCTATGGCCGGATTGTTGGACATGCGAGCCCACGACGAGCCAATATGAAATAAATGTTATTGCAAATCACTCCCTGATCTGAAATGAAGAATAACTAATTTGCATTATAGGTCTCTTAGTACAATTAGGGTTATGTACCATGGCCATCTTAATGATCATACATTTGTTGATTCAAATGTTGAATCATGGATGTTGGTTCTTGGGTGATATCTAAAGAGTTAAATCGAGGACCCATCAAACACCGTTAAATGATTATTAAGGGAGGATCACCAGCCTGAAAAGGAGATGGCAATCTTTTCTCTAAAGATTGATATTTAACCGACCTCTTGACGGATGTCTTCTGCAGAGGAATAGAGATTCGGAGGTGTTAGATAAGTTAGGTCAGGGAGTTGACTTAACGAGATCGAGATAACCAAGACCTATGTCGTATACTGTCACGATATAGGCATGCATCCTCTGACCAGAGACAGATGTGTTACTATATGTTTGAGTATGTGTATTTGGAAGGCCGATAGGTTGATGATCTAATCAAGGTATATACACCGGCGAGCTAGTGTGCATACAAGGGCACATGAGTAATACAATCTCTCAAAGAGATCATACAGGTTCAATACTCAACCAGAAGACATGAGCTCACTGATGAGATATTGGGAATCAAATTCCGTGCACGGTCATCTCGCTTTGGAAGCTTGACTGAATTTGTAGGTTCGATATAAGATTTTGGAAAGTATATGATCAACACATGGGTATGATATATAGTTTGGAAAGTATATGATCGATACCAACTCCCAATGATCAAATGAGAAACTTAATGATAAAATCCTGAAGGAGTCAGTCTAAATAAGATCAAAGACTTCAGGTTTATTCTAGGTATTCCAGTATGCATGATGTAAATGTATTAAGAATACCGGAGGGTGATGTGATCATAAACGATTCTATAACCATGACGCTTCCATTTCGAGGGAGTGATGAAACAGGTCTAGATTTTAGTGACTCGTCTCAATGGAGAAGTAATCTGATCTTACTCCAAATGTTGGACATTGATCTTACGATTCAGATGCAATGAGAAGATTAGATTTACTGCTTTGATTTAATTAAACATCTTTAGGAGGTCTCCTTTATCTGGATTTAAGATATGATCTCTATATCCAAGTCACTATACATGGAACGTCATCGCCATGTCCTTATCTCCAAGTATCCACGGAGAAAGCGCACTATTCTTGAAAGAATTCAAGGATGATTTCATTGTAGATAATGTGTCTGAGCATTGAGGGAAATTAATAATTAAATGTGATTTAATTATAATGAAGAACATGAATTTGATTCATATCATTTGGCACTATAAGGAGAGTTATCTAAGATAATTAAATGTGATTTAATTATCAAAGATGTGAATAATGTGAATGTGATTTGATGCGGATTGGATTTCGCGGCGATGAAAATAATTTTTGAACGGTGGATTTTTTTTCGGTGGAAGAAGAAATTGAGGGGTTGAGAAGAGAAACTCGTCGGGAACATGAGGGATTTGGAGAGAGAGAGAGAGAGAAGCGCGAGGATCGCGTAGGGGAGAAGAGAGAGACGAGAGAGAGAGAATAAATCTCAAATTTGTAATCAACTGAACTCCTTAAAACAATAGGCCTTCATCCCTTTATATAGGAGGGAGGAGGTTACAATAATAGCAACTAATTCAAATTCTAACTAATTATCATAATTTGACTCTAACCGACTAACCGACTAATTTAAAATTCAAATCTCTAACTAATCGAGATCACAGGCGATCCCATTTATTGTAATTAAAAATACGACGACTCAAATAAACGTAAATAAAATTAACGAATAACATTAAATAAATATTCGGCCCTATATTTCTGTTCCACGTTGCATCAACTCTCCTCCGCTTTTAAAAATTCGTCTCCCGACGAATTGTTGGAACTGGATGCATCGTTGGAGAACTCGTCGTTGTAATTGTAGCTTGTAATTCCTTCAATTGGATCCTTTTCAACGTTACGTTTGTAGTTCTTTCCAATTGGAGGGTGTCTCTGCAATTTTTGTACCCCTTCACTTAAATAGAAGTCATAGCATAATATATCCTCTCATTGACCTTTTGGATAAAAAAATTTAAGAGGAGGGGTCTTCTTGCAAATTCCCCAAAATATCTCTTGACTCCGATTGTCAAGGGATACAATGGAACATACACCCTCAAATTTTAGGGTTCCTCTCTTCTTAAGCTGGCGGCGGCCGCGCTGATGTTGGAATCGGGGGCGACATGTGCGACGCAAGGATCGGTGGCGAAGACGGTGAGGTAGTTGACACGGAAGTAGGAGAGGTTCTTGCGGAGGCGGGAGGCGGCATTGCCGCATTGGAGAGGGAGTCCGGGTGGGAGAAGGCGGAGCGATCGAGGAACTCGTGCCAGGGACGGCCGTTGGAGAGGGAGCGGCGGGCGGGGTCGACGGCGCGGGAGAGGAAGGAGCGGAAGGCAGTGGTGTTGATGGGCGGAGGAAGGCCTCGCGATCGGAGAACTGGCGGCCGAGAAGGGGTGTATGCGGGGAGGGGTGGTGGCGAGGGGAGGCGGAAGCGCAAAGCTTAGCGCGTGGGAGGGAAGGGTTTGTGATGGGGCGAGGGCGAGGGAGGGTGGCGGGGGAGGGGAAGGCGGTGGCGCCATGAATGGCGCGCAGGGGGGTGCGGGACTGTGGGAAGGGGTGGCGGCGATGTGGATGGGGACGGGGCTGGGGGGGTTGGGGGCGAGGGGATGGCAGCGGGTACGGGTGTCTGGGCTGTAGGGGCAGGGGCTTCGGGGATGGGGGTTGGGGGCTTGGCTGGGGTCGCAGGTGTTGTGAGAAGGGGACCCGAGGGTGCGGGGATGACAAGGTTGGGCGGCAGCGGGGCTGGAACTGTTGTCGGGGCGATGTCGTCGATGGTGGCTGATCTGAAGCGGCCTGGACAGCGACCGAATCGTCCTTGATGGCGAGTTTTTCTTCGTCGATATCGGTTTCGGTGATTGGTGCCGTTGGAGCCTTCGATTTGGTGGCATACATAGACTTGAAACTAGCTATCATTTCTCGACATTTGGACTCGAATTCTTGACATTTGGACCGGAAATCACGCATTGCGTCCATCTCCTTGTAAGCTTCTTCGGCTCGTCGTTTCCGTTCTGACGAATGATGGTGTTTCGTCGCGTGTCGGCATGCATGTCTGGACGGATCATCAGATCGTGAGGACGATCTGTAGGCCATGCTCTGATACCAATTGATGCGGATTGGATTTCGCACGATGAAAATAATTTTTGAACGGTGGATTTTTTCGGTGGAAGAAGAAACTGAGGGGTTGAGAAGAGAAACTCGCCGGGAACAAGAGGGATTTGGAGAGAGAGAGAGAGAGAAGCGTGAGGATCGCGTAGGGGAGAAGAGAGAGACGAGAGAGAGAATAAATCTCAAATTTGTAATCAACTGGACTCCTTAAAACAATAGGCCTTCATCCCTTTATATAGGAGGGAGGAGGTTATAATAATAGCAACTAATTCAAATTCTAACTAATTATCCTAATTTGACTCTAACCGACTAACCGACTAATTTGAAATTCAAATCTCTAAGTAATCGAGATCACAGGCGATCCCATTTATTGTAATTAAAAATACGACGACTCAAATAAACGTAAATAAAATTAACGGATAACATTAAATAAATATTCGGCCCTATATTTCTATTCCACGCTGCATCACGTAACAACCTGCTACTCCAACGATCCCCTACTAGACAACATATCTGCCTCAGGTCAAGATCACACGATCTGATCATTTTGTATTTCAGATGATATTCGGCCTTACAACCGAAGTTATATCATATAATATTTATCAAAACCATTTTGATTAATATTGTAAGAATATTTGCTAAACAAATCCCCAATCCTATTCAAGTAATAATTTCTTGCATGTAAAGATTATCCTACAATTATTGTAGGATAAAATAGGGTTTGCATGAAACATTTATTCAATGGCCTATGATGATTAATCAATTATTTTCATAATTATTAGGTATCATAATTAATTGAGGTAAATTCATAATTTCCATGATTTTCATTGAATTATAAATACATTAAGCAAAGATATTTGATGATCTAATCATCTTCCGACCCATCTCAACTAAATATGTAATATCTAGGGCAAACGAAGTCAAAATCACGCGAAATAAATTTGAGTGGTTTATTGGTTTAATTCTTTACTTAATTCAAGTGATTATTTCATGTTTCATTATGGGAAAACAATAAGCAAAATTATTTTTTTTACAGATCAATGAATACATGCAAAAATACTTTCATGGCGGGAATTCTTCGAATCATATTCATGCACTTTTGGTAGCAATATTAGGTTACTGTTTTTGGGACATATTTTGACATTCTAAATACATTTTAATACTTAAAAAACATGTCCAACCAGTGCAAAAACAATAGGTTTTTATTAAGTGAAAAATCAATTCGAATTTTGCATCTAATGCAAAAATAGTGAGTCCAACACATCCGAAACATGAACCTTGATCGCATACACCTCGATCAAGGCTCTGGTACCACTTGAAGGTTATGGAGAAATCCCTAAGCGCATCATGGAAGCGAGAAGATTACATCATATGCGGTCGGGAGCGACTAGTCACATTAGCTGCTCGGAGCAATGGAATTTAAATTTTTTTAAAATGAAGAAACCACATGATCCAAGAACAATTCTCGGATCATTTCATCTAAACCACAAAGTAAATATTGGAATACTTCTTGAAGCGTGGTTGCGATCATGTCTTTAAACAAAGAGACCTCTGTCTCAAGTCCGACCCGACGTAGGAAACGCTTGCGGGCGTGTTGATGAAACACATGTTCCTCGCAATCCAAGTTGATGATCCAAACGGTGAATCTCTTGATTTCCTCTCACAAGATCCGACGTCTTCTTCACGAGCGAAGTGCACCGAAAGAGTCGGAGATCCCCGAGCGGTCGAAGAGACGGTACAACGACGTGACGACGACGGGGATCCTCTTTAGGGTTTAGAGTGGACGACCACTCTTAGGAGAGAGAGGGCACGTGGGTATGAGCTAGGTTGCTCTTCTTTTATAATATTTTGGGAGTTCATGGATTGAACACAAATCCAATAGTTGAGATTGATTTGTGTTTCTTTCAATGGCTATGATTTTGTTGTAAAATTACAACAACAATTAATTTAAATAAATCAAATATATATTTGAATAATCATCAAGATTCATTCAAATCAATCATTATAGGAGAATTAGGCAGGAGGCAAGCCTCTTTCTAATAAGGGATGGACGGCCCTACATGAAGTAGGACTCATGGTGGCCATCCACCCTCCCTATTAGGAAGGATGCTTCTTTCTCCTATTTCATGAGATTACACATCTCATGATTTTCTCCATAATTTACAACAACATTTCTTGTAAATTTATTCGCACAAATAATTCAAAATTATTTTGCGAAAATATTATTCATGCCATAACTCAGCCATGACCGGTCCCAAGCTGAGTAATTGAGGACGCGTTATGTAGCTGACATCCAGTGCAAGAGAGATAAATTCTTAAATTATGTTCTTTTAAGAACACTTTTATGAATTTATCTCAAGACCGTTAGGACTAATTCTTAAAAACCTTTTTTTAAGAACACTATTTAGAGATTTGTCTCGAAACCGTTCAGATATTTTAAACATGGATTTAAGCAAACATCTAGATTTCTTTTGGGCATTCCCTTCTTGCGACATGTTGCATCGTTCGAATGCAAGGAGAAGTTGGCAAGGACCGTTACCTGGCTGCCCGGATGTAGTTCAAAATTTGTTAGGGTTCTCGCATGAGGAATGCATGTGGGTAAGTAATCTAGTTCCGCGGCATCGGTGCCCGGATATAGTTCAAAATTTGCAAGGGTTCTCTTATGATGGACGCATGCGAGTAAAGATGTTAGTCCAAATGAGGTTGCAAAGGAAGTTGCAGATAGGTAGTTGGAATATTGGCACTTTGACTTGCAAATCGATGGAGATGGTTGATACGATGGAAAGAAGATTTAGATATTATGTCTACAAGAAAAAAAATGGGTTGGAAAAATATCAAGGGAGATCGAGAAGACATGCTTTAAACTTTGGTATTCAGGTAAGGATAAGGGAAGAAATGGTGTTGGAGTAGTTGTTCATAAGTATTTAAAGGATTGTGTGGTTGATGTGCAAAGATTTGGGGTTCGGATTATATTGCTAAAAGTGGTGCTCGAAGAAGAAATTCTGAATATCATCTCAGTTTATGCACCGCAAATTGGTTTATATGATAGGATTAGACAAGCTTTTTTGAGATTTGAGTAAGATTATGCAAAGAATCTCACAAAGAGATGGTTTGCATAGGTGGAGATCTGAATGGACATGTGGGAAAGGATGCTTCAGGGTATTCTAGTGTCCATGGAGGACATGACTTCGGGATTTTGTAACGGCTTATGATCTTTTCATTGCAAACACCCTTTTCAAGAAGAGTAAGAAACATTTAATTACTTATAAGAGCGACCCGACTAGAACTCAGATAGATTACTTTGCGTTGAGAAGAAGAGATCGACTATGTTGCAAAGATTGCAAAATAATCCCTGGAGAGAGTCTAACTACCCAGCATCGCTTGTTAGTCATGGATGTGCAAATAAAAGGGCTAGTAAAGAAAATGCGGGTTTCCAATATCACTAGAACTAGATGGTGGAATCTTCAATTGAAGCAATCAAGCTTCAGAGAGAAGGTTTTAGAAGACTTATCTTGGGATTGTAACGGAAGTTCTAATGAGATGTAGGAGGCAGTAGCATCTTGTATCCGAATGGTAGCCAAAGAGATGCTAGGAGAGTCAAAGGGAGGAGCTCCGGGCCAAAAGGAGGCTTGGTGGTGGAGTGGAGGGGTGCAAGAGAAGCTCAAAATTAAAAGAGTTTGCTTTAAAGCTATGTCTAAGGATAGAACAAATGAAACTGTCACAAACTACAAAATAGTGAAGAAGGAAGCAAAAAAGATGGTAAGCGAAGCTAAGTCAAAAGCTTATGAAGTTCTGTACAAAAATCTCGACTCTAAGGAGGGCCAAAAGGATATATTCAGGCTGGCTAAAGCTAGAGAAAGAAAGACCAAAGATTTTTCTCAAGTGAGATGCATTAAGGATGAGGAAGGTCACGTGTTTGTTAGTCAAAATGATATAGAGACTGGATGGAAGCAATACTTCCATAAGCTTTTCATTGGGGAAGGAAATAGAGAGATCACTTTGGGAAATCTAGCTAGTAATGAAAGTTACTTGAATCGTGCAAGATGTAGACGAATACAAAAGAAGGAAGTAGAGGAGTCCTTGAAGGTTATGAGACATGGAAAAGGTGTAGGACCTGATGACATTCCTATAGAAGTTTGGAGAGTTTTAGGTGAGCGTGGTTTGACTTGACTTATAAATTTATTCAATGTTATTTGACGAAGTAAGAAAATACCTGAAAAATAGAGGAGAAATATCATGGTGCCTCTTTATAAGAACAAAGGAGACATTCAAAATTGTTCAAATTAAAATTGTTCAAATTATAGAGGTATCAAGCTGATGAGTCACATTATGAAAATTTGGTTACATGTGATCGAAAGAATGTTGAGGCAAGTTTCCAAAGTAAAAGAAAATCAATTCGGATTCATGCCAGGTCGCTCAACTATTGAAGCCATCGACTTGCTAAGGAGAACAATGGAGATTTACAGAGCTACAAGGAAGAATCTCCACATGATTTTTATTGATTTAGAGAAGGTTTATGATCCTGTCCCACAAGAGATATTGTGAAGAGTTTTGGAGAAGAGACAAGTACATATCCTATACTTTAACCTCATAAAAGATATGTATGATAGGGCTTCATCTTGTGTAAGGATACAATCTGGGAAGACTGACTATTTTGACATCAACGTTGGTCTGCATCAAGGTTCTACTTTGAGTCCATTCCTTTTTACTTTGATTATGGACAAGTTGACAAGTCACATTCAGGATGAGATACCTTGGTGTATGTTATTTGCTGATGATATTGTGTTGATTGATGAGACTAGAGATGGAGTAAATGAGAAGCTTGAGGCTAAAGACATATATTGGAGACTAAAGGATTTTGTATAAGTAGGACTAAGACTAAATGTATATAGTGCACTTTTGATGGAAGCCATGGTGAAGGAATTGAGGTTAAGATAGGTGATGATAACATTCAGAAGAGAAATTATTTTATATACTTGGATCTATTTTACATCATGATGGAGAAATTGATGGAGATGTTACAAATATAATAAATACAGGTTGGCTAAAGTGGAGAGGAGCCTCTACTGTTCTCTGTAATAAGAGAATTCCTTTGAAAATCAAAGGAAAGTTTTACAAAGCAGCTATGAGACCTGCTATGCTATGGATCTAGATGTTGGCCTGTGAACCATAGACATGTGTAGAGAATGGCAGAAATGAAAATGCTAAGGTGGATGTGTGGACACATAGGTAAGATCGTATTCGGAATGATGCCATCAGAAGGAAAGTTAGTGTAGCTCCGATCGAGGATAAGATGCGAGAAAATCGCTAAGGTAGTTTGGCCATTTGCAAAGGAGGTCAGCTGATGCACCGGCAAGATGTGAGTTTTGGAATGTTGACCTGGCTAAAAGAGGGCAAGGAAGGCCCAAGAAGTGTTGGAATGTATCTATACGAAGGGATCTTAGATTTTTGGATCTAAACCCAAGAATGACCCAAGATAGATCTGAATGGAGGCAAACAATCAATGTAGTTGACCCTACTTAATGTGGGAAAAGGCTTTGTTGTTGTTTCATTCATGCCATCAGAAAAATGTGAATCATATTCACACTCAAAATAAAGTGCAATTGCATTTTTAATTAATTGTCCAATGTGAATCCAATTCAAATCAACATTTAAATTGTAAATGCTATTTACAAATAGCTCTCTTATATATTACAAATCACATTTATAATATATATGATTAATGTGGATAGTGCTATCTACATTATTCATATTCTTGATAATTAAATCATATTTAATTATCTTGAATCTCTATTCTTATGTGCCCAAATAATATGAATCATGATGCAGCGTGGAACAGAAATATAGGGCTGAATATTTATTTAATGTTATCCGTTAATTTATTTACGTTTATTTGAGTCGTTGTATTTTTAATTACAATAAATGGGATCGCCTATGATCTCGATTAGTTAGAGATTTGAATTTCAAATTAGTCGGTTAGTCGGTTAGAGTCAAATTAGGATAATTAGTTAGAATTTAAATTTGTTGCTATTATTGTAACCTCCTCCCTCCTATATAAAGGGATGAAGGCCTATTGTTTTAAGGAGTGCAGTTGATTACAAATTTGAGATTTATTCTCTCTCTCTCTCGTCTCTCTCTTCTCCCCTACGCGATCCTCGCGCTTCTCTCTCTCCAAATCCCTCATGTTCCCGACGAGTTTCTCTTCTCAACCCCTCAGTTTCTTCTTCCACCGAAAAAAAATCCACCGTTCAAAAATTATTTTCATCGCCACGAAATCCAATCCGCATCATTACGTAAGCGTTCTATCCCACATCCTGTGCGTACTGGCCATGGCAGCGGTAAGAAAAGGATAATGTTTGAAATGATCATGATGTATTTTCTAATCATTAAATTTGAATAATACGTGTTTTGAGATTATACCATCCTTCAAGTAACAATCAAGATTGTTTGTTGGTTGATTGATTAGATTAGATTGATAATTGATTTAATATGATTACATTAATTAGATCCGGTTAAAATAAACCCTCTATTATGAATAGAGTTGTAATTGCTTAGAAGAATTAATTATGTGAATATGATTCATAATAATTAATTAAGATTTGAACATGATATGGAGGATCACATAAGTGATATCCATGATCTCCCATCAAGGCGAAGGTTTCCGTCACCATGGATTGTATGTAGGAGACGCATGTTCGAAGGACAGCTCCTGCATGGAAGCGTCCATGGATAGGACTCTTTGCTTCTCGAAAGAGTAATGTAGTATGCATAATGACCCTAATATCAGATCCTCGTATTATTGGGGCGGTATTATATTCCACATAGTGAGTTCTAATCATGTTGACAGTTGGTTCAATTAATGACGGGTCAACATCCCCTTATGGGTGGTAGGCCCGGGTGTTAAAGATCGAATTGTAAAATGCAAGTTGGACTTGCAAGGCGGAATGAGTTCCCGCTTCTTTTTATCTTAATTACAGTTTCTCATAATATTGGGATGTAACAAAGGTAAGAAAGGAGATCTCAGATCTTGCTTGAGATATAATGCTAAGTACTTTGAAAGTGAATAAAAGAATGAACTTTAATAGTTGACAAGGTAAGACAGCTTTGATATAAAAATCCTTAAACAAAGTAAAATATGTATGTAAATTGCCTTATTTCAGACAACCTACATTAAACCCACTCAAATCTAAACTCTATAATAACCAATATAATATCATGGATTGGATCAATTATCAGGATATTGTACTTGCACTTGGACACATAATGTATGTGGTTGCAATGTATAAGTTTCCTCATAAGAATGAGGATTGATAATTAAATAGACAATAGGACAATAACCTTGGGTGTGTATGTCTCTATAGTTTTAATTTCTCATCGAATATGCTTTGAAAGTATCATGTCGATGATGATCGTAATTATCAAAAATCCTTATAAAATCCAAAAAGATGTTTTAGCAAACATTTGTGCTCTCAACATTTAATCACGAAAGGCATGGTTTATGCAGAATGGTGGCTCGATAAGAGATGACGTACACAAAATGTTTGAGTACCCACATGAACCAAAGTCTTTAAGAGTTAAGATGAATGTATATATGATGAGTGTCATCATTCTACTATCTATATTCTAGCCATTCATGAAGCTTCATTTCATATTGTATGAATTGAATGAAGCATGTATAAATGTTGAAATACTCTTATATTGAAATATTTTGAATTCAACATAAGAGATCCTTTATTTTAAGCAATGGTTGTTTATAGATGAAGGAAGTACAGTGGAAGCATGAGTCAGAAAAGTCAAAGAGTTGATTGTACTTCTATAATTTTTATACATATTACACCCAAAGAGTTGTATGAATGTCAATACTGCAAAAAGTCGATGTATTGATAGTATGACTATCTAGACAATCTGAAGTCCTTTGGAGAAGAACCCAGATATTATGCATCTACATATAATCACTGAAATTGACTTACTTATTGGATAAGATCAAAGTCTAATAATTGTATCTCATTCTTCTAATAACACTTGCAATTGATTACATATGTTTTAGAGGACTAGAAATTTTGATCTTAAGGTTTAATAATCATCCACATGGATGTTGATGCAATTGTTGCAACAATCTCCATTGGATAGATAGACTACATATTTTCAGTGGAAGAGCCCTTAGTCTTAGATAATGTCTTTATGATCTAGATATTAGAATACACTCATTGTTTATTTCTAAATGTTGGAAATGAACATCCATTATGGAATATACTTAAAGAGTTGTGATGGATATATTTCAGATACTAATCCAGCATCTAGAGGACTCTACTAAATTAGAAAATTAATGAATGGTTCGTTAACACTTGCTGGCTGCATATGTTGTAGAGGACTAGAAAATTTGATCTTAAGGTTTAATAGTCATCCGCATGGATGTTGATGCAATTGTTGCAATAATCTCCATTGGATAGATAGACTACATATTTTCAGTGGGAGAGCCCTTAGTTTTAGAGAATGTCTTTATCACCTAGATATTAGAATACATTCATTGTTTATTTCTAAATGTTGGAAATAAACATCCATTCTGGAATAGACCTATCATAAAGAGTTATAATGGTTATATTTCATATAGTAATCTAACATCTAGAGGACTCTACTAAATTAGAACATTAATGAATGGTTCATTAACATTTCTAAATACTGAAAATTAAACCTTAAGGTGTCGTTCGGCTAGAGGGTTAAACCCCCATTTGGGGGTTTTACGCCCCCTTGGCCCATTATTTCTCTCTCCCATGTGGGTCCCACTCTCTCTTTTTTAATACATTAAAGAAATCAATTCTCTTTCATCAATTCCATCAAAATATAATATATTGTACCATCATATCATATAAAAAATATAAACTACTCCACTTCTACTCACTTTTCCAAACTTTAATACAATCACATCACAATAACTACTCACTTTTCTAAACTTCAATACAATCACATTACAACAAACCCACCCCCAGTTTAACCCTCTATCCAAACACCAAAACACAAAAACGCTTTACCCTCCCCAGTTTAACCCACCCTAACCCGTGTACCCAACGTACCCTAAAAGATCAATAGGAGGATGAAGATCATTTGACAATGATATGGCATCAAGCCCTGGACATATGTATGTTGATGAGATTAATAGACTAATAAGAGATGAATCTTTAGAATGTTTGAAATTTCAAATCTTACATACTTGTGAATATTGTATTCAAAGTAAAAATGTCCAATGCACCATTCTCTGGGAATGATGTTAGATGCCAAGGTATTCAAGATCGTGTACATATTGATGTATGTAGATCATCTATATCATAATAAACATTAATGACATGTGATATCTATTAATGATATTTGTGATATGATATTTCTTCCCTTTACCTTAGAAACATTTGAAATGTTCAGAGATTTCCCAATTTTGGTTTATAACCAAAGTTTGAAGGAAGATGAAATGAATTTGATCTAACCAAGGTAGCAAGTACCTATTAGATGAATTCAAGGAATACCTTGCGGAGAAAGGAATATAATTCCTATCTCACTCCTCCTAATACACATAAACTCGATAGAGTTGTAGGGAGATACAATTAGATCATGTATGACATGATTTAATCAATGATGACTCTTAGCATAACTACCTCTTAGTTTCTAGATAAATATGTATTAGAGACTATAATATATATCCTTAACAAGATTCCATACATATCGAAACCCGAAAACCCTCATAAGCTACGGTTTGAAACCTAGCATAGTGTTGAATACTTGAGGATTTAGGGTTACTTAGTCCATAACCATATCATGGATGCAAGAATGCTGGAATCTAACACCAGAGAGTGCTACTTCATTAGACTATAAATGATGATATTGGATACCTACTTTATGACCTTGAGATCCTTAAAAGATCTCATCTCTAAGAATATAATTCTTAGATGATGACTTTCTTGAGAATCAAGATAAGAATGAAGTAAAGGGACTCATTGAATCTTGAGAAGATAATAAGGCTCCTGAGATCGGAAACTAAAAGGACAATTAAAGATGAAACACTCATACCTCTTCAAATTAGTTTGAGGGTGGTAAGACCACCTAAAGGGTGTGAATTTCATGTGTCAGTAAAGTTTGACAATGATCTGACATGGAAAGATGGATCCACCTACAAGGGTAAAACATGTTAGGTGTAAATGGATATTCAAGAGAAAGAGGAAACCTGGTGAGAAGGTAGAAACCTTCAGAGCACGGCTCGTATCCACAAGATACACACGAAGAGAAAACATCGCTTGCGATGAGGCTTACTCTTCAGTGGCCATGCTTAAACCCATCAGAATATTGCTAATTGTAGCTACACAACTTGACTATGACATATGTAAGATAGAAGTCAAGATTGCATTTCTCAATTAATACCTCAACGAGGATATTCATATGAAGTAGCCCCATGACTTCATTGTTGAGAAATGCAAGGTGTGCAAGTTAAGGAACTCCATCTATGGACTCAAATAAGATTCTTGTAATTGGAACACTAGATTTGATGAAATTATAAATGTTATGATTTCAGATAGAATCTTGATGAACCATGAGAAGCTTAGTGGAAGTGTCATTGTGTTCATCGTGCTAAATGTAGATAAAGTCCTAATCATTTGGAACGATATAAGGATAATAACATGTGTTTTATAATCTGGTTGTTCCATACATTGAGATATGATCTCAAGGATGCCTCTTATATCTTAGTTCTGAAGATGTTGAGAAACAAAGAGAAAAGCACATTGAAACCGTCACATTAGTGGTATACCTTGAACATGTTCCATTTTTGAAAAACCCCAAGGAAAGCTTCCTTCCCTTAAGATATGGTACTGACCTGTTTGAAGGGATAGCACCTCAAATAGTTGAGGAAAAGAATGTTAAAAATTACTTACCCTTGTGCATCAGTTATGAGAAGCCTGGTGTACGTTGGATGTGTACAAAAGCCAGATATCTGCCACGAAGTTGGAGTAGTAAATTGTTATTAATCCTACTATGGGGATAAAACACTTATTTGCAGTAATGAAAATACCTTCAAAGATGATGAGACTTTTGAGACAGTGATCTCAAAGTCTTATCTTCAAGAACTTAGGTTTTATAAATAGTGATCTAAAATGTCTTAACATGCCTTATAAGACAAGACTGGGTCTTAGTCTTAGGAGATAGAGATCTCCGGGAATAAAGGTATTCCGATAAGAATCATTGAAATTACTACTAGTTATAATATATTGAGTTGTAATGCCAAAGACACTATAACTAACAAAATTAGGTATTGGTTGCATAAAATGCAACATTCGTATTGGATGCGAGCAGTGTTACTAGGAGATATGCAAGTACCATAAAATGACTTGCATATTCTCTCGAGAACAGAATGACTAATCAACATACCTAGCTATTTTTCTAAATAGCTTATGATTAACACATGAGCACGGATTTAAAAGATTGGTTCATTAATGACTCTTTGGACTAGTGGGAGATTGTTGGACATGGGAACACATGGCGAGCCATTATGCAATAAATGTTATTACAAATCATTCACAGACCTGAAATGAAGAAAAACTAATTTGCATTATAGGTCCCTTAGTATAATTATGATTATGTACAATGACCATCTTAATGATCATATCGTTGTTGATTCAAATGTTGAATCATAAAGGCTGGTGCTTGGGTGATATCTAGAGAGTTAGATCGAGGACTCATCAAGTACTATTAAATGATTGTTAAGGGAGGATCTCCAGTATAAGAAGGAGATGGCAATCTTTTCTCTAAAGGCTAATATCTAATCGACCTCTTGATGCAGGTCCTCTGTATAGGAATAGAGATTCGGAGGTGTTAGATAAGTTAGATCAGAGGGTTGATTTAACGAGATCGAAATAACCAAGACCTATGTCGTATGCTGTCATGATATAGGCACGCATCCTCTGACCGGAGATAGATGTTTTACTATATGTTTGAGTATGTGTATTTGGTAGACTGATAGGTTGATGATATAATCAAGGTCTATACACCGGCGAGTCGGTGTATATACAAGAGCATGTAAGTAATACGATCTCTCAAACGGATCATATAGGTTCAATACTCAACCGAAAGACATGAGCTCACTCGTGAGATATTGGGAATCAAATTCCGTGCACGGTCGTCTCGCTTTAGAAACTTGGAAAGTATATGATCAATACATGGGTATGATATATGCTTTTGGAAAGTATATGATCGATACCAACTTCCAATGATCAAATGAGAAACTTAATGATAAAACCATGAAGGAAATAATCTAAATAAGATCTAAGACTTCAGGTTTATTCTAGGTCTTCCAGTATGCAAGATGTACAAGTTTAGGAATACCTGAGGGTGATGTGATCATAAACGACGCTATAACCATGACGCTTCCATTCCGAGAGAGTGATGAAACAGACCTGGATTTTCGTAACTCCTCTCAATAGAGAAGTAATCTGATCAGTCTAAATGTTGGATATTGATCTGAATACGATTCAGATGTAACGAGAAGATTAGATTTATAGCTTTGATTTAATTAAACATCTATAGGAGGTCCCCTTGATCTGGATTAGAGATATGATCTATATATCCAAGTCACTATACATGGTACTTACAATCGTCATGTCTTTATCTCTAAGTATCCGCGGAGAAAGTGCATTATTCTTGAAAGAATTCGAGGATAATTTCATTGTTGATAATGTGTCCAAGCATTAAGGAAAATTAATAATTAAATGTGATTTAATTATCATGAATATTATGAATTTGATTCATATTATTTGACCATATAAGGAGAGTTATCTAAGATAATTAAATGTGATTTAATTATCAAAGATGTGAATAATAGGATAGTTATCTAAGATAATTAAATGTGATTTAATTATCAAAGATGTGAATAATGTGAATGTGATTCATATTATTTGGTCACATGAGAATAGAGATCCAAGATAATTAAATAAGATTTAATTATCAAGAGTATGAATAATGTGAATAGCACTATCCACATTAATCACATATATTATAAATGTGATTAATAATATATAAGAGAGAGCTATTTGTAAATAACATTTACAATTTAAATGTTGATGTGAATTGGATTCACATTGGACAACTAATTGAAAATGTAATTTACATTTATTTTGGGTCTGAATATGATTCACATTTTCCCAATGGCATGAATGAAATATTCACAAAATAATTTCCAATTATTTGTGTGAATAAATTTACAACAAATGTTGTAAATTATGGAGATCGTGGGATGTGTAATCTCATGAAAAAGGAGAAGGAAGCCTCCTTCCTAATGGGGAGAGTGGACGACCACCATGAGTCCTACTTCATGTAGGGTCATCCACCTCCTATTAGAATGAGCTTGCCTCCTTATTTCTCCTATGAATGAATTAAATTATATTGATAATTATTCAATATATATTTGATGTATTTAAATTAATTGTTGTTATGTTTTTACAACAAAATCATGCCATTGAAAGAAATACAAGTCAATCTCAACCAGTGGATTTGCGTTGTCCATGGATTGAGATCTATGGACTCCCAAAATATTATAAAAGAAGAATTAACCCTAGGTATTCATCTTAGACAACAGAATTGCAAGGCCTTTCTCTCTCTCTCATACCCATGTGGCCTCTCTCTCCTTACAGTGGTCGTCCACTCTAAACCTTAGAGAGGATCCCAGTCGTCGCTACATCGTTGTGTCGACGCTTCGACTATTCGTGGATCTGTCTCCTTCGGTGCACCTCGCTCGTGAAGAAGACGTCGGATCTCGTGAGACGAGATTTGGAGATTCACTGCTTGGATCATCAACTTGGATTGCAAAGAACACGTATTTCATCAACGCGCTCGCAAGCATCTCCTCCGTCAGGTCGGACTTGAGACAGGAGGTCGCTTCGTTTAGAGATACGATCGCAACCATGCTTCAAGAGATATTCTGATATCTACTTTGTGATTTAGATGAAACGATCCGAGAATTGTTCTTGGATCATATGGTTTCATCGTTTTAAAAAATTTTAAATTACGTTGCTCCGAGCAACTAGTGCGACTAGTCGCTCCCAATCGCATATGTTGTGATCTTCTCGCTTCCGTGATGCACTTAAGGTTTTCTCCATAATCTTCACGGATGCCCTTATCCATCAGCTATACGAAGCTTAATGTATGCCACAATGTGTATAAAATCAGACGTCTTCAATGTAGTAGACTGGTAAATTGTTACCAACCCTACTATGAAGGGAAACATCAGAATGCAGTAATAAACATATTAAAGTTCTTAAGACAAAGGATATGGTGAAGTTAAATTCTTATCTTTAGATACCTAAGAAAGACTCAAGATTGTGTCTTAGTCTATGTGGATAATGATCTTCAGACATGAGAGTATTCTAACTGAGGATTTGCAATGTGACATGGATAGAATTCTCATCTAGCTTATTTTTTCCATGTTGAATGGGGTGTAGAGAGCCAAGATTAGCAAGAAATGGGACATAAGAGTTGTTTCAATAAAGTTGACTATTAATTGCATAAGATGCGGCAACTGTAATAGATGCAGCTACTGTCTCCATGAGATATGCAAGTCTATAACGGCATGGCCTCTAGTTACAAAGTGTCTAATCAGTTGTCCAAACTATTTGATTGAATAGCCAAATAATTAGCACATGAGTGTGGATTTAAGAGTAGCATATGAATGGCTCTGAAGGATAGTGGGAGACTATTAAACATGAAATCTCATGGTGGGCCATTATGCTAAATGTTATTGTAAATTATATAACTCTATTATCTGAAATAAAACACAGTTAAGTTTGCTTGTTAAGGCCCCTCGATATAAATAGAGATGTGTACTATGACCATCTTGATATCATACAATTGTTGATTTAAAGAGTTAGATCATAGAGGTTGATGCAGAGTTGTAGATCTAACGAATTAGATCAACACAACCCGCATTGTCAAGTGATATTAAAAAAGGATCTCCAATATGAGAAGAGATGGCAATCTTCTATAAAGGTTGATATCCGACTAACACTCTTGATGCAGGTCCTCTGCATAGGAATAGATATCTGGAATCATTATATAAGTTGGTTAGAGAGTAAATTTGATAAGATCGAGATATTAAAGACATGTATCGTATACAGTCATGAACATATACGCACATCTTTTAATCAAGGACAGAAATACATCAATATATCTTAACTAATACACTTGGTAAACCAATAGGTTGATGACCTGACAAGGTCTATATACTGACGAGCTGGTGTGCATACAAGGGAATATGAGATGCAAGACCTCTCAAAGGAAGCATAAATGTTTATACTTACTGAACCAGTAGACGCGAGCTCACTCATGAGATATTGGGGTAACATCAAATCCCATCGATGGTCATCTTGTTTATGAAACAGGATGATAATTCTAGAATATCGATATATACCTTTGGAAAGCATATGATTGATATTGTCATCTAGTGATCGATTGTGAAATCTATCGATAAAGTCTTAAAGGAAATAGCCAAATATTGGATTGAACTTTAAATTATTCAAAGCTTCTAGTATTGTGATACTTACAGTTCAAGAGAATGATGAAATGGGATGGATTTTAGCGACTAAATATAAACTGAAGGTTAAATGAATGAGAATTAAATAGATTAATATAAATTTTCATAACCATATTTTAGATTTGTTGGAGCATTAGTAGTATGCGCCCATTGAGTTGTAACAGGGTAAATGGATCCTGGAGGAGATCCATTTACCCCATCCAGTGTTTAGTCCCACATCGTCTAACGGTGGGACTTGGAGGCTCTGGAGAGGCTATATAAGGAGCCCCAGACCTCCTGTATCCATTGAGAAAGTGCAATGCATAACACGCCCCTTTGAGGGCTTCTCCCGTGGTTTCATCCAGCTCCTCACGGAGTAGGGTTCCACGTAAAATCCCGCGTTCTTCTTTGATGTTTATTGTTTATCCATGTTTTCGCTTCCGCTTCCGATTTTCTAACATGGTATCAGAGCGGGTCGATTCTCGAGGATTTCAAGATTTTTTATTTTTCGAGATTAGAATATGAAGTTCTATGATCGTGAAGATTTGTTAGATTAATTCTAGTTTGTTCTGAGATCAGCCCTAGCCCTAGGGTTCCTAATCGTCAGATTCACATTTTGCTCCTGAGCATTCAAGGCGGCATCGCATCCTAGTTCTCCAGGCCGCTCCAGGCGGCATCCAATCTCACGCGCATTCAGGCTGCACTCCAAAGTCATTGGGCCTTCGTCTCTTCAGCGTACACAGGCGCGCAAGACTCTTGCCAGTCCAGGCGATGGGAGATCTCGCCATCCCATCACAGGCAGGGCCTCCCCGAGCCCCTCTTCCAGGGTTTGCACCTTCCAGGGGACGCATCACCGTGCCATCGCGGTGCTTCTCTTGGCGGCTCCACCAGCCGCACAACCCTACAAGCGGCACCCCTGGCCCGCAGACATCACAGACGAAGGCTCCTGCCCCAGCATCATCTCCTCCGGCGGCGATCTCCATCAGCCCTTGCCGAACAACCACCAGCGCGCCTCTCCTTCGTTCCAGGGAGAGAGGCGGCGGTATTTTTTTTGTTGTTTGGGTTCCCGCAAGTGGAACCCTAAACGAAGGGGCACACGTTTTGGTCAAGGGACCTGAGGAGGCGCATTAAAAAAAAAACTATTGCAGGAATGGGGTGGGGCGGTGCCCGATTGAAGAAAATAAAAGGGGGTCCCATGTGGGAACCTTAAAGTAAGGGGCGCTTGAGGTTTTTTTTTAAAAAAAAAGAGTCGGTGTTATTTATTGTAAAGGGCTATGGATGCACCGTATTAGGCCTGAGAGGGGAAGATGTATTTAAAAAAAAGGTGCATATTTTGAGAAAAAAGGCGCGTGCACAAAAAAAGCCGCACGCAATTTAAAAAAAATGAATGATGATTTCCAAAAAAAATGATGCAAAAGCCGTAAAAAAAAATGAAATGGCTTACGAAAAAAAAATGTGACGGCTTATAGAAAAAAAAGAAAAAAATGGAAAGCTGCAAGTTTCATGTCCTTGTTGTTTACCCCCTATTTATCTTGTCTTCTCCCAACTTTGTCGATGTTCATGTTCCGACAAGTATGGGAGAAAGGGGGAGTATATGTAGAGTCACAGGTCTGTTACATTGTTCCAGAATCGAGATTCAGATGCTAGTCTCCAGACCAGCCAGTTGATCAGACTCTACGGTTGTTCAGACTCGACGATTGTTTCCGAGTCTCCAGTTTCAGACACGCACGAGTATGCGGTCATTGTCAGATGAGCATATGTTGCCATCATCAGTCAGAGGTCCCCATCATTCTTCTAGTTGTCAGGCCAGAGTTTTCATGTGGTACCATAGGTACACCAGAGCAGTGCACCATTCTCTGAGCCAGATGGGAGAGACCCAGTTCTCCGACGAGGAGACTTCAGGCGCAAGTTCAGACTCGATAGTCAGGTTACGAGTCTTCAGTTGACTCACACTCCAGCCCGTTCGTCCTCCTCACCTGCACGGCATGAGAAGCAACGTCCTCGACTGCAGCAAAGTGCGCATTGGGTTGATATTGTCCGTAGTGTCCTGTAGTGTTGAGTTGAGTTTATTTTCTGTTTGTCCAAGCTGAGCATTGCATGCTCCAGCTTGAGGGGGAGTGTTGGAGCATTAGTAGTATGCGCCCATTGAGTTGTAACAGGGTAAATGGATCCTGGAGGAGATCCATTTACCCCATCCAGTGTTTAGTCCCACATCGTCTAACGGTGGGACTTGGAGGCTCTGGAGAGGCTATATAAGGAGCCCCAGACCTCCTGTATCCATTGAGAAAGTGCAATGCATAACACGCCCCTTTGAGGGCTTCTCCCGTGGTTTCATCCAGCTCCTCACGGAGTAGGGTTCCACGTAAAATCCCGCGTTCTTCTTTGATGTTTATTGTTTATCCATGTTTTCGCTTCCGCTTCCGATTTTCTAACAAGATTCAATAATTGGAAATTGATATGAAGGTGTACAGAGTTAATTAGAGAAATTGATTCAATATCTGATTAAATTAGATAACTCAAAGTAGTTTGAACCTTCATATTCGATATAAATCAAAATATCAAGTCACTATACGTAGTCTATACAATCTTCCTAATATTACTTCAATTATTCTCGAATGCAGCGCACTAGTCCTAATTAGATTAGGAGCCGTAAATTGAGAAATTGGTAGGGAAGATAAATATATGGGAATATGTGAATACGATGTTAGTGAATTAGATTTTGCTAATGATTTTATTGTATATTTGTTTTGTGGCATGATTTGTACCCACTTCAATGGTCTGGTGGTAATCCATGGTGCCTACCACCCAAAAGACCAAGGTTCAAAACTTCTCTTGTGAGGGTTGCGTTAGGTAGCCGATAGCCAGCGTAAAAAATACTCGAATCTTTCAACATGGATTTGAGCAAGAATCCATGTACCCGACCTCTACTTAAAGTGGGAGAAGGCTTTGCCATTTTTTTTTGTAGCCTAATTAGCTTTTCAGGTAGAAGTTAAATCATGAAAAGTGTAGAAAACTATAAAGCTAACTCAAAGCCTAAAGCAGCTCTAGAAGACTCAACTTAAAGGCTCAGGCCCGGAAACAAATAAGAGAGACTCAAAAAAAGATCAAAAAGCTCAACTGAATTCAGACTTTAGAGGCCAAGGACAAGTAAAGAATGTTGATGTGACATATTACATAGGTTTTATTTTATGCTGAAAAATAGTCTTATAGTTTTCATATTCTTAATCAACAAGCAAAACCAAGCATGAATCATCAATATCTCAAAATCGATTTTTGAACATATGATCGATCACCTTGACACCCTGATTGATCACCCGTGATCGGTCATCTTTTGATCATGATCGATCAATTCTTGATCATTGATTTTCTGACATGATCAACCATATTATTATCCATAATCAATCATCATTGATCAACTATCCCTTGATCATGCTCGGTCACTTTTAAAACATGTTCAATGATCAAATCCGGTCGATCATCTTGAGTGATTGAGTGATCACCCATGATTGATCAACTTAATTTTATGACCGGCCATTCCATATTTTGGGAAATTAGAACGTTGGGACTTCCATTTTTGCTTACCAACGGCTCTTTTGAGCTCAACCCTATATAAGGGACCCTATGGCTCATTATTTGAGACATGTGACCAATAAGAAACATTCTCTACTCTCAAGGAAAAGAAACAATGATGTTCAGGTGCGATATTCGAGATGTTCAGGTGCGATATTCGAGTTCTTTCAGCATTTCTATGCTCCCAAACTCTCTTCAGTTCAAAGTTGTTTATCTATTGAAGTTGTTTATGCCCTTTTGTGCTTAATAACGATCATCATCATCCTCGAGCAGATTCTGCATTGAAAATCTGTAAGCATGTAAAGTCAAATTCATTGCTTAACTATTTTTCTGTTCAGCATTTTGTATAGATATCCAAGTTATGCATTCCTTTCTCTATAAAAGATAAAATCTTCTTTTGGGAATTGTCTATGGGTACAGGTTGCACGAGAGGTTGTGCTACCCTTAGTTTAAAGTAGCACTGGAATAGTGGAAACCGGCTTCATTGAGAGAGTGAAGGGAAAACCCTAGAACAGGGTTCTAGGTTGTGATTTTAACCCGCTTGGATTTCCACGTAAAAATCATTGTGTACTTTGTGGTCCGATATTCTTCTATCTCTAATATTCTTATTCAGATAATTGCATATTGCACAATTCAACTCCCCCCTCCTCGTGTGTCGAACTCTCATACAATTCAATTAGTTGGCACTTAATTGATTAATGTGAATATAGATTCACAATAAGTAATATTAATATGAATGTGATTCATGCTTATTATTAGGAATTATGTGAATATGATTGGTTTAATAATTAATGTTGTTTGGCTTCACGTTCTTCACTAAATAAATGTAATTTTGATTTATATTTTATTTTGGATTAATAAATTGGATTCATTAATTAGATGAATAATTTGCAAATCCACAAAACTATCTCATACGGTTGTCCGCCCTATGGCTATAATAGGGAGGCTTGGTTTCCATTCTCATTCATTCTATTACAAGCATTGTAGTCCCACTTCCAACAGGAGAAAAGTAGAGAGACTAATATCTATTATTCTCAAAGTGGAAGTCCTCCCCCTTCTCCCTCCACCTTTTGGTCATCAACCACATCTCCACTTCTCCTCTCCATTGACATGCACAATTACGAGTTGATTTGTCTTCTTCTTCGCACATCATGCTCGAGAAGAAGTTGATTTCATGGGACAAAATCAGGAGAAAGATAATCTAGCTAGATCACTTCTGATGTGGACTACTGGCGGAAGGAATCGTCTCTCATGTTCGTAGGAGGATCACGATTCATCATCGTGCCCACAAGTGTTGGTGTCGTCGAAACAGAATTGATTTAGGAGGTCTCTTCGTTTAGAAACTACATACATCAAATGTATATATTCCTATCTCATATGGTTTGTGAAGCGATGCGAAAAATATTTTCCATGTCTTTGTGGTTTCGTGTCGCAATTAAAATTTACCCTGCGATTGCAATTTTACTCATACGATGAGCACCTTATTTGTCAAATTTGATTCGTTTTTATGTATTTACGTAAGTGCAAGCTCAAACCTCCCATCGAGCCAGTTATCCTTCTAGAAAACAAATTCCTACCCTAGAACCCAAGAGCCTATCAAATGTGCATCCATGAACAGCAACAGTTGCATCAACCTCTGACGGATAATCAAAGGCTTATGGGGTAACTTTGCTCTCTCCCCCAAGCAAAGACATCTCCCATAGCAAGCCTTCATTTCTCCACAACCCTCTCCCCTCGTATAAACTTTACTGGCCACTTAACAATGCTCCATTGAACTTCTGTGAAAGCCCTAGCCACCTTCCCTCTTGGACCTACAAACCTCCTCCCTTTTCACCAATCAAGCGCCCATACCTCCTTGTAAGCCAAATCTTAGGAATGAGTTTGATAAAACAATATTCTCCAATCTTGTTCAGCCCACAAAAATGGGAAAAACCAGAGTTTTAGCAGGACCCCCATCATTAAGACGCACAATAGTGAAATATTCAAACCTCTTGAGAATCTTCAAATGCGGCAACATTTCATGTTGCCTTCTATTCAGATACAAATTGACTAATGTCATTTCTAATATCGGTACGTTGAGTAAACCCAGACACCTAATTAACAAAAGAAACACCAAGAAAAAGGATTACCCAAAATTAAGTATGCTCATAGGAATCCAAAATCGAAATCCTGCATGGCAAAGGAAAACAAACACAATTTGTATAATAAGATCATGTTTTTGAATACCGCATTAGAAAAATGAGGCCACGCAATGCTTAATGCTCACCATATAAAAGAGTAGGAAGGGCATCTTTTTTGTACTTATCTGGAAGCTCTTGTAGCTTTTTCTGCCACAGATTATTCCAAGCAAAAACAACGGCAATTACACATGGACCAAGAACAATCTGGTTCAACAAAACCTGGTGCAACGTTGATCAGAAGCATGTAATTAAAATTTGAGCAATTTATAATCCTTCCTACAGATTATGCGACTAACAAACTCCAGAAAGGATCGTTTACCTTCATTGATATGTTTACAAATGTAGACTTGGGCATAGTTCTATCTAGAAACTGGTACCATGCATAGGAGCCTGGCCCATATAGAAGAAAACCATATGAAGTCATTCTGAGAGCACGGAGCCAATCATGGCCTTCAAGGATGGAAGCAACCACATCCTGCAAGCAAAATTAAGCTCATATTCCCGAAAAAATGATGTTATGGCAAGGTAAAAAAAGTCTATTAGGAGTAAAATTCCGTACAAGAACAAAGCCTTTTCCCACATTGTTACTCCAAACAAAATATATTTTATTAAATAACCAAGTCCAAAAGACAATCCAAACAACATATTCCCACATTAGGGAGGATAGTCACCGCTAAATAGAATTATTACAGATCAAAACTAGATTACAACCAAAACTAGATCCTACATAACAAATTCCATCCAAGAGTCCTTTGACCTTCCCAAGACCTCCATGTATCCAATGTTGCAAAGGTCGTCCAGAATAGGTGATATTTGGGTGGCTAATCAGAAATAATTTGATTTTGTTCTTTTTGTATCTTTAATTTTGTGATTGTGTTGGAAGGAGACTATTCGAAGAGATCTTAATTACTTTGATCTAAGTTCGAGAATGACCCAAATAGATTGCATGGAGATAAAAAATCCATGTAACCGACCCTAGTTAATGTGGGAGAAGGCTTTTCTGTTGTACACTACAACCCTAGTAATTTTTGCCGACTACATGACAACCGCTACACTATTTGTAATTACATTACAATCCATGTAATGCTGCTCGGCTCTATTTTACACTGCCGACCCCTACTATCAAAGTTAATCAATCTTACCATTAAATTTGGACCATAAGGACCAAAAGATAGTAAAAGTTAGCAAAAAAAACTTAGACTAAGTTATGTTTTTTTACCTCCCTCTCTCTCTCCTTCCTTCTCCCCCTCTTCCTCTTCCTCAACGACTCTCTCGCCCTCACGGCTGACGACGACGACTCCTTCCACCTCGTCGATAGGAAACCCCTACTCTAACCTAAGTTCAACCCCCACGATAGGAAACACCTACTCTAACATAAGTTCAACCCCTAATGGCAATCCCAGCATTGCCCTCTCCTCAATGACAGATTTGTGTTTTAAGATCATAATTACTATCGTGTTAACCCTAAATCCAAGAACCGCCTCGAGCACTTCAAGTCCCAGAATTTCTCGATTTCACTACCACAAATGATTTTCCCATTTCTCGCCTCTCTAATGAGGATAAGGCCACGATATTTTCCAATATATGTGCCATCTGCTCCATCTACACCTGGGACACGACATCCCACTTTAGTATCTCTTCATATATCATCATTCTTTCCTTCTTCCTTCGTCCCACCCACTCTCAACATGTTACCCTTCCGCCCCAAACCAAATCATCCTCTAATTCATGTGATGCTTCATGAACAGTGTGTGCATCATCATGAAGACCACCGTAGTTGCATACCTCGACTTCGAGTTGCATGGCACCTCCTTCAACTACTCCCAAACTATGGACCTCTAGTAGTTTTGGTCCATCCCCAAGACAGTGAAGCAGTCTGGAAAGGCGATTGCATACCTCCAACAATTCCAGTAGGGCAAGGTCATCCAAACCTTCAATTGTCTTCTTTCCATTTATGAGAAAATACTCTAAATCGTAGACTTCAATGAGAATGTTACATCGATGCTCACCATTGTCTCCCATGTCATCCCTTTCGTGGGCTCTGTCTATGTAATCCCACGCATCTCTGCCATCTGTAAGGTTGTCAGCTTTGGCGAGTCTCTCTTATCAACGCCATCTCCCACATCCAAGAGCTCTAGTACAATAGATGCAAAGATGAAAGGGGGAACCCTTTGTAGGAAGGCTTCTCGAGGAAATGGTGGGGGTGAGGGATGGAGGTATATATATAACATTTTTTTACTAATTTTCTTACTTTTTGGTCTTTACAGTCAAACTTAACAATAGACGATAGACTTCGACAATAAGGGTTGATAGTGCAAAACAGAGCTAGATTAGAAGAGTCGTGCTGCAACTATAAAGACTATATGGGTTGCCATGTAATTGGTAAAATCTATAAGGATTGTGGTATAAGAATATCAAATATTTTAAATATATATAGATAGATGTATTATTATATACAAGGCTACAATAATAAGATATAAAGCAAATATCAATAAAAAATAAGAATGGTAATTTTAGTTTATTTAAACAATCAAAAAATAATATCAAAAATCATCTTTATACATATGGGCAACTAATAACGAACTAACCAACTAATCAATAGCGAACTAGCCAACTAATCAAGGAGTCTAAATGTTACCCAGAGTTGAAGTACGTAAAAGAGTGGTAATTGGATCTCTCTAGGATCCAATATCACCCACTTATGTTTAGTTCTACATGGATGAGCGATGGGACTCTGGTCTATCTGTGGGACTTTATAAGGAGCCCCACACCCCATGTACTCAGTAAGAAAGTTCAATAGAATATCCGGCCCTTTGAGGCCTTCTCCCGTGGATTCATCATGCTCCTTCGTGAGTAGGGTTCCAAGTAAAATCCCAAGCGTACATGTTTATTCTTTCGTTATTTATTGCTCTGTTCATCGATTCGCTTCGGCTTTCTAGATTTCATCATGGTATCAGAGCGGTCGATTCTAGGGTTTACTCTTGAAGATTTTAAAGTTCATATCGGAATGGTTCGATATGTGATTTCATTCCATCTCCGATTCTGATTTTATTTCTAGAAGATTATTTTGTTCATCTATTCAAAAGTTTGATGTTCAAGAAGGTTCGAGGGTTTCTGAAACCCTAATTCGTAGTGCATCCTCATGTGCAAGTTAGGGTTCCTCGAACCCAAATCCGGGGCATCATTATACGCTACTCCAAGCCTCAAATCTGGAACCCTACATGCAGCGCCCCCGTGTGTCTTCTCCGCAAGAAAAAAAACTCTAGGCGAGCCCTCTTCTCCAGGCGACGAGCAGGCCTCCTTCTCCCCTCGTTGAAATCTTAGGTGGTGAGATCTGTTTCGCACCTCCAACAGCAACGAGGGTCTCTCTTTCATCAGAAGAACTCGAAGAAGATTTGTCCCAAGCGGTACCCCTCCTGGAGCTGCACCACCAACGGCAATAAAGGCCACACCCATCGCCACGCAAGCCCCTACCCTTGGTCGATCTTGAAGTCGTGGTCTCCTCTCAGGCAGCATGAATCTCAGCTCATCCTCAGCTCCAGGAGTCGAACTCACCTGCGGTGTTGCACCGCCAATCGAAGAAGAGGAAGCGTAGAACCCATCTCGCATATCATGCCGCCTCCTCCCTCCCTATCTCAAGAGCCTCATCGGGTAGTGGGAACTCTAAATAAAAGCCCAAGTGGGTCGTGTGATTTATAAAAAGGAGGGAGAGTCTGATTTGTAAAAAAAATGAGGGGATTTTATTTGAGGCCCAACAAGCCTTCGACTGCTTTATATCAAAAGAAAAGAAAGGTATGCTTCTATTGGGCCCAAATTTGGTCTATTTGCATAAAAAAAGAAGAGAGATGAAAGCTGAGAAAAAAATAAATGGCTTGAAAAAAAGAGGCTACGTACAAAAAAAAGTCGTCCGTAAAAAAAGAAAATGAACTATGAAAAAAATACAAAAAAAGTTTTGTTTTTTCCCAACTTGATACATGATATTATTCTATCAAGTATGGGAGAAAGGGAGAGGCATAGATGAACATATTCTTTAGGACTTCTGTGCGTACATGACTGACAGATCGATACTCCAGACTGTTACTGATCATAGCATCGACTTCTTCATCAGGGCGTACTTCTTCTACTATCCGACTACTACTCCGCGTTGGATTTCTTCTTCTATTGTGACTCTTCTCCAGGCACGACATAGATACGTTCCGGTGGCCTGAAAGTCTAAGGGTTGTCATCGAGTGAGGTCTTCTACCAGCAGCAAACATATGTTCTTGTGACGTATCGTGTGAAGATGTGGTGTATACTTTTTCTTTTTATTGCAAGCTGCAGCTTCTCAGCTCCAGCTTGAGGAGTGTTGAAGTATGCAAAAAAGTGGTAATTGGATCTCTCTAGGATCCAATTACAACCCGCTTATGTTTAGTCCCACATGGATGAGCGATTGGACTCTAGTCCATGAGGCCTTCTCCTGTGGTTTCATCCTGCTCCTAGGGTTCCACGTAAAATCCCAAGCGTTCATATTTATTCTTTCATTATTGCTTGTTCTGTTCATCGATCCGCTTCCGCATTCTAGATTTCAACACCCATTAAAGTTATTATATTCAATCATTATCCCAAATTCTATAACTAGATTAACTCATTGGTCTAATCGATCAACTACTACATGCTTGGTTCAGTTAATCGTCAACCAGATTCTAGTAGCTTAAAAAATCAAAGTATTTATTTATAGGTATTCTATACATGTATATTACCTTGTATTATCTAACAATACGAATAAAAAATCCAATAAAGATAAAATAAAATTCTAGAAACAAGTTATAACATATAATAATATAATAATTTGAAAATATATAAATTATAGAAAAAATAAAGGAATAAATATCAAAAATACATAAAACCATGTATCTATATACTTATGCAATCATTATTTAAATTCTATCTTAACATTATTAAGACTTTCAAAAAGGTCTCTTTTTCAATAAGATGGAGAATAAAATTCCCTACTAATTTCATTCTAATCACTTTTTTCATTTGACTATATTTACTAATTACTTTTTATTATTTCTCCATTGATGATTGATCTATGCCCGAGAATGACTCAAGAACTATCTGAATGGAGGCAAAGAAGCCATGTAGCTGACCCTACTTAATGTAGGAAAAGGCTTTGTTGTTGTTGTATTTCTCCATTGAATTTTGGGGCGTTGACACGTGTCAGTGCAATGATAATCATCCTCCCGACTTCATCTTCTCCAGGCATTTGAGCTGATCGGCTCGACTTTTTGTTAAGCCATGCTTAAAAAACATAGTAGTCCCCACTTCCAATTAATTACTCCAGCTACTCGCTCAAGGATCCAACTTCATCATCAACCTCTCAACACCCCAAACCACCTCCTATATAAACCTCCAATCTCTGTCAAAGTAGAGGATGTCATTATTTCCCATTCTTTCCCTTGATTAAATCTGAGCCCCAAGCCCAGTGACAACATAGTCCGAGGAGTGTTATCTGTCATCAGAACAAGAAAGAAAGATCCCAATAAGAGATATGAGGCTTCATCAGTGTTACTTGTGCATTCATGTACACGATCTGAACCTCTGATGTAGTTACCTGGAGCTTCATCGATTGTTCCAAGTACATCTTTGATTCTGCATACATTTCATTATAACCTTGTTGAATTAGGTTATAAATTAGTTTAATTACTGTTTTTATCTAATTGCCTTTGTTTTTTGTGTTCCGATCATTTCACCCAATTATTTACATCCTCTGTTGAAACATTTGTCTTCAAAGATACCTTTTAAATGTTTTTACTAATGGATAAAATATATCCAATCACTTGAAGTTATCAAATTTTTTCATAACCAGATAACATATCAAAAGTTGTTATACAAATAATTGTTTTATGCAACTGACAAGTTGTAGTGCAAGCCACAAAGCATCTACAAAGTGTCTTTTAACCTTGAGCTTCATTAAAAAGAAAGATAGTGTCTCAAGATAAGAATCAAAGCACATGATGTGTTCAGAATCTTCTAAATTTCTTAGTTGAAGACAAAGCGACATCGAGCGCGTCTTCTATTCGTTGAATCAATTTGTAGTAACTTTAGAATTAGTAAGTGTGCTGTAAAAAGTCGTGTTAACATATTCATACATACGTATCTAATGTTATATTGGTATATGAGTCATGTACATCCTTATATGCTTGAATGGACTTATCGTGTATAAGTTTAACTCATCATTGTACCGGTACAAGACCCTCTGCTCCACCATATAATAGTGGCAAACACCGGTACACCTTGGTATACTGGTACATACCTTGATAATGTTCAATTTGTATTTCATACTTACTGTTGTTCCCATACATCCCTAATATATACCGTTACACTTTAAACGTTGGACATTTTAATTTCAAGGTACCTAATAGTGTAAATGTTCGTGCAGTTGTACAAACATTTGTGCACATGTATACGCTGGACATTGAACAATATTTATAATGTGTTTTGCTACTATTGCACATGTACAAGCTCACTGTGCACTGGTACACCAGTATGTTAGAGTATTTTTCTAATCGTTCTTGCTTGAGATATTCTAAGATTTTTCTATTCTTAGGGCATTGCGTACAACAATAATGTAAATATGTACACACTTCATTTTTTAATCCTTTTTCCTTGGGTTCAATTCTGATTCTATCTTTTGGTATTGTATTTTACTACAAAAATAGTAAATAAATTAAAATACAACGAAATAATAATAAATCAAAGCATTTGTATGTAAGTATCCTATACATGTATCTTACATTTAATTATTTAATTATGCTAATAAACAAAATCCTGTTAAAATAAAACAAAATTCTAAAAATAATTTATAATGTATAATAATATGATAAATTATAATACATGCATATAGAGAAATAATTAGATAAAAATCAAAATACATAAAGCTAGATATTTATATACTTATTTAGTCATTATTTTTATTTATCTTTTAAATTATTAAGAACTTCAAAAGGTTTCTTCTTTTTTTTTTGAATAAAACAACGGGGGAGCCCTCCCGAGTCAGGAGTCAAAAGGTTTCTTCTTTAAAAAGATAGAGAATAAAATTTCCTATAAATTTCATTTAATCATTTTTCATTTGACTCTATTTATTATTTATTGATAATTATGTCTATTTATTTCTCCGTTAAACTTTTGAGTGATGATATTTGTCAACGTCATAGTTATTGTCCACTTAACTTAGTCTTCTCCAAGCATTTGAGCTGACTGACCATGATAAATCCTCATTTCATCACTTTCATTCTTTCATCTCTAGCATGTATATATCATTAATTTATGAAAATAAACACTCAATAATTCACAAGTAATACTGTATAGAATACTGGAGAAATATTGTATTAATGTCAAAATAAAAGAATAAAGAAAAGAAAAGAAAAAGAATGAGGTGTCAAAGCCATCGAATGACCCTAGCCCCTGAGACCCAGTCATCATGATGACTTGGTCGACAAAGAATAAAGTAGGGGGAGATAGGATGGCCAACTGTACAGAAAATACGCTCAAAACCCTAAGATTCATAGGCCAATAATTACAGTTTAAGACATGTTTTATTTTCCCATGTTTGTTCATCAAATCAATAAACTTTGAATATTAATATTGTACCAAAAAATACAAATAAAAATAAAAAATTTATTTCACTCAAAAATAATGCACAGTGTGTTAGGAACAAAAAAATAAAAAGGTGCAAAGAAAGCTTTGCAGACATGTATCTTCTCCATATTGTATCAGAATTGACCAAACTCATCTTAAATTGTATATAAAATTTAATAAGTTATCTAATGAGCGTGGTTTCATTCAATTTGGATCTAAGATGCAAAAGTTAGGTTTTGGGCTCCTGTTGTGCAAGATACTTGTATATTTATTCTTTAGATTTTTCAATTTCTTATATTTTATAAAATTGTAAATATTATTTAAAACACATGTCCATAATTATATTAAAATAAAACAATCAAAATTTTAATAAAATAAATAAATTACTTCATTACACAGATGAAATATACTTATATATACCTATAAAGAATATGTATAGAATTACTTAACTGCAAAAAATAAACTCATAAAATACAACAAAAATACTTAAATATGAAATTAAATAAATTAAAAATATATAAGATACGTGTATATAATAATAAAATATAAAATACAAATTAAAAAATATGTAAATACAGGTAAATTTACCTACATATACATGTGAAAATTAAAATTTTATAAAGAGCCCAGTATAAATAAATAAAAATAGGCATTAGATGCTACATTAAATTATAAACATTTTTTGTATTTTAATAAAAAAAATAAATTATTTAATTTGTTGGAATTATCATGGTCAATAGATGGGACAATAATCTTCCTATTAAGGATACAAAAATCCTTTAATTGTAACGTACTATTTCTACTTATTATTATTACGGATTTTCCGCAACCGAATGGTGGTTACTGTATGGGATTGAAGCTCCCAACATGTAAAAGGTTGTGGTAAAAGTATTGTCTCAAACCGCATATGTTGCCGTTATGAGAGGAACTAGAGCACACTCAACCAGATTCATTCGAAGAGACAGAACAGATTGGAAGAACAAAAGCTCCATGATCTAGTCTACGTGCACTACAACTTAAGGCTAAAGATGAAGCATGCAAGAGAGGGCCGTGACAGAGATGACCAAACATACTCCATCGATCTTTGCATGTGGGTGGTCGCTTTCAGCCGAGGAGCAAGGCCTTAAATGTCGGTTTCGGTCACAATTTCGGTACCGACCAAAACAGAATTTCGATGGAATTTCGGTGAAATTTCGACCGAAATTTCGGTCATTTCGGTCATTTTTTGTACTAGGACCCCCATATTTCGGTCATTTCGGTCATTTCGGTCGAATTTCGATTTCGACTGGATATCGATATTCGACAGAAATTCGACCGCATTTCGCTGAAATTTGAGGCCATGCCGAGGAGGGGGGTGTGGCAGGGCTGCCCTCTTGCACCTCTCCTTTTCGTGGTGGCGGTGGATGTGCTTGCTCAGATGACGTGTCGGGTGGTTGATTGTGGGCTCTCGATGGGCTTCTCCTGCGGCGAGATGGTGGTTCCTCTCCTCCAGTACGCCGATGACACGATCTTGTTCATTGGGGGCGTGAAGAGGTCTCTGCCATGGCGGCTACTCTGGAGGTTTTCAGTGAGATGTCGGGCTTGTTCATGAACGCGGACAAGTCCAAGGTGGTTCCCTTTGGTATGGAGGCGGAGGAGGCGGCTGACTGCGGCGTGATTTTGGGCTCTCCGCCGGGCCCTTTACCTTTCGATTATCTGGGCATGCCGCTGGGCACGGGCAGGACTCGGTTGAGTGACTGGTCCAAGGTTGTGGAGAAGATGGATTTGAGGTTGTCGGGCTAGAGCTCGGCTATGCTTTCTGGGGGTGGCTGCTTCGTCCTCCTCAAGTCGGTTTTGTCATCTATCCCAGTTTACTTTCTCTCGAACCGTCAATTGCCTGCTGGGATTCGATGTCGAATTGAGAAGTTGATGCGGAGGTTCCTGTGGGGGAGGAATGGGGCGTCTGCGAGTGGGTCGCATTTGGTGGGTTGGGAGGAGGTGACGAGGCGAAAGTGCGAGGGGGGACTTGGAATTCGTCGGCTCGACGTGTTAATGACGCCCTTCTCCTGAAATGGGTGAATAGGCTTTAGGGTGCTAGCGAGGATTTCTGCTATGTCGTTCTGCGCAAGATCCGTGGCGTGGGCGGGTCGCTGCCGGGGCCGGAGGCTTGTCTTGGGCCGCGAACGCCTTTCTGGAGGGGGGTGCTGGCAGTTATCTCTAAGTACGCTAATCTTTTCACTCCGGTGCTTGGTGACGGACAGGTTTTCATATTCTGGAATGACATTTGGATCGGGGAGGTGCCTCTTGGTGAGAAGTTTCCGCGTTTGTTTGCTTTGGCGACTGATAGGAGTGCTTCCGTTGCCTCTTATTGGTCCGGGGTTGATTGGTTCCCCATCCTTCGTAGCAACCTTTCCGACCAGCGGCTCCTCGATTTCCTTCGTCTATTGGATTCGCTCAGTGGTGCGTCTCGGCCCACAGGGGGGGAGGGATCACTGGGCCTGGCGAGGGGAGCCTTTCACGATGCGGAGGGCGTTTTTGACGATTTCTTCCTCCACCCAGCCAGGGGTGGAGGTGCTGGTGCGTGACTACGGCTTTGTTTGGAGCTTGAAGCTTCCTGAGAAAGTTGGTATTTTCCTCTGGCTATTTCGGAGAAAGAGGCTATTGACGAGGGATCGATGTGCTAGGATGTTCGCCTCGGTTCCGGAGGGTTGTGCTCTCTGTGGCAGCGGTGTGGAATCCCTGGAGCATCTTTTCTTTACATGCCCGGTGGTGATGGGAGTCTGGGAGGCGGCGGCTGTGAGTTGGATCAATACCATCGACTCGGCTACTTTTTGGGAATCTTTGCTGTCTAACAAGGATAGGGACCATAGTGATCTCTTACGTCCCTTGGCGTGTGTTTGGGCAATCTGGCGTGGGCGGAATGAAGCTATTTTTAGGGGGCAGCGGTTTTACAAAGAAAATATTATGTCTCACTGTGGCCGCCTTGTTGGTGACTGGCTGTTGGTTTAGTTCCCTCCCGGTGTTCGGGCTGGGTTCCCTGTAAAGTTTTTTGTTTCTTGGTTTTCTCTGTACTTGTTTCTTCTCTTTGGTTAATAAATTAGGGGTGAACACCACCGAGTGTCTCCCCCGAGGTTTTAGACTTCAAAAAATATATATATTCGAAATGCTCAATGATGATGCAGATGAGATGGAGATGTTCTCCAAAAGCGGATGAATTCTAATGGTTCTCCAGTGCTCGATCAACCGGGAGGAAGGCCGAATTAGAACATAAGCCAACAAATGGGAGTATACGTTGGCGACTACATTTTTTTGAACGAATGTTGGTGACTACATGGCAAAATCTGATCGAATGATAGATCCTCTTGGAGGGTTGGAACTTTATGCAATTGTTGATGGCAATCTCTCCACTGGTTCCAAATCCAAATCGAAGGATGAAGGTAGAGATGATGATGATGTCGTTGACGGTGGTGGTAGACCTGGTGATGGAGAAACATATTCAGAGGGGCCAACAGGGGGTGGTCATGGACTACATGATAGAAGATACGAGGAAGGGCCCTACGCATGTCATGAATATATGGAACAGCATATGAATGCACACGGAAATTGTCCCAAGTCTGAGTTCGAGACCTTCAGAGCCTATGGATTACAAAGGATGCATACGTGGTCATCGTCCTATGGATAGCTATGGGTGATTTGATATCATCTGTAGATTCTTTGAGTTGCATGGACATGGACAGTCCATATCGCGGAGCAACACCAAGTCTCCTAGGCGGATATGAATCACATGATGAGAGATCATTTGTCATCTTAACAGAATATTTTCATGCTCCTCCTCCTGGACTTCCTCCTCCTCAAGCGCAAACTCCTCCATCGTATGGTTACGGTGGGTATGGGTACAGCAGCTACTGTAGTGAAACTATCAAGGTAGCCAGCCCGATTAGAGCCAGGGCAGCAATTTTGGTGGTGATAGTTATGTAAGATTTTTCAATTACTACACAGACGTACCTCCTCCTCATCCTGAGGTTCTCAAGCTAGTACTTCGCAACCTCATGCCACTCGTGATATCGGAATTCGTAATGCTTATCATCGTCTCGGGATACTGCTAGGCATCGATGACTATCAGTACAAGCAGTATGTGGTAGATTACAATGCCAAGTACTCCTACATGATATGGAAAAATTACTACGAGTTCATTTAGTCAGGGATGTGCTACGAGAGATAATAGGGAAGGGGGGCGATACAGGTCCGCCATGCAACTCTTGTTTATAATCTTAGGCCCATGTAATATCTTTTATTGCATTATATGTTGTCATTTTGTTTTTGTGCAATGTGAATAGATGCATCTTTACTTGTTGTAAGTCAGTAATTAATTCTTTAATTTACTAAAACATTAGCCACGAAAGTTATTTCTATAAATGAAACATTGCATCATTAATCATTATCTACATTTTAGAATCAAATGTCTCATTTATAATACCCTTCACTACCTTCCGTGAACAAAAGATAATTTCGAAGTATTGTTAACTTAGTTATTTTTTTCCCATTTCCAATATCTATAAGTCAACAATCAATGCTAACAACGGCATATTCAATATATCAATATGTGTGTATGTGTGATATAAGTGTATATTTGTAAGTTATTTATTGTTTTAAGAATTTGGATGAACTCCATTTCCAATACCTATCAGCCAGCAATCAGCATTAACAGCAATGTATTCAATATGATCGATGTGTGCAATATAAGGGGTTTAGATGAGCGACATGTGAGATATAAGTGTATATTTGTAAGTTACTTATCATTTTAATAACTTAGATGATCTTAATTTGCGGAAAAATGACAAAAAATGATTTTTTTAGCTATTTCCGAGATTTCCACTTAATTGTGGGAAAAGGCTTTGTTGTTGTTGTTGTTGTTGTATTTCCGAGATTTCCACTGATATCGTTGATATATTCTGATATTCTTTTTTGGCAGACCGATACGATATACGATATCGATATTTCGAACCTTGCCACGAACATAGGCCTTAAACAGGATAAACATGTCATGAGGGTGAATATGGGACTAGAACCACACCAAAAATGATGGGTCTGAGTGGCACTTGGTCACAAAATGAATAGAACAAGCAGACCGAGAGATGGTCGCTGTCATTTCTCAAAAACTGACTAATTCACGGAGCAGCCAGCTTAGAGCACAAAATGATCAGTTAAACAAAAGCATGGACAACAATGTCTTGCAAACTTATGAGTGTGTTATAATATCCAGTAACAGATTAATGCAAATACCAGCCAAGGCCTTAAATGTCGATTTCGGTCACCATTTCGGTATCGACCAAAACAGAATTTCGATGGAATTTCGGTGGAATTTCGACCAAAATTTCGGTCATTTCGGTCATTTTTTGTACTAGGACCCCCATATTTCGGTCATTTCGGTCGAATTTCGATTTCGACTGGATATCGATATTCGACAGAAATTCGACCGAATTTCGCTGAAATTTGAGGCCATGATACCAGCCCATCGATGAGCGGCTTCAACCGACAGAGCCTTTAACTGAATGGTTAGCTTTCTACAATTTAGATTTCAACAGAATATTTTCCCACTCTCACAATTCACTTCCAGCCATTCGAAATGGACTAGTTTCACTTACCAGCAGACATTTAACATACATGCTTCTTTATGAGGATGCTTTTGCTTATTTAAATTAGACACCACTACAAAAGGCAGCTTTAGCATAGTTAAATAAAGGTAGGAAAAATGTATCTCGAATAAAATTTATTTTCTAAGGTAGGCAAAGAATAAATCAGCCCGTGTGTACCACTTAGTGACTAGAAAGGCTTTTTGTATTTATTGTGGATTTGATTTAGATTTAGGCATTTGCCTTCAAGACTAAAGGATTTCATATAAATATGAATAAGATTGAATATATAGAGTGCACATTTGATGAAAGTAGTGGTGAAAGAATCGATGTAAAGATTGGTGACGATAACAATCAAAAGATATTTTTAGATACATGGGGTCTATTTTGTAACATGATAGGGAAACCGATAGAGATGTTACTCATAAAATAAATGCAGGTTGGTTAAACTCTAATGTGGAGAGGAGTGGATTTGAGAAGAATCGCCCTACTACTGATTTGATTAGTGGCTCATCCTGTGGTCTCTTCAATATGCTCTTTCCTTATGACTCTCCTCCTGTTATCGGATACAGGTAGACAAAGGAGTGTGAGGTGCATTCGCTATGACCTTAGGGGGTCTGAGGTGGGGAGGAAAAAGATGCAGCAGGAGCTGGGGGTTAAAAGCGCCTTCGCAAAAGAAAAACCTCCTTCCTCTTCTATCTCAGTCCGGCTGCCTTGGGCCCTGGAAGCGAAGGGACTCGACATGTACAGAATGAAAACTTCATTCTCGATTCTACGAGAATTTTTATGAAAGCGTTTCATTTGCTTCTCTTCCATGGAAGTTCATTTTCCCATATGTATCCTAATTTTTGGCCTAATTCTTCTTCTGATGATCGATTCAACTTCTGATCAAAAAGATAGGCCTTGGTTATATTTCATCTCTTCAACAAGTTTAGTAATGAGCATAACAGCCCTATTGTTCTGATGGAGAGAAGAACCTATGATTGGTGTTTTATGTGATAAGAAAATTCCTTTGAAAATTAAAGGAATTTTTACAAAGTACCCATGAGACCTACTATACTCTATGGATATGACTGTTGGCCTGTGAACCATAGACATGTTTGGAGAATGACTAGCAGAAATAAAAATGCTAAGGTGGATACACGTAAAGATCAGATTGAGAATAATGTGATTGTTGAAGAGCTTTATGTTTTAGCATTGGTTTATGTATTTTGCATTTCTTCTTTCCAGAGTATGTAATTTACCCATTAGGGTTTCTCTCTTCTATATAAGAGAACCCTTGGGCTCCGTGAATAATTAAGTTCTCTTTTTACCACAACATGGTATCAGAGCGATGGTCCTAGACCGGAGCCCTACTCCAAAATCCTACCCCACCCTTCAGCCTCGCGCCTCCCGCTCATGCCTCCACTCCCTTGCAAGCCTTCAGCCTCCAGTACAGCCCGGCGAGCCTCCAGCCTCGCGCCTCCAGCCCCGCGTATGCAACCCTAGCGGCTGTGGAAGCTCCCGCGAGCCCCTCGCCGCCACAAGTGGTTCCCGCTGCAACTGCAACAGCTCCCTTAGCCGCTCGCCGCCTCCTTGCGGTTGCAGCGGCACCAGCTGCTGCAACAAGAGGCCCTTGTCGCCTCCTAAGGTGGTCCAAAGCCACCCCTTGCGGATTTCCAGGCCACCGTCGGCCTGATGGACCTCCGAGGTTGCCGCCTATTGGCACCCAGCCGCCCTAGCGGTGCTCTTCGCTGAAGGTCAGGTCTGATTTCTCATTTTAGGAGTATTTTACTCTATTGTTTCTTCAAATCAAACCCTGGTTTCTTCTTTCTATGGTTGTGATATGAGTTTACAAACACAATCATCGTGTTAGATGATCATCTAGATACCGAGTGTATCGGTTTTGCGTTCATGTGATTGTTCGTGATGTTGGAAAATAGCTTCGGTACATCGCCCAAGGGTGCCTTTAAGGGTGTCGTAACCATTGTGAAAATGGATGGAACAAACTACGAGTTATAAACCATGCAGTTCATGAATATGTTGCATAGTTATGGCAAAAAGCATCTTCTGACGCAGGATGAACTGGCGGACAAGACAGGGCCAATGCCTCATGGGATGAGGACGATGCATATGCCAAGGTTTGGCTATCAGGGATGGTTAATGTGAAAATTGTCAATGACATTCTAGGTCAACCCACAACAAAGGTAATGTGGGATCATCTTGCTGCAACTTATTTTCATGTTAAAAATGAATCCAGAATTTTATAGCTTCAGCATGATATTTTTTACGACCAAACAAGGTTAACTGACTGCTTCACGCTTTGTATACTTCCCTGCGATGTATGTTTGAAAAAATTCATAGTTTCATACCCCTAACAGCATCCCCAGAGCAATTAAAGGCCTACAAAGATTCGGTTATGACAGGTGTGTTCTTGGCAGCACTCAATCCAGAATATGACGCTGCTCGTTCTCAGTTACTGATAGATGCCACCATACCCCCAATGGAAGAGGCATATCGAAGATTGAGCCGGCTCAATATCTCCTCCACACCATCTCAAACGTCATCTGCTATGGCTGCCTCACGTGGACAAGGTAGATTTACCCATGGGAGGGGTGGCTTCCGAGGAAGAGGTGGATCTCGTCCAATATAGACCTGCTCTTACTGTCATTGTCATTGATTAGGCCATATAGAGGAGGCGTGCTACTCAAAGCACGGGCACCTGCCATCAACTAGGGTTGCAGAGCAGAACCCGACTACTCCTGCTACTTCTGATCATCGCTACGATGATTTCGTTGCTCGGCTTTGAGAGATTATGCCTCCAGCAACAAACTCCACAGGCTCCCACTCATCAGATATTGCGGCTTTTGCTTCCACATCAGGTACTACTCATGCTTTTTCTGGTCTTTCCAGACCAGACTCTTCGGAATGGATCATGGATTCAGGTGCATCACATTATCTGTGCGGGGATAGACTTCAATTTGGCACATACAAACATGCTAAGCCCGATCGATCCGTTATTATTGATGATGGAACTCAATCCCCTATTACTGGAAAAGGGGAGGTTTATTTGACGCCATCCATACATCTACAGAATGTTCTTCATGCACCATCTTTTTCTATGAATTTATTATCAATCAGGCAGATTACAAAAGATTTATATTGTCCTATGATATTTGACCCTAGTTCTCTTGTGTTTCAGGATATACTCACGGGCAAGGTGATTGGGTGTGGTTGTGAACATGGATGCCTATACCGTTTGTCTCAATCTCCTTATGCAGGTGCCACTTCTCTCTTTGCAGGATCAATCACTCCTTATACATGGCATCTTCAATTCGGTCATCTTCTACTGCAGAAGATTTATCGTCTATTCCTAGAGTTTCCGTTAAGTCTACCTTTAATTGTGAGTTGTGTGAACTCGGAAAACATCACAGGTCTAGTTTTTCGAGTCGTCAGAATCGTAGTAGTCATGGTCTGTTTGATTTGTTTCACCTTGATATGTGGGGTCCGAGTCGTGTGCCTGATCATCAAGGCCACAGATATTATCTTTTTTTTTGACGCTCCACAGATGTTATCTTGTTTGCGTAGATGATTTTTTTAGATTGTCATGGGTATTTCTTTTGAAACAGAACTCTGAGGCCAGCACTGTTATTCAAATTTTGTTATCGAACTAAAGAATGTCTTCTCTGCTTCAATAAAATTTATTCGTTCTGACAATGCCCTTGAATTCTGTTCTATAAACCTATATCTTTTCTTCCAAGCACATGGCATTATCCATCAAACGTCTTGTCCACATACATCTTAGCAGAATGGTGTGATTGAAAGCAAACATCACCACTTTCTTGGCATCACCAGGACTCTTCTTATCCAGAGTCATGCCCGACATTCTTTTTGGGGTGATGGTGTGTTGACGGCGCGTTACCTTATCAATAGAATGCCGTCCACTGTTTTGGGTGAAAAAGCTCCCTTTGCCATTGCCTTTCCTGATAAGGATTTATTCTCTCTTACCCCACGTGTTTTCGATTGGCATGTGTTCATATACTACGGCCCGGTCATGACAAACTCGCTCCTCAAGCTCTCAAATGCATGTTTGTTGGGTACTCACGTACCCAACACGGATATCGTTGTTTTGATCATGTTCGAATCAAATACTATGTTAGTGTTGATGTCACTTTCTTTGAGTCCATCATGTACTATTCCCCTACAGGTGACCGCATGTGCTCCTCTGAGTCTGATGAGACCATTGTTCTTCCATCACCACCACCATCTCCACACTGTCACCACCTCCTCATATCCCTCAACCTGTTATCCATGTTCCAGTGCCTTCCCAGCATCCAGCATGTCCCAGGTAAATCCTGAACACTTGGTTATGACTGATGGAACTAGTGGTTTGCCGGATGACCATAAAGATATTCAGGTTGAACAGGAACCACCAGCAGACAATGACCTAGGATGGTCTACCGCCTTACGGGAAGGCAAACGGTCATGTGCCCGGTATCCTATGGCAAGCCAGGTATCTCTAGAACGGCTTTCTACAGATTTCAGGAATTTTGTTTTGGGACTCTCTTCTGTTACAATCCCACGCACCTATCAGGAAGCACTCCAAGTAAGTGAATGGTGCCTTGCCATGGAAGCAGAAATGGCAGTGTTACAATCACGTGGCACATGGAGTACGGTTTCAGCTCCATCAGACGCATCTATTGTGGGATGCAAATGGGTGTTCACTGTGAAACATCGAGCAAATGCCAGCATTGACCGCTACAAGGCCCGATTAGTGGCGCACGGGTTCAACCAGACCTATGGGGTGGACTACTAGGACACCTTCTCTCCAGTTGCTCGTTACTCTACTCTTCGGGTTCTTCTCTCTGTTGCAATCACACGTGACTGGCCTCTCTACCAGCTTGATGTGGCGAATGCTTTTCTCTACGGAGATCTTCAAGAGGAAGTCTACATGCAGCAGCCACCGGGATTTGCTGCTAACGGGGAGACACAGAAGGTATGCAGACTTCATAAGGCAATATATGGCCTTAAGCAGGGTTTCAAAATTCATGAAATTTCAGCGAAATTTCGATTTCGACACCCTACTGAAACCGAAATCAAAATATCAATATATATCCTTCCTTCACAAATCTAGGCTGATTTTGGCTGAAATTGGCAAAATTTTATCGAAATTTCATTGAAATTTCGAAATTGTTTCATTTTTCCACCATCTCGAAACAAAATCGAAATTAAGATTTAAAACCTCAGCCTTAAGCAGAGTCCGAGAGCATGGTTTCAAAAGCTCTCCGATGTGACAGAGAAGGGGTTTGTGAGATCTATTGCAGATCACTCCTTGTTTATCCAGAGGTCTCAGAAAGGGATTGTTGCTATATTAATATACGTTGATGATATTATCATTACAAGAGACAAATAGGAGATCAAATCAGTCAAGGATTTCTTAGGTCAACAGTTTATGACCAAGGATCTAGGAAATCTATGCTACTTCCTTGGACAGGAATTCGCCAGAAACCAGCGAGGCCTTGTGATGACCCGGAGGAAGTACGTTACAGATCTAATGTCTAAGACAGGTATGACAGGATACAAGCCAGCAACTATTCTCATGGACTCAAGCATGAAGCTCTATAATGATGACACTGATGAAGATACAGGGAGTTAGTAGGAAAGATGTTCTATGTAACTATCACCAGACCATACATATCATTTGCAGTGAGCAAAGTGAGCTAGTTCGTGGAGCAGCCAAGACAGACGCATATGGATGCAGTCCATATGATTTTGAGGTACTTGAAGACCTCACCTGGTACTAGCCTTTTGTTCATTAGAGGAACATCTCTTGTTATTGCAGCTTGTGCAGCTGCCGATTATGCAGGATGCCCCAAGGACAGAAAGTCAACTTCGATGGTTGCAGTATTTGTGGGAAACTCACTTGTAGCATGAAAAAGCAAGAAACAAACAATAGTAGCCCGGTCGAGTGTTGAATCAGAATACAGAGCTATGGCACAAGGTAGCACAGAAATGACGTGGGTTAGATCAGTGTTGACTGATCTAGCAATTGAGGTGCCACTTCCCATGCATCTTCAATGTGACAACCAGGTTGCACTCTTTATTGCCGACAATCCAGTCTTCCATGAACAAACCAAGAATATCGAGGTAGATTGCCACTACACCAGAAACATGATCCAGAAGCGTCTCATTTCTACCTCTCACGTCAGTTCCAGTGAGCAGACAACAGATGTGCTCATCAAAGCTCTAACCAAAGGACATTTTCAGAAATGTTGTTCCAAGTTGAACTTGATTGATATCTACGCTCCAGCTTGAGGGAGATTGTTGAAGAGTTTATGTTTTAGCATTGTTTTATGTATTTTGCATTTCTTCTTTCCAGAGTATGTAATTTACCCATTAGGGTTTCTCTCTTCTATATAAGAGAACCCTTGGGCTCCGTGAATAATCAAGTTCTTTTTTTACCACAACAGCGATCAAAAGGAAAAATAGTGTAGCTCCGATAGAGGATAAGAGAGAGAGAGAAATCGCTTAAGATGATTTAGCTATTTGCAAATGAGATCGGTTGATGCATTAGTTAGAAAATATGATTTTGAGATGTTGAGACAGCTAAAAGAGGGCGAGGAAAGTCCAGGAAGGGTTGGAATGAGACTATCCAAAGGTATCTTGGTTTTTGGATCTAAATCAAAGAATGATCCAAAATAGATTTGAATGTAGGCAAAGAATTCAAGTAGCTGGCCCTACTTAACGTGGGAAAAAACTTTATCATTGCCGTGGTTTAGATTTAGGTAATCATCCATTCTTCTGAAAACTTCTCTCTTCCCGCAGTGCATTCTCACTTGGCTCAAAATATAATAGCATCGAAAAACGAAGATGCATCTGGTAGATTAGACCTCCTAAGCTCGAGAACACTTGAAATCCCAGAAGGGAAAACTGAAGAAGGAATGTAAAAGCCGCAGCGTCCATGGAGATATGGAACTGACCTTCTGATCCGGAGCCCTGATCCGTTCCCTGAACTGGGCGATGGTGTCCCCGGCAAAGGCGAGGGATGCTGCGGTAGCGGCGGGCTTAAGCGGGTAGCTGAAACCCCTCCCTAGGCCACCGCCGCTCTCTCCAGTGGAGTCGGAAGGGGAGGATCGAAAGGGATGAGAGCGGCGGCTGCGAGGGAGGCGCAAGTGCCACCATAGGCCGCCGCCTCCAAGAGCGTCCATAATGGAGTTCGTTCCTGAAGTGTGCAGCCGCGACTGAGAGCGGAATAGAGGGATGTTATGTGGGTGGACGTCAATCAACTATAATTAAAATGATGAAACCCCTCCCAGTCCAAACCATCAACATAAACCTGTCAAGTAGTCCACTATCATTCCAATGTCAAAAGCGAGAGCATTGTCTTGAGCCAATCCGTCTACTACTAAGTTTGAATCCAAGTTTGATTTATTAAATAAAGGGTTTTTATCAGTTGTGTCTCTCTGTCTCTCTAAGATATTGCAATTTCAGTTATGCCCCTCTCTTTTTTGAAATCTCTTTGAATTTTTTCGATGATACCTTTGCCCTTAACTTTTTTATAATATACTTACACCCTTATATACTTTTAAAATTATATAATTTTCCTTCCGGTAATGTAATATAATGACATAAGTGTAATAAATAAATGACACTATTGCATTTTTTATGAGAATATCATGACACAGGTGTAATTGCAAAAAGGTTAGAGGCATAAGTGTTATTGGAAAAAAAAATACGGAAGAGCATAAGTTTCAAGAAGATGTTTTCTTTATTGAGCCCATGTAGCTTGCATCAAAAATGGGTTTTTTACTTGTGCCCCTTTGATATATTGCATATACAGTTATGCTCCACCTGTTTAACAATATCACTTGTGCCCTACCTTCTTGCATTGTAAACATGTGTGCTCTTCAGTTAGTTTGCTCGTCTATTAAAAGATTAGTTTGCTCATCTATTGAATGAACCAAACCATGATTTTGATAAAAGTGTAGTTAATAAAAATCTTATTACAATTGTGCCCCTTCGATTTTGTCTATATACCCTCCCCCTCTTTGAATGAAACTTTAACTTCGCGCATCATGGGAAAACGTGGAATTAACAGATAAAATCCGAATAAAAATAAATGCTCATTATAGAAATCATAGACAAAATTTATTTTACACTACGAAATCATATGATTGTGGAAATGATGTCCACATTGTTTCACAGATCATAAGAACAAGGCATAATTACCTTCGATGTGTGTAGTCTCTAAGATAAGAGACCTCCTACATAAGTTCAATGCACGAGCGAATGCACAAACATGGGTGATAATGGATCGCATGTATCCCTCATAGTCAAAAGAGAATATTCTTTCTTGTCTTCTTCTTCTTGATCACTGTAATGTCCTCTCCAAGCTCTCATCATGCGAGGTCGCTTTCTTCTTCACGAACATGGTGATGTGAAGAAGATGGTGGTCTTCTTCTTCCCATTTGGATGGCCACAAAGAAGAGAATATGGATGGGAGGGATGGCTACACGTTGAAGAGGGAGAGAGAGAGAGGGGGGTGGGACGACTTGGGCTTGAGCATGGAGAGAGTCATTTCTCTTCTTTGTGATTCCTTCTCTTGTAAAGAGAAGTGGAATGTGTTGGAAGAGAGAGCACATCCTCATTATATAGCAGAGAGGGATGGTCACATGGGGAGGGAGAAAGAGAAAGTCTCTCTCTTCTCTTCTAAACCTATTAGGAGTTGGTGGAGACAATTGAATTTCAATTATCTCTTTCTTGAAAGAACCACCAATATCTCTTGAAGGTAATATTATAGTTATAGATTTGCTCTTATAAGATAATCATATTCATATGAAACCAACATAATAAATGTAAATCATGTTGACATTTAATTAATCGAGAATGTGAATCTCATTAACATTAGCACCGATATATTTATATGGTCACTTTCACATAGTCCCTAATGTAAATATGAAAATATCATTTTCATAATGTCCGTTATCAATATGAGAATATTATCCTCGTGATTTCCCATACTCACATGAGAAGCTCATTCTTAAGATTTCCAACATTATTATGAGAATTTTATTCCAAGATTTCCAATATTATTCTCCATGTTCCAATATGATATGAATTTTATTCACAATATTACTCAAATATCGATAATATCTACATTAGTTTTAATAAATGTAAATCATATTCACATTATTGTATGTCTGCATGTATGAATCATATTCATACGAAAAATATTAACTCCTTTATATTTCCAAGTTGTAATCGAATTAGGAAATCAGTTTGAGATTCCCTTATGAATACTTGAAGATAATTTCAGAAATATTATACAAATCACATACAGAGAATTTATATTTATGTTAATCTAATATCAAACTCAGCCATGGCCAGTCCCAAGCCCGGGTAAATGAGGAGGGTTGCGTTAGGTAGCCGATAGCCGGCGTAATATAGTCGGAGACAACTTACTAAATAATATATATTTTTTTAAAAAATATTATTTAGGATGTTGCCTCATGATAGACGGATCGTTTCAACATGGATTTAAGCAAACATACAGATTTCGTTGGGGCGTTCCCTACTTGCAACGCGTTGCATCGTCCGAATGCAATGAAAAATTGGCAAAGGCTGCTACATCGCAGCCTGGGTGTAGTTCAAAATTTGCAAGAGTTCTCGCATGAGGAACGCATGCGGGTAATTAAGCTAGTTATGCTGCATCACCGCCCTGATGCAGTCCAAAATTTACAAGGGTTCTTAAAGAAGTTAGTCCAAAAGAGATTGCAACGGAAGTTGCGGATTGGTAGTTGGAATATTGGTACTTTAACGAAAATTGATGGAGATAGTGGATACGATGGAAAGAAGGAAGATTCATATACTATGTCTTCAAGAGACTAAATGGGTTGGAGAGAAAGCAAGGGAGATCGAGAAGTCATGCTTTAAACTTTGGTATTCAAGTAAAGACAAGGGTAAAAACGGTGTTGGAGTGGTTGTTCATAAGGATTGAAGGATTGTGTGGTTAAGGTGCAAAGATTCGGGGATCGGACTATTTTGCTAAAATTGGCGCTTGAAGAAGAAATTATGAATATAATCTCAGTTTATGCACCACAAATTGATTTAGATGAAAGGACTAATCAAGCCTTTTGGGAGGATCTAAATAAGATTTTACAAGGAATCCCACAAAGAGAGATGATTTGCATAGGTGGAGATCTTAATAGATATGTGGGAAAAGATGCTTCAGGGTATGCTAATGTTCATAGAGGACATGGTTTTAGGGATAGAAATGAAGAGGGAAAAGTCATCCTGGATTTTGTAATGGCACATGATCTTTTCATAGCAAACACTCTCTTCAAGAAGAGGGAGGAACATTTAATTACTTATAAGAGTGGGCCAACGAGAACATAGATAGATTACTTTGCATTGAGGAGAAGAGATCGGTTGTGTTGTAAAGACTGCAAAGTAATCCCAGGAGAGAGTTTAAGAACCCAACATCGCTTGTTAGTCTTGGATGTACAATAAAAAGGGCTGGTAAAGAAAAGGAGGGTTCCTAAGATCATTAGAACTAGATGGTAGAATCTTCTACTGAAGCAATCAAGCTTCAGGGAGAAGGTTTTAGAAGATTTATCTTGGGAGGCAGTAGCATCTTGTATCCGAAAGGTAGCCAAAGAGATGCTAGGTGAGGCAAAGGGAGGAGTCCCAAGTCAAAAGGAGGCTTGGTGGTGGAGTGAAGGGGTGCAAGAGAAGCTAAAAATTAAAAGAGCATGCTTTAAAGCTATGTCTAAGGATAGAACAGAGGAAACTGTCACAAACTACAAAATAGCAAAGAAGGAAGCAAAGAAGGTTGTAAATGAAGCTAAGTCGAAAGCTTACGAAGTTTTGTATAAAAATCTCGACTCTAAGGAGGGCCAGAAGGATATATTCAGGTTGGCCAAAGCAAGAGAAAGAAATATCAAAGACCTTTCTCAAGTGAGATGCATTAAGAACGAGGAAGGCCACGTGCTTGTTACTCAAAAGAATATAGAGACTAGATGGGAGCAGTACTTCCATAAACTTTTCATTGGGGAAGGAAATAGAGAGATCACTTTGGGTGATCTAGATAGTAGTGAAAGTTACTTGAATCGTGCAAGCTATAGATGGATACAAAGAAAGGAAGTAGAGGAGGCTTTGAAGGTTATGAGACCTGGGAAAGTGTTGGACCAGATGGCATCCCTGTAGAAGTATGGAAAGTTTTAGGTGAACGCGGTTTGACTTGGATTACGAATCTATTCAATGTTATTTGGCAAAGCAAGAAAATGCCTGAAGATTGAATGAGGAGTATCGTGGTGCCTCTTTATAAGAATAAAGGAGACATTCAAAATTGTTCAAATTATAGAGGTATCAAGCTGATGAGTCACACTATGAAAATTTGGGAACATGTGATCGAGAGAAGGTTGAGGCAAGTTTCCAACGTCAAAGAAAATCAATTTGGATTCATGCCAGGTCGCTCAACTATTGAAGCTATCCATTTGCTGAGGAGAATAATGGAGATTTATAGAGCTAAAAGGAAGAACCTCCATATGATCTCTATTGATTTAGAGAAGACTTATGATTCTATCCCACGAGAGATATCGTCGAGAGTTTTGGAGAAGAGACAAGTGCATGTCCTATACATTAACCTCATAGAGGGCATGTATGATAGGGCTTTATCTTGTGTAAGGACCTCGTCTAGGAAGAGTGGCTATTTCGACATCAATATTGGTTTACATCAAGGTTCAGCTTTGAGTCCATTTCTTTTTACTTTGATTATGGACGAGTTGACAAGTCACATTCAGGATGAGTTACCTTGGTGTATGTTACTTGCTGATGATATTGTGTTGATTGACGAGACTAGAGATGGACTAAATGAGAAGCTTGAGGTATGGAGACATGAGTTGGAGAGTAAAGGATTTCATATAAGTAGGGCTAAGACAGAATATATGGAGTGCACCTTTGATGGAAGCAATGGTGAAGGAATTGAGGTGAAGATTGGTGATGAATACATTCAGAAGAGAGATTCTTTTAGATATCTGGGATCTATTTTGCAACATGATGGGGAAATCGATGGAGATGTTACTAACAGAATAAATGCATGCTGGCTAAAGTGGAGAGGAGCCTCTGCTGTTCTCTGTGATAAGAAAACTCCTTTAAAAATTAAAGGAAAATTTTACAAAGCAGTCGTGAGACCTGCTATGCTCTATGGATCTGAATGTTGGCCTGTGAACCATAGACATGTGCAGAGAATGGTTGTAGCAAAAATGAAAATGCTAAGGTGGATGTGTGGACACACACGTAAAGATTGGATTCGGAATGGTGCAATCAGAAAGAAAGTTGGTGTTGCTCTGATTGAGGATACGATGCGAGAAAACCGCTTAACATGGTTTGGTCATTTGCAAAGAAGATCAGCTGATGCACCAGTTAGGAGATGCGAGTGTTGGGATGTTGAGTCGGCTAAGAGAGGGCGGGGACGACCCAAGAAGTGTTGGAAAGAGGCCATACGAAGGGATCTTTGTTTTGTGGTTATAAGCCCATGATTGACCCAAGATAGATCTGAATGGAGGCGAAGAATCCATGTAGCCGACCCTACTTAATTGTAGGAAAAGGCTTTGTTGTTGTTGTTGTGATTAAATCTAGTATCAAGAGTTAACCTACTTTGATTTATCTAATTGAATCAAAATCGAACTGAATTCTTGACTTGACTCCAAATATGTCAATTTCAATTATACATCTTTGGATCTAAAATATGATTCTATGAGTTGAGATCTAATCCAAATAGTTCTCATTCATTTGAACTCAAGGAGGATTCACTAAAATCCATCGTATTCCATTATTCCCTCAGAATTGAAGCATCATGCTATACAGTCTGTAATGGTGTATCGATCTCGAGCATTACCCAATACTCATGTATCCTATAAAACTTGAAAACTTTGAATGAAGTTCAATCCCATATTTAGTTGTCTCCTTTTGAGATTTATTAATAACATGTTTTCCAAAAGAATATACTAAAATTATCAAGTTTCTGCCATGATTCCAAAATAAAATAGACACGGTGGAATTCATCTTGAACTTAATGTCTCACTGGTAAGCTAATGTCTTTTGACTCAACAAGTATAAACATATATGATTCCTTAGAGAGATCATACATCTCATATTCCCTTGTATGTATACCAACTAGCCGATATAAAACCTTGTTGGGTCATTATCCTATTAATCTATCAAATATATATAATCGGGTACATTCATCTCCTCTCAAAGGATGTGTGTTGGTTCACAATAGTATGCAATACAAATCTTTGGTATATCGATCTCGTCAAGTTAACTCTTTAGCTCAACATATACAATGCCTACAAATCTCTATTCCTGTGCAGAGGGCATATATCAAGAGTATTATCGGATATCAGTCTTTAAAGGAAGATATCCATCTCTTCTCAGACTAGAGATCCTTATTGAATATCACTTTGTGATTCTAGTTATGTCCTTGATTTAAATCTTTAGATATACAACCATGCATCAACCTCTATGATCTAATTCTTTAGATCAATGGTTATATTATATTTAATTTGGTGATGTACTCATCCATACTCGTACTGCAAACTCAATTGTGTTTCTCTTATATGATGGCATGATATAAATCACAATAATTTATTATGTAAGGGGTTGCCATGGGCTCACTTATCCAACAGTCTATTGGACATGTGAGCCCTTGGAGAATACAATAAATATTATTGTAAATTATTTATTAGTAAAATTTATTGATTTATTCACTTCTTTATGAGATTATAATATGCATGCACTTATTGGGTCCCTCTATACAAATAGGGTTAAGTACCTTGACCATCTTAAGATCATACAATTGTTGATTTAATTGTTGGATCATAGAGGTTGGTGTCGGGTTCAAAATCTAGATTAAGAAATCAACCACATCATCATGTGATTATCAAGAGAAGAACTCTGGCTTGAGAAGGAGATGACAATCCTTTCTCTAAAGACTGACATCCAACCTACCTCTTGATGTAGGTCCTCTGCATAGGAATAGAGATTCAGAGGTGTTAGGTGAGTTAAATCAAAGAGTTAACTTAGCGAGATCAAGATAGCAAAGATATATGTTGTAAACTGTCATGATATAGGCACACATCCTTTGATCGTAGACAAAATGTATCACTATATATATCTGAGTATGTACATTTGAAAGACCAGTAGGTTGATGAAGGAATCAAAGAAAGACTCCATTCTAAAAGCTCAAGTTTTGAGGACATTGGATAATGATATGACATATTACATGGTTTTTATTTTGTACTAAAAATGTCTTAACAGTTTTTGCATATTCTTGATCAGCAAGTAAACTTAAGCATGAATCACCAATTTCACAAAAATCAATTTTTGGATACAAGATCGATCACCTTAACACTCTGATTGATCACCCATGGTCAACCATCATGTTCTTCATGATCGATCAACCCTGATCGACCATACTCTTAACCATGATCAATCACTTTTTGAATTTCATACCAACGGTCAAATCTAATCGATCACTTTGGAAGTCAAAATGTTGGAATAGTCACCTTATTTTTATGATCGATCATTTCATGGATTTTGGACGTCAAAATATTGGACTTTCCCATTTTTAGACACCAATGGCTCTTTTGAGACAAACCTTACATAAGGGACCCTATGACTCATTGTATAAGACACACAACCAAGAGAAACATCTTCTACTCTCAAAAGAAAAGAAGGAGTGATCATTTTTCGATATTCAAGTTCTTACAACGTTTCAGCACCCTAAAGCTCTCTTCAATCCAAAGTTTTTTGCTACTTAAGTTGTTTGTGCTCTGCGTGCTCAATTTTAATCATCTTCATCATTCTCAAGCACATTCAACGCTTAAAGTATGTGAGCTTGTGAATTCAAGTTTATTGCTTAACTATTTTCTGTTTAACATTTTCTGTATAGGTGTCTTAGTTGTGGATTCCTTTCTTTAAGAGATAGAAAAAATCTTCCATTGGGAGTTGTCCAAGGAAGGGTAGAAGTTGTACGAGTGGTTGTGCTACCCTCAGGTTAAAGTAGCGCTGGAATAGTGGAAACATGCTTCATCGAGAGAGTGAAGGGGAAATCCTAGAACATGGTTCTAGGTCATGGTTTTCACCCGTTTGGGTTTCTACGTAAAAATCATTGTGTAATTATGGTTTGATATTCTTCTATCTATGTGATTTGTGAATACTAATCTAATTGGGCATTGTTAGTGTGATAATTGTATATTGCATAATTCACTCCCTCTCTTGTGTAGGATTCACACTACGAATAGTTTTAAGATGAGTTATAATACTACTTCCCCAAAATTAAGTTATACAAGTTCTTACTCATGTGTGATATAAGTATAATCAAAACAATGGATATTTCTGGACTTCATGATATAGATGACCATTACAAAATGAATCTAATCACGATTATTCTTTTTTATATTTATTATAAATACCATTATGAATATTCCCATTTATTTAAACTCATTAAGTATTATGCTTAGATGATTTTAAGATTTGTTGTACATTATTTGCATGCTTAGTTTTCTGCATGTAAACAAACTAGTAAAAAATGATAAACAATATATGAAACTTTCTAATGGATATATGCTTCCTTTATAAGGAGGAAGTAAGCATGTACTGAAGTGGTCTGGTGGTAGTGCAGTGTGCCTACCACCCAAATGATCAGGGTTCAAATTCCACGATTGCGTGGGTTGCATTATAGTCGACAACCAGCCTAAAAATAGGTGAATCTTTCACTATGGATTGAGCAAGAATCAATGTAGCCGACCCTACTTATAGTGGGAGAAGGCTTCACCATTTTTCTAATGATGTAATTGATGAATCCACATTTCATCATCTTTATTCTATCATTTTGGCACCAAAAACCCTAGCAAATGCCTGTAAATACCCTTAAATAGAGCATCTTAGCATTCATGCATGTGCATCTATATAGTGTATAAAATACTGTAATTAAAGCCAAAATTATAGAATAAATAAAGAAAAGAAAAAGAATAAAATATTGTAAATATTTTATGACCTGAAACCCCGAGACCTAGGCATCTTGATGAATAGGTCGACAAGGAATAAAGTAGGGGGGATAAGGTCAAGAATACAGATAAAATACCTATACATTCTATTCATTCTTTATTCATTTTGGGACCTATTTTTGGTTCCACTTTTTATACATCAAATAAAGAAACTTTGTACATGAAAGTTGTAGATAATTTTATAAAGAAAAATACAAAATTGATTTCACAGAAAAATAATACACAGATAAAAAGTTATGGTCTGAATAAAATCCAGAATCCCAACTTCCCAGACCCGTATCTCACAAATAAAAACTCCAAATGCAGCATACTCACCTTTAATTGTATATAGAAGAAAATAAGCTATTTAATGGCGGTGGTTTCGCATTTGGCGGAGCTACGGTTTGAAAGTTGAGTTTTGGACCCACATTGTACATTGTACAGATTAAAATATTCAATTTATTATTTATTCATTATTTCTATATTTTTATATTTTTATAATGTTGTAAACATTACTTATAATAATTATGTACATTAAAATAAGAATAAAAACCTAAATAAAAACAAAAATAAAATACTTAAAAATAAAATACATAGTTACCCTACCTATATGTATACCTATACTTTTTATACTTATAATTTATTTAATATACAAAACATATCAGAAAAATTAAATAAAAATATATTTGTGTAGATAAAAGTATTTTATAATTTTGGAAAATAAGAAATGAAAATAATAAAAATAAAATACACAAAATAAAAATAAAATACTAAAATACATAGGTAATATACCTATATAGGGGTATAAAGGTAACTTATAAAAATGTACCTTATAAAATAAATTAAAAATCATAATAAAATACTACACAAAATAATGAACATTTTTTATCTTATAATCATAAATTAATTATGCCATTTACTATTTTTAAATTAATTAATAAAACATTTTTATAGGGTTTTTCCTGGTTGGTCCACGTGGACCAACCAGGAGGTCAGAACTGTTGACCAAGGTCAACAGTCTGACCTACCCCCTGTAGCTCTGCGCGCCTCGTTTTCTCCCCGCTTTTGCGGATTTTTCGAGGCGCGGACTTTCATCCTTTCGCGAAACCTTCTTCTGCAAACGCGTTCCCCTACTATCCCTCTTGCTCGCCCAGGATCTTCTTGGGCTGAGGATCATTGTCGCGCCAGTTGCGCGTCGATCAAGGGAACTCCTCGTCAACCCTTCAAAAGAGCCCCTTGACTTCCTTTTCAAATTTGAACCTTCTTGGCCATTAATCTTCCTCCCTCTGGTGCTCGTTCCACTGCTGGAGGTGACAGCTCCTCAGCCGTTCCCTCAGGCGAGTCGAGGAAGCCTCGAATCGGCTCCACCACCTCCGCCAACCACCGGCGTCGAGGTACACCAACCTCAGGTCCTCCATCTTCGAGGTACCCCCTTTTTCTCTTCTTTTTCGCTTCATTTTATTCCCCTTAGCTTAAGGATCAAAAACCCCCAAAAAATCCGAGTTTCAACGCCTAAATTGCTCGATCATCCCATCTCGCCGGAGCGCACCTCCGGCCGAGCATCTCTTCACCGTCCACAGACCACCTCCGACCTCCATTTCGCCTCCACGGGGTCCAGGCAGTTTGCCCTGGACCCTTTCATCCCTTTTTACAGGTCAACACGCAGTCAAAGCCACTGGGGGCCATTTTGCGAGGTTCGTCGGAGCTACCTGGAGCTCCGAGCTCCGACGCCTTCGCGCCAGCACTCCGAAGCACCTCCGACGTACTCGAGCAACCCAGCATCTTCCTCGACCTCCCAGGAGTCCGCAGCTCGATTTTGGAGCCCTCCACCGCCGGAGACCCAAGAACGAGCTCGGGGAAGATCGCCCCGCCGGCGTTCTTCCCTGTTCTTCCATCTCGCTCCTCCACCGTTCGATCGAGCCGCTATCCCAGATCGTGCCTCAACCGTCAGATCGTCCAAGCCCAGCCACCGTTGGATCTCATGCTGAGATCTAATCTCAGATGTCGAAGCGAAGCGTCATCGGCCGTCCCCACGCGCCACGTGTCTAAGTGGCTTCTTCATCGCCGTTGGATCGCGCGCTAAGGGTATTTTGCACATTAACCCTCGCGCATTTTGTATTTACTCTTTTAGTATTTAAACTTTTCATCTGTAGTTGAAAAACTTTGGGTTATTTGCGTGTAAGCCCCTGTACTTACTTTTATTTACAGTTAGGTCCTCCGCCACGTCACCTCACGTGACCTGTACACGTGAGGGGGTGGGCTTTCTGCAAGGACCTCCCTGGGGTTCGGTTATTTCAGTTTAGTCCCAAGATTTGTGTTAATATAGTGTAAAACTTTGGGATATTTGCATCGACCCCCCTGATAGTTTCGAATATTGCACTTAGGTCCCTGTCAGGCGCGTGTCTCGCACGTGTTTGGCTTGGGAATTTTGTACTAAGGCCCTCCGGGTTTGTAATTGTTGTTTGCCCCTAAAATTGAATGTTTAGTTTAAAAATTTTGTGGAAAATTGCATGATGAGCCCCCTGATGTTTGAAGAAATTGCAAATATACCCCTGCCAGCCTGTTAATTGTTTGGATGCTTGTTGTAATTATTTAATTATCTTTTAAGTCCAAAAATTCACAAAAATAGGTTTAGCTCCTGTTAACTTGTCCTTCCACGCTATCAATTTAGTTTTTGATTTTATTCTATTTTATATTTATTAAAAATCAAAAACATGCTTTTTGTGCATTGTCTAGCTTAGAAAATGCCAAAAAAATATTAAAACACTTTGAAAAATTCCAAAAAATTACCTAGTGTCTATTTTAACCTATTCTAGTGTCAGTCCAAAAATCACTAAAAATCTCAAAAGAAAAACACTAAAAATTTAAAAACACTCAAAAAGTTCAAAAAAATATATAAAATCAAAGAAAAATCCAAAAATCACAAACTCAGTTTCTGTTTGTTCTATATTTTGTTCTCTTTATTTGAAAATTAGTGTGAAAATTCAAATTGCTGTTTGCTATTTTTAACTCCCATTTTACTCACAGCCAGCACAATTTTCATTGTTTTCTCCTATTTCAGTATTTAAAAATACCAAAAACACCTTGAAAATCCCCCAAAATCCTAAAAACAGTAAGAAATTATAAAAATATCAAAAACATTTTATTTCTGAATTTTGGTTATTTTTGCACATTTTTATAAATATTTTATCTTGTCTTTTATTACATTGGTTTTAAATTCCAATATTGAAAAAGAAAAAAATTATAAAATATAAAATTATAAAAATCAGAAAATCAAAAAGCAAAATACAAAAATTAAAAATTAAATTAAAATAAAAAAATTAAAAATTAAAAACCCACCAAACTTTCCTTGTTTGCTTGCTTAGTGTAGACACTTCACACACATTCACTTGTGCACATTGATTTTGAATTACCCCCGTTTGCTCCCTGTGTTCGAACTCTCTGCATACTTGCCCTTTACATCATTTGTGCAGAGTTAAAAATAAATTTTAACTCCGCATTTATTTCTAATTATTGATCTTTATTGTGGGTTGATTGTTGATTAATTTCAGAGTTGATTGGTCGACACTTCGACTGTGTTCCCGCATTGTGTGGAACATAAGACCGATCGATTTCCGAGATTATCAAATGGCACCGTTGCCGGGGAGCAACAGCGAGTAGCTCATATTTTGTTTGCTGTGCTTGACTTGTCTACCATAGCTTTATTTTCCATCTTTGCATTTTTGATATATCTTAATTGAGCTATTCTGACCATTCTTCTTTTGTCTTCTTGCGAGGACCGCGGAGCAAGGCAGATCGCTTAGGTGACCCGAAGCAACCTTGGGAAGCGGAGCCGGCCTTGTTAGGTCAAGCCGGCAGGAGAGAGCAGGAGGAGTGAGAGAGAGTGGTAGCTTAGCTTGCCTTTTATTTTTGTGAGAGAGTGACCTCATTAATTTGTAATAATACATGTACTTTGGACTCTTGGACACTCACACTACCGGGGACTAATTTCCTGGTGGTTTGTTCACCCGGGGGCTCACCGCGGTTTTCATCGTGTTTCTCGCTTGTCATTTTCCGGTTTTGTTTTCCTTTTTCCTTTCTTTTGTGGATTGAGCCCTTAGTAGTAGGTCCTGCTTGATTCGATTAGAATAGGTCCAAACACACTAATTATCTTTGCATGCTCCTATAGTTCGTTGTTGGACTTAGACTAATTAAGTAGTTGATCATTGGCTTTCGATCCGCGCGCCGCGAGCTCACTCCACACAAGCGCTTTCTCCTAACTCAAATGTGTTGAGCAGAGGAGGAGTGAGCCTAGACCGGACACTAGGATTGAGAGTTAGCGGTTAACTCGTGGTTCTTCACGCTAGCAGTTGCCTATTCTAGGACGATTTCCGCTTTGCATATCGCCATATAGCATAGGTTTACAAATTTTGCTTTGCATCCCGCATGAGAGAGCTGGGATTCGCTGTAAGTCTTCTTACTTTGCATGCATCATTTAGGCCACAAAGGTGAGATTTCCACCTTGGTGTCGACTTGCACGGATTTTCTGACTCTATTCTCCCTCTGTTTTTGGAACAAAGTAGGATCAAGAAAATACAAAAACCGTTAGGCGCTTGTTTGAATCTACTCAAAAGAAGCGATAACACCAAAAAAATTAAAAAGGGACTGCTAAGAAAACTTAATCAAAAATAAAATCGGTAATTGGATTCATTGCTTGGGGAGAGTAACACCCTCACTTGTATTCAGGTTGCATGGGAAGGTCTCCTTCCAAGTGAGGTGAGCGCTTTGTAAGGATTAGAGCCAAAAACCCAACTTGTGGCTGCCTTGTGTATCGCTTGGATTTCCGAAGTATTGGCACTACTATCGTACGTAGTCGAGTAGGGCTTGGTCGCTATTGGTGACTCACTATTGTGTGAGCGCCGACCTTGTCCGAAGTACCGAGCTTAGGCCACGCCTTCACGGGTGTGTCTGTCTCACCGGCTGCGTCCGAGTAGGACCTTGTACCCTCACGGGTGATTCCGTTGCGAGCGAGGTCCGAAGTATCGGTTTCGCCTATCGGCTTCCTCCTCTATTTCTTTGGCTGAGTAGGGATCCAGGAAGGGTTACAAGGAACCTTAAAAAGCGCAAGTTACAGGTTACACAGGAGGAGGACAAGTACGGGGGACACTTTCCCGGCAGTACTCTCTCTCCTTTAGGCGTAGCGCTCTAAGGACTCGTGACAAGATAAATTCCTGAAAACAAGCTAAAACTGACAAGATAAAAGCCGAACCTTCACGACTTCACGTGTTGAAGTTGGTGAACTTACCCCTGCTTTGTGTTTGATTGCTAGATTTGTTTAGGTCAAGATCAAAACACAACACAATTGTGCGCGATTTTGTTGCATCTCATTTCATTCCTCTTCTTTTGCATTTTCCCTGCTCTTCTCAAATAATCAAGGATGATGGGACGGAGATCTCTTAGGCCGATGTTGTCGGCACCGCTATCCAGCACTCCTCCTCATTCATCTAGGAATACCTCGGAGAGTCCACTCTCCGAGCCTGAGTTTACATCCACCCTGTTCCCCCCTCGACCACCCTTCCCATTCTCCTTCTCTCAGTCCAATTGTTTCAGAATTCAGTGCATCACAGAGTTCAGCTCATTCGACAGCACCTGAGATGGCCTCTTTTGCTTTTTCAGAAAATCCAGTGATGGCAGACAGAGGCGAGCACCCAGATGACCACGATCACCCTCCATTCATAATTGATCAGGTGGCCATCAACAACTCCTTGTTAGCATCCCTGGAGACAATGTAGAGACAGATCCGTGACCAGGGTACCTTCATGGGTGATCTGATGAGAGAGATAGCACAGATGAGAGAGAACCGACCTGGGGGCGGTGGCGGTGGAGGAGGAGGAGGACCAGATGCAGGAGGAGGTGATCCAGACGCTAAGAGACCGCCACAGACCATCATGAGGGAGCTGCACAACCCGGCTGCATCCCTCACTCACCGTTGGATCAGACTCCCACCAATTCACGGAGATTTCGAGCTTCGGCCCCACACTATCAAGCTTCTACCCAAGTTCCATGGGTTGCCGACCAAAGAGCCGCACCTCCACCTCCAGGAATTCGAGATGATATGCAGCACCATCCATGATCGGTTGATGACCGAGGACACCATAAAGATGATCGCCTTTCCATTCTCTTTGGTTGACAGAGCCGCATATTGGCTCAAACACCTTGGGCGATTCGTCGACACATGGGCAGATCTCCGGACCGCGTACCTGAAGAAGTACTACCCTCTCGGCCGGACCAATGCAGCTAGAGCCATGATCAGTAACTTCGTCATGATCCCAAATGAACAATTCCATGAAGCCTGGGATCGATTCAGAGAGCTCATTGACCGGTGTCCACATCATGACATTTCCAAGCCCAATCTCGTGCAGAGTTTCTTTTGTGGGCTGACACTGGAGCTGTAGGGGCTAGTCAACGCCTCTTGCGATGGGTCTTATTTTTCCAAGGGTGAAGACGACGTCTGGGCCATCTACGAGGGCATGGCAGAAAATTCCACAGTAATGGCCCAAGCCTGAGTCTACACACAGCAGAAGCCCCCGCAAGGAGCAGGATCATTTCAGAGGATTGCCCGCATCGATGCCGGTCCCAACACAGTGTCAGCTGCCGCAGCCCAAGCTGAATCAGCCGCAGCTGACATGGGCATCATTAGTGAGAAGCTGAACCGCCTCGAGATCCTCGAGAAGAAGCAGATGCAAGGCATGGCCCAGATGGACCAAATTGCCAAGACCATGAGTGATCTGAAGACGCAGATCTTGTGCGTCCAGGAGGCACAAACTCAGTCCCAACAACCTCTCAGATCACGTGCTGATCTGAGTAGTAGCAATGCCAACCAGCCCTCTACTTCATACCGTCAGGTGAACCATATCCAGGCAGAGCCAGTTCCATTGTTACCGTACTATCCATCGCAGCCACCATCTACGGATACTCAGATGGTGGTGTATCAGCAGGAGCATCCACTGGCCGTTCTTCCTCCACCCTCTTTTGAGCAGGAACCATTGATGGAAGTCAATGGGATTTGGTACGACCGGTACCCTCAGCCCGGGATTCGTCGTGATCACCCCGGATTCCGTTGGGGCAACAGTGGCTCCTCCTCCCAGCAGTAGAATCCTGCCCAAGGACATCAGAACAGCCAGCCACAGCAGTAACACCAGCAACCCCAGTATGTCCAACCACAACAATATCAGAGTGGTCCTCGTCCCGCCTATCAGGGACAGCAGTGGAGGCAGCGACAGCCGCCTCAACAATCTTATGCCTAGCCAACCCAGAACTATCCGTACCAGTAACACCAGCAGCAACAGCCTCTCATTTCCAGCAGGGACAACCATCCGGTTCTCAGGGTCCCACTTTTGAGAACCCAGCTCTCGATGATCTTGCCCGCTTGCTATCTGAACAGCGAGCATCTTTCGGGCAAGAAATGGATGAATTCCGACAGGAGATGAGGTACATAATCAAAGGGAAGGCCGCCATACCCGCTCAGATTGAACCTAACCCGAACAATCTGAAAAGGAAGTCTGAGCAGGTAGAGTTTACAGAGGATACTTCTCCTAGTGATGATTTGAATGATATGTCTTATTCTTTGAATGATGCTGATTTTGTGACTACTAGGAGCGGTAGGATGCCAGCCGGCGGTGCCTCTTCTGAGCGACAACCAGATGCAGAACCAGGAGCGCCAGAAGAGCAGATTAGCGGTGGTGCTGATGCCACCAATGATGGAGATCCAGACGACGGTGCTGATGCCGTCATGAGACCAGATGCATACGGTGGTGCTGAAGCCACCATTTTGGATGATGAGCCGGAGAGCGGTGCTGATGCCGCAAAGACCGGTGCTAGTGGTGGTGCTGAGGCCACCACATCTACTTTTGTTGAGCCACCATCTGTGATGTTGCCACATTTTGTACCTAAGGACTGTGGGAACAAAAAGAAAAACAAAAACATGAATAAAGGAAAGGTTTCTGTTCAAATTGCGGATCCATATGTGGTGAATGATGATTATTGTATGGATTCTCCTTCTTCACAGGCACAGGGACCGATGCCTAGTCCTCCATCTGAGGAGGCCCCTACCATCCCCTTCCCTGAGGCACTCCGCCGAGCGAAGGGGAATAAAAGAGAAAATCCCAAAAAAGAGCAACAGGTAGAGTTCGGCAATCAAATGATAGACAGATTCCACATTCAGCTGACTCTACAAGAAGCACTTGAGCACATCCCCCTCTTCAAGAAGAACCTGAAAGAGAAGACTACCGTCCGCAGGAAGAGGAGGAACCACAGAGATCAAATCCATGTGCTCACTCATTTCACTTGCTGTACCATCCAGAACAAGCTGCCAGCCAAGCGACCAGACGCAGGAGCTCCCTATGTCAGATGCGAGATTCAGGAGCAACAGTTTGATCGTACTCTATTAGACAACGGCTCTTCAATTAACCTTCTTCCAGCAACCTTACTCGACCGATTCGAGTTTGGTTCTCTTCTTAGGAGCAGGACAGTCCTTCAGTTTGCTGATAGGTCGACTAAGAGGCTGAAGGGGTTATTGAAAGACGTGGTCGTTACCATTCAGGGCCTGAAATTCCCCGTGGACTTCGTTGTGTTGGACATGGAGATCCCTGAGTCGGTAACCGATGCCCCCATCATTCTCGGACGCCCATTCTTGGCCACAGCCAAGGCGGTGACCGACCATGATAGCGGGAAGGTATGTTTTCGCGTAGAGGGCGAAACCATACAAATAGAGACGATCGAGGAAACCAGAGCCAGAGAGTTAGAGTGCTCAGAGCAGTCCAGTGAAGCAGCGCATATGACAGAGGAAGAGCTAGACATCCACCAGGTTTGTGATTTTGAGATGACTGATGATGAATCCAACTGGAAAGATCCCGTAGCACCGACTCTCGCCTTGCCTACAGATTCACTGTACCTCAAGCTCATGGCAGTCGAGAGCCCGTAGAGCACATCCCTGGATGAGGATATATCTGAAGCTGACAGTGTTGTGATGAGTGGTGCTGATGAAGTTCAATCATGTTCATCTTCTTCTGATCCCTCAGATTCAGACATTGACTGGGATGACTTTGATGATTATTTGCCTTGTCTGATTCCTTCTGAGCCAACAGCCATGACAGAGTGCGAGCCAGTGCAGTTTATTGACGATTCGGCAGGCCGCTCTTCGTCAGAAATTCATGCAGAGCGAGAGTTCTCCCATACAGACCTGGTCGCTTTCACACAGATATATCAGAAGCCAGATCTGTCGCCTCCCAGTTGTCCAGAACTAAAGCCTCTGCCGCAATCGTTGAAGTACAGATTCCTTGCGGGTGAGCCAGATATGCACCCAGTCATTATCTCAGCAGGTTTGACTGGAGAACAAGAATCTCGTCTGATGGAGGTTCTTGAAAGAAACCGCAAGGCGATAGGTTGGAGTATAGCTGATCTCTAGGGGATAAGTCCGGCTCTGTGCTCTCACCATATCTATCTTGAGGATGACGCTAGGCCGTCGCGTGAGTTCCAACGACGGCTGAACCCGAATCTTCGAGACGTAGTCATGAAAGAAATTTCCAAGTGGTGGAGCGCCGATTTTATCTACCCCATCTCCGACTCCAAATGGGTTAGTTCACTACATGTGGTACCCAAGAAGACGGGTATCACTACAGTTGTCAACGAGTCTGGAGAGGAGATCGCTACCATAGTACCAACTTCTTGGAAGGTCTGTGTGGACTACAGACGATTGAATGAGGCCACCAAGAAGGATCACTTCCCGCTACCCTTCATTGATCAGATTATCGAGCGGCTAGCCGGGAAGAGTCATTATTGTTTTCTTGATGGGTACTCTGGATACAACCAAGTGGCCATTGCGCCCGAAGACCAGGAGAAAACGACATTCACCTGTCCGTTTGGGACGTATGCTTTCAGACGGATGCCCTTTGGTCTATGTAACACTCCGGCGACATTCCAAAGGTGCATGTTGTCCATATTCTCGGACATGGTGGGTGACTGTTTAGAGGTCTTCATGGATGACTTCTCGGTCTATGGCGACGGGTTCGATGCTTGTCTTGACCGCCTAGACCGTGTGCTTCAGCGCTGCATTGAGGTTAATCTTGTTTTATCTTGGGAGAAGAGTCACTTCATGGTGACTCAGGGGACGGTCCTTGGTCATATCGTCTCCAACAGGAGCATGGAGGTCGATCCGGCCAAGGTGGATATCATCAGAAAACTCAATCCGCCGTCCAACCTGCGTCAGTTACGGTCTTTTCTGGGGCATGTTGGTTTCTACCGACGGTTCATTCAGGACTTCAGTCGAATTGCCCGACGCTCACTGACTTGCTGACAAAAGACACCGAGTTTATTGTCAATGATAAATGTCTTGAGTCGTTTGAAACTCTAAAAAATATGGTTGTTTCAGCTCCTGTCCTTCAGCCACCCGATTGGTCTCTCCCATTCGAGATCATGACAGATGCTTCAGATTTTGCCGTTGGGGCTGTGCTTGGACAGAGGAGGGATGGATTACCTTTTGCCATTCACTACGCTAGCCGGACCTTGGATGCTGCTCAGCGGAATTACACTGTGACTGAGAAAGAGATGCTGGTCGTAGTCTTCGCTCTTGATAAGTATCGATCTTACATTCTCGGATCTAGAGTGACTATCTACACTAATCATACCGCCATCCGGGTACTTAATGGCTAAGAAGGATGCCAAAGCACGTCTCACCAGATGGATCCTTCTACTCCAGGAATTTGACATTGATATTAATGACAAGCCTGGAGTCAAGGATGTGGTGGCGGATCATCTCTCCAGATTGGAGAATCTTGAGGAATCTGAGCCCAGCGCACCTATCACAGAGACATTTCCAGATGAGGTGATCTTGGCTATCACCTCGCTCCCGTGGTACGCTGACATTGTGAACTATCTTGTTGCCAAGACGGTTCCACAAGGTTGGCCCAGGCAGAAACTCGAGACCTTCCGGGCGAAGGCAAGTTTTACCATTGGGAGGATCCCGTCCTTTATCATGAAGGAGGGGACGGTATCTGGAGGAGGTGCATTCCTCAAGAAGAGCATCATAGCGTCCTCACATACTGCCACAAGCTTGAAGCATGAGGACATCATTCTGGAAAAGGACAGCACAGAAGGTGCTTCAATCCGGCCTATGGTGGCCTACTCTCTTCAAGGATTCTGATGAATTCGTGAAGAGATGTACTGACTGTCAGAAAATGGGAACCTGCGGACAGAGACATGATGCCCATGCAACCCATTCACTTCTGTGAGGTTTTTGATGCATGGGGGATTGATTTCAATGGGCCCATTTCCTAAGAGTCAGGGATTCGAGCATATCCTGCTCGCTGTTGATTATGTCAGCCGATGGGTTGAGGCCATCCCCGCCCGAGCCGCAGATGCTAAAACCGTGTGTAAATTCTTGAGGAAAAATATCATTTCATGGTCGGGGTACCTAGAGTCTTGATTTCAGACGGGGGGTCTCATTTCATCAATGATAATGTTAGGGCCCTTGCAGACGAGTTCGGCATTGACCATCGGGTTGCCACACCGTATCACCCTCAGACTAATGGTCTTGCCGAAGTTTCGAATCGGGAGATAAAGACTATCTTGCAGAAAGTTGTCCGCCCAGACCGAAAGGATTGGTCACAACTTTTGCACTCGGTCTTGTGGGCTTATCGGACTTCTTTCAAGAATCCATTGGGGACATCTCCCTTTCGACTCGTCTATGGAAAGTCGTGCCATCTGCCAGTTGAGATCAAGCACAAATCTTTTTGGGCAGTCACTGAGTTACTTTTAGATCCCAAGAGTATAGGAGACCAGAGAAGAGCTTGAATTGGCAGCCCTGGAAGAACTTAGAGACACAGCCTTTTCCAACAGCCTACAGTATAAGAAGAAAGTAAAACATGGCACGATTCGCATATCAGCCATAAACAGTTTGAGCCCGATCAAAAGAGTATGGTTGTTTGATTCCAGGCTGAAATTATTCCCAGGGAAGTTGCAGAGCAAGTGGAAAGGTCCGTATGTGGTCAGGAGGTACATGACAATGGCAGCATCGACATATCCGAACCGTCATCTTCTTCTACTTCCCGCGTCAATGGTCAACGCCTGAAGCTATATCTAGATCATGATCCACCGACCATTGACGTTGCCCCCATTCTTCTGGTATGAGATGTGTCCTTTGACTCTCATCATCTGCATCTCATACATGGTGATCAATTCCATCTTCCGCTGTACAGATCCATCTGTTCATATCACTATTTTATCTGCTGATTTATTTTCTTCTTTTCTTCTTTTCTTCTTTTCCTTTTCTATCTTCCTCATCTATCAAAAAGGTGCCGCCCTTGTAGACAGTTTTCCATACTTAGGACGTACTTTGTCCTAAGGATAGGGGGGTTGGCACCCCGAGTTTCTTTCATTTTCATTTCGATCCTCTCCATTGTCTCCTCTTCTTGTCTATACTTAGGGATATATTACCCTAAGTATAGGGGGAGACAATCCGAGTACGATCTGTTCATTCCCACCCTTGACCCTCCCTGCGTTGGGTACAGTCTGCTATACTTAGGATTATTTGATCCTAAGTATAGGGGGGACGGTCAACTTCTCATTCATTGATTCCTTCATTAGTTTGTTATTCTTTAGACTTGTCTATACTTAGTACGAGTTATGTCTTCTCTTTTCTCTCCGATCTATGAGACATAGCTCAAGCTAAGTATAGAAGGTCGTATATACTGTGTATATACTTTAGCCATAACTCTTACTTTTGTATTTTCCTAATAATATGGCTAATAATTCATTAAAATTCATTAAAAATCCTTAAAAAAAAGGTGTTCTATTCTTAGATTCTTTTTGTATTTACTGATTAATAAATCAGGTGAAAATGTTTTTTTGCAAAATGTTTGAAAAATAGTTTGAAAATCTTTGTGAACATTTATTGAAAACTATTTTGAAAATATTTTGTTACATGTTTTCAACCTGTGTAAAAATGTGTGGTTTGTAAAACTTATTTTCTTTGTGTGAAACAAAATATTTGAAAAATGATTGCAAATGGTTTGAAAAATAGTTGCAAAAATATTTGAAAAATCTATCTATACTGTTTTGAAAACCTTTGCAAAATGATTTTCAAATGTGTGTACTTGTTTGTAAAATGTTTGTAAAAAATTATTTTGGACTATAGTTTTCAAAAATTGTGTGAAAAGCATGCGTCAAATAAGTTTGAGGAATATTAACATCACACTAAAATCCATTATTTGTATATATGTATAAAATTGATCACTTACCCTGTAAATTCTTAAAATCCACTTCTTGTATATATGAAGAAGCACTCTCGTGTACATATTTTTAACCTAGTGTTCGGCCAAAAACTTTTTGTTTTCAAAAATCCAAAAACATTTGCAAAATTAAAATCCAAAAAAACATTTTGAAAAATCTTTTTGAAAAAGACAAAAATGCATCTGCATCATCATCATCTTTTCAAAAATCCATAAAAGGTTCAAAATCTTTGAAAATTGCATCACAAAAAATATTTTCTGCATTGCATTACATAGCATGAGCATTTTTCGGATTGAGTTTGATAGTTGAACAAGTCTAAGTAAAATCCGGAGATTGGAGCTTGATTGGACCTTAAAAGCTACCTAATAACAGGAGCCTTATAGGAACTGGGTTTGAGGTACTTCAGGTCTAGTTGACTTAATTCTTTGAGGATCACGGGACTTGGTTCAATGGATTCTTGATCGCCTAAGTAGAGTATTTCGGAGCACACGCACGACTCTTGTTGATAATGACCTAACTTGGACACCTGCACCTTTCACATGGCTCAACTCAGTTGGAGTGGTGAGGGGATTGGATTTGTCGGTATGAGACGCACACAAGTGGAAACATTTGTCCTCCTCTAGGGAGGGAAGTGCACCCCAACCCATCCAGTGATTAGGAAGTCTAAAGACAGGAGGCTGTGGGTTGCGATAAAGCTTCAAAAGAGGGATAGTCTACTGGCTCAAGAGGAAAAACTCCGTATGTAAATGCTGCTGTATATAGTATTTCCAAAAAAAAAGTTCAGGCATGTACAAAAATAAAAAGCCTGCAAAGTATGTACAAAGTCAATAAGCAAGCTTGAGTTCCAAAGTCATATCATGTGAGCCTGCAGCAGGATGACTTGACTACACTGGTCTTGCATCCAAGGATAGGTAGCTACACTGGCTACCGTCCATTCTTCTCTTCACCCCCTCCTCTTGAGCTGGTTGCCACTTGAACTTAGAAGGGAATACCCCGCTCCTCGAGGATGGAGTCATTGGATTGGGGAATCATTGGGTTGTCGTACTGGAGAAGTCAGTTTCTTTGTCATTCTAGTTAGGGAGAGCCACCATCACTTACACTGTACGAGTCAGATTCATAGTCGTAAGAGTTTGCATATGAGTTGAAGTATTTCTGACCTGGCTATTGAGGAGACTTGGCATAGTTTTGGGATTCTCAAGGACTGTTGAATTTCAAACACGGTTCTCACTAAGGTTCCGCCCGCACTAAAATTCCAAAGGTCCGACTTAAGCTCCAAACTTTGATTTTGTGAAAACAAGTTTGATAATCAGATAAAATCCAAGTTCTTCTTTTTCTTTTCTTTCTTTTCTTTTTGCACTTATTGCATAAGTGTTTCCTAGGGACTAGCAAAGGTAAAGTATAGGGGGATGATGAATTCACATTTCATCATCTTTATTCTATCATTTTGGCACCAAAAACCCTAGCAAATGCCTGTAAATACCCTTAAATAGAGCATATTAGCATTCATGCATGTGCATCTATATAGTGTATAAAATACTGTAATTAAAGCCAAAATTATAGAATAAATAAAGAAAAGAAAAAGAATAAAATATTGTAAATATTTTATGACCTGAAACCCCGAGATCTAGGCATCTTGATGAATAGGTCGACAAGGAATAAAGTAGGGGGAGATAAGGTCAGGAATACAGATAAAATACCTATACATTCTATTCATTCTTTATTCATTTTAGGACCTATTTTTGGTTCCACTTTTTATACATCAAACAAAGAAACTTTGTACATGAAAGTTGTAGATAATTTTATAAAGAAAAATACAAAATTGATTTCACAGAAAAATAATACACAGATAATAAGTTATGGTCTGAATAAAAATCCAGAATCCCAACTTCCCAGACCCGTATCTCACAAATAAAAACTCCAAATGCAGCATACTCACCTTTAATTGTATATAGAAGAAAATAAGCTATTTAATGGCGGTGTTTCGCATTTGGCGGAGCTACGGTTTGAAAGTTGAGTTTTGGACCAACATTGTACATTGTACAGATTAAAATATTCAATTTATTATTTATTCATTATTTCTATATTTTTATATTTTTATAATGTTGTAAATATTACTTATAATAATTATGTACATTAAAATAAGAATAAAAACCTAAATAAAAACAAAAATAAAATACTTAAAAATAAAATACATAGTTACCCTACCTATATGTATACCTATACTTTTTATACTTATAATTTATTTAATATACAAAACATATCAGAAAAATTAAATAAAAATATATTTGTGTAGATAAAAGTATTTCATAATTTTAGAAAATAAGAAATGAAAATAATAAAAATAAAATACACAAAATAAAAATAAAATACTAAAATACATAGGTAATATACCTATATAGGGGTATAAAGGTAACTTATAAAAATGTACCTTATAAAATAAATTAAAAAACATAATAAAATACTACACAAAATAATGAACATTTTTTATTTTATAATCATAAATTAATTATGCCATTTACTATTTTTAAATTAATTAATAAAACATTTTTATAGGGTTTTTCCTGGTTGGTCCACGTGGACCAACCAGGAGGTCAGAACTGTTGACCAAGGTCAACAGTCTGACCTACCCCCTGTAGCTCTGCGCGCCTCGTTTTCTCCCCGCTTTTGCGGATTTTTCGAGGCGCGGACTTTCATCCTTTCGCGAAACCTTCTTCTGCAAACTCGTTCCCCTACTATCCCTCTTGCTCGCCCAAGGATCTTCTTGGGCTGAGGATCATTGTCGCGCCAGTTGCACGTCGATCAAGGGACCTCCTCGTCAACCCTTCAAAAGAGCCCCTTGACTTCCTTTTCAAATTTGAACCTTCTTGTCCATTAATCTTCCTCCCTCTGGTGCTCGTTCCACTGCTGGAGGTGACAGCTCCTCAGCCGTGCCCTCAGGCGAGTCGAGGAAGCCTCGAATCGGCTCCACCACCTCCGCCAACCACCGGCGTCGAGGTACACCAACCTCAGGTCCTCCACCTTCGAGGTACCCCCTTTTTCCTCTTCTTTTCGCTTCATTTTATTCCCCTTAGCTTAAGGATCAAAAACCCCCAAAAAAAATCCGAGTTTCATCGCCTGAATCGCTCGATCATCCCATCTCACCGGAGCGCACCTCCGGCCGACATCTCTTCGTCGTCCACAGACCACCTCCGACCTCCATTTCGCCTCCACGGGGTCCAGGCAGTTTGCCCTGGACCCTTTCATCCCTTTTTGCAGGTCAACACGCAGTCAAAGCCACTGGGGGCCGTTTTGCGAGGTTCGTCGGAGCTACCTGGAGCTCCGAGCTCCGCCGCCTTCGCGCCAGCACTCCGAAGCACCTCCGACGTACTCGAGAAACCCAGCATCTACCTCGACCTCCCAGGAGTCCGCAGCTCAATTTTGGAGCCCATCCACCGCCGGAGACCCAAGAACGAGCTCGGGGAAGATCGCCCCGCCGGCGTTCTTCCCTGTTCTTCCATCTCGCTCCTCCACCGTTCGATCGAGCCGCTATCCCAGATCGTGCCTCGACCGTCAGATCGTCCGAGCCCAGCCACCGTTGGATCTCATGCTGAGATCTAATCTCAGATGTCGAAGCGAAGCGTCATCGGCCGTCCCCAACGCGCCACGTGTCTAAGGGGCTTCTTCATCGCCGTTGGATCGCGCGCCAAGGGTATTTTGCACATTAACCCTCGCGCATTTTGTATTTACTCTTTAGTATTTAAACTTTCATCTGTAGTTGAAAAACTTTGGGTTATTTGCGTGTAAGCCCCTGTACTTACTTTTATTTACATTTAGGTCCTCCGCCACGTCACCTCACGTGACCTGTACACGTGAGGGGTGGGCTTTCTGCAAGGACCTCCCTGGGGTTCGGTTATTTCAGTTTAGTCCCAAGATTTTGTAATATAGTGTAAAACTTTGGGATATTTTGCATCGACCCCCCTGATAGTTTCGAATATTGCACTTAGGTCCTTGTCAGGCGCGTGTCTCGCACGTGTTTGGCTTGGGAATTTTGTACTAAGGCCCCTCCGGGTTTTGTAATTGTTGTTTGGCCCTAAAAATTGAATGTTTAGTTTAAAATTTTGTGGAAAATTGCATGTGAGCCCCCTGGATGTTTGAGAAATTGCAAATATACCCCTGCCAGGCCTGTTAATTGTTTGGATGCTTGTTGTAATTATTTAAATTATCTTTTTAAGTCCAAAAATTCCACAAAAATAGGTTTAGCTCCTGTTAACTTGTGCTTCCACGCTATCAATTTAGTTTTTGATTTTATTCTATTTTTATATTTATTAAAAATCAAAAACATGCTTTTTTGCGCTGTCTAGCTTAGAAAATGCCAAAAAAATATTAAAACACTTCGAAAAATTCCAAAAAAATTACCTAGTGTCTATTTTAACCTATTCTAGTGTTAGTTCAAAAATCACTAAAAATCTCAAAAGAAAAACACTAAAAATTTAAAAACACTCAAAAACTTCAAAAAAAATATATAAAATCAAAGAAAAATCCAAAAATCACAAACTCAGTTTCTGTTTGTTTTATATTTTGTTCTCTTTATTTGAAAATTAGTGTGAAAATTCTATTGTTGTTTGCTATTTTTTACTCCCATTTTACTCACAGCCAGCACAATTTTCACTTTTTTCTCCTATTTCAGTATTTAAAAATACCAAAAACACCTTGAAAAACCCCTAAAAATCATAAAAACAGTAAAAAATTATAAAAATATCAAAAACATTTTATTTCTGAATTTTTGGTTATTTTTGCACATTTTTATAAATATTTTATCTTGTATTTTATTACATTGGTTTTAAATTCCAATATTGAAAAAGAAAAAAAAATATAAAATATAAAATTATAAAAATCAGAAAATCAGAAAGCAAAATACAAAATTAAAAATTAAATTAAAATAAAAAAAATTAAAAATTAAAAACCCACCAAACTTTCCTTGTTTGCTTGCTTAGTGTAGACACTTCACACACATTCACTTGTGCACCATTGATTTTGAATTACCCTGTTTGCTCCCTGTGTTCGAACTCTCTGCATATTTGCCCTTTACATCATTTGTGCAGAGTTAAAAATAAATTTTAACTCCACATTTATTTCTAATTATTGATCTTTAGTGTGGGTTGATTGTTGATTAATTTCAGAGTTGATTGGTCGACACTTCGAACTGTGTTCCCGCCTTGTGTGGAACATAAGACCGATCGATTTCCGAGATTATCAGTAATGAAGACCATACTGCAATAACTAGAAAAATATATGATTTATTTGCTATGTAGGTACTTTTCGAGGGATTTTATTGGATATTCATGGATTTAGGGTTGACCATAACATTGTGCATATTTATCTATATTATGTTATGTATAAGCCCAAGAAGTGTTATATATAAGCTCAAAAAGTGTTGGAAGGAGACTATCAAAAATGATCTTAATTTCTATGATCTAAGCACGATAGTGACCAAAAATAGATTTGAATGGAGGCAAAGAATCCATGTAAGCAACCCTACTTAATGTGGGAAAAGGCTTTATTGTTGTTGTTGTATACCACATATTATGCCTGCCTTAAAAATTAGTACATGCAATACGTGCAAAAGTTAGGGTAGTTGGAGAGCATATGGTACTTGCATGTGATATTTTTGTTGAAAATTGATTTATCAACGCCGAGAGATACACCACATGGCTCTACCAATGCCACTTGATAAAAGAAGACCAAGAGATCACCACGGTTTGTGCCACTTGGGGAGGCCTTGACATGGCTCCCCAATGTTTCCCATTTTTGCTATAACATCTTGCCTTATTGGAAGAGCTAAGCTTGTCACGTGTCATTTCTAGCCTTTTTACATCCTCACCTTCACCATTTGTGATATTTATAAAAAAGATTCTATAGAACTTGTTGAACTTTGATTTTAATTAGACTTTTACATTCATGCCTCGGTGTTTAAGAGACTAAGGCCTTCAAACCGAGATCTTATTTTTGTAAAATTAATTTTATTAGAATCTAGACTTAACGCTCTACATTATGTTAGGATCTCATAATATTTTGGTGCCTAATTAATAGTGAATTTTGATGTTCATGTATAGTTTAGGCTTGTTTAATTCATTATTAATTGTAACCTTCACATTTCTTTATCAAGTTTGAATATATTGTAGAAGTATTCTACACGAACGTTTTCCTAAGTTTCTTTTAAAAATACCTTAAATTGATGCATGTATGATTACAACAAGATTTTGGGTGATTGATTTATTATGGTTCATTTTGCATCATATTGGAAATCTAAACATAAGAAGGATCTTCCTTCCACGAAGATAATATGATGGACTAACAGAATTCTAAAGTAGTTGTTGTAGCCCTTACCACATTCTCTCCACCTCAAACTCTTCTAACAATTCACATGAGGATCTTCACAAGTTATTATGCCTCCTCCACCAACCTATATATTTCCTCATCATCAATTATAGGTGACTTCCTACCATTCGCGGTTAATAAGTCAGCTACACACACCATTTCTATGTCCTCAAAAGTCCCCCGTCATCATCCCCACTCACTTGCGGATCCTTCTACCTTTCCCACATCAACAAGGTAGGGTCTACACAACATCCACACACTACCTTAAAGTCCATCATTATTTTCGATATCCTACCAACCATACTGATACACTTCCGGTCTCCATGGTTTGTTATGTGTTGGTGATGCTTAAATAATCTCGTTTGGGATTGTTCTAACAATGTGCATTGCGTGAAAGAATCTGAATAGCACAATCCAGATCCGAGACAACATTAACTGCATTCAATCATGTAACAACGAACATTCGGAAATAAAAAGCATTAGAAGTAAAAGTGCATACTACCATTAACTCAAAATAATTCCATTCACGACATACCAAAATGTCTTCGAGAGATATCTTATCACCAATAAACTACAAAAAGATTAGGAACTTTAGATAATATCATTAAAAATTTATATAGAATCAAAATACAAACACAAAAGGTGTCCTACACTTTAATTTGAATTTTTTTCTGAAGAAAAAATACCCATTGATTTCTTATCCCCAACTTCGAATCAATAATCTATTTTCAAAGTTGAGCTCATTTCCCTTATTTTCTTATTTGAACTTTTATTTTCTATTTATTTTGTTTTCAATTTTATTTGTTTGAAAAATAACCAAAAATATTTGCAAAATATAAAAATCACAAAAACATTATATATATTATCATATTTTTATCTATTTCTTTTATTTAAAATCCATTTTCTTGTTCTTTTATGCATATCATTATATTCAAATCAATTTAACTTTATTTTTAGTTTTTTTATTTCATTTTATTTATTTATATATTCAAACTTATAATTAAATCGACCTTCCCTTGTGAAATATGCATCCAACTCAGTTTGAGATGACACCTCTTCAGTTTAGTTAATTAAGTGTTAAAGATTGTCGGTCCTTTCTTGCTTCACCTGCTACAACCCTAACTCATAGCTAAAGAAGCTGAATGTAGTGGAAAGCTAACTTATATACAATGGGTTGGAAAAGTAAGAACGAAGCGGACAAGGCCCAACAAATGCAGAAAGATGGAACCTGACACCTGCAAGTTGAAAGCGCGCTGACTTAATCAGCTAGTGGATCTCACTGAAATATTGCCCATATAATAAAAGCAGAACTTGGTCCATGAGATTTTTCTTTTCCCAGTTTAGAAGCTAGTTCAGGGAAGCAAGAAAGAGGGGGACTAAGCTCCTCTTCGAAGTCTTGAGGAGACGTTAGATATATAGTAGCAAGACCGACCATACTAGATTTGTAGGATTTTCCTACCAAAATACAAATATGAAGTGTTTAAAAATTAAATAAAAATATAAAAAAAAATAAAAATCACAAAAGCACATAAACAATCCAAACAGTTGAACATAGTACCTAGTGTGCATTTCCTTGACCTGGTAAATGAGTCGCCTCCTTGTATTTGACCCATGGTACATTTATTGATTTAATGATAAGTGTTTTCTGATATATGTTTATTTAATATTGGATTTTATGGGGTGCTACAATTCAACATAATTATAATACCTACAAAAAATCCTAGTATCAATGTGCTTCAAAGTGGGGCTATTTATTCCGTTTGGACACATTTCTTGTAGAAAAATTATTTCAAATTTTATTACATAATAGTTTGCATTGGCTGAATTTTTTTATCTCAAATGTAATTTTTCTATTCATTTTCAAAAATAGAAGAAAAAACATGCCAGGGCTTACAATCTACTTATGCATTCAAACATCGACTACAACGGTAATATTTGTGATTGTATACAAAGAGAGTGCAATATACTAAGGTATTTTTACCCTAAGAACCCTATAAACTTTATAAATTACCTTCTCGACCTTTGAAACAACGTAATTCCCCCTCAACCCCGTAAACTTGGTAACCCTTGCCCCACATACCCTGTGGTTAACCCCCATCCATTTACCCGTTAAAACTGACCAAATTTTGTTACATTCTTTTACATTATACCCATTTTGTTTATAAAATTTACATTAATTACCCCTCACCCTCACCCTCCTTCTCATCTCCCTTTCCTCACCCATGACTCACCACCTCCACCGCCCTCGCCCTCCTCCTCCTCGATCTCCGACTCCACCCTCCTCCTCCCCGACCTCAACCCTCGCCCTCCTCCTTCCTGACCTGCGCCCTCGCCTTCCTACTCTAGGTACATGTCCTCTTGTACCCTCACCTTCCTCCTCCCTGCCCTTCGCCCCCGCCCTCCTACCCTCTCCCTCCAGTTCCGCTCAGACCCAATCGACCGCTTCCTCTGCCACTGCGGCTCCCGTGACTACTCCATACACTCCACCCTCTTTGACCCTTCTAACCATCACCTTCGTCCACTCTCCATCTTCACCGACACTTGGTGCTCTGCTGGCCAGTTCCTCCCTTATGGTACTCCCCTCCAGAGCGACAGTGACCTAGACGACCTCCGAAAACTCTGCGCCCTTCATCCCCCTGCCTTATTCGATGACCCCCTCTCAAACTAGCATGAGCTCGCTGACCCCTCACTCTCGAATGGTCGGTGGTACGTCACCAACTAGATCCTCCCTGACGACGCTATGATCATCGTCGGCGTCCGAGCATCCCCATCGTGGAGTTCTACCCACCAACGCCCTCCGACTCATGCACCTTCCCATTTCTCTTTGATGCCTTCGATGCGTAGATGGACAACCTTTACCCATACATCCATGATGAATCCACGATTCATTAACTTTTTTTGCATTTTGTCTTAAAACATTTAACAAATGCATGTAAATATCCATTAATTTCCATTTCTTAACAAGATATCATTCATGAATAAAAATACATTTTTATGCATTAAAAACATGTAAATAAATAAAGAAAGAAAAAGAAATAAAATAAAAAGAATGCTAATTGAATATATATATATATGAACAATATGACTTATAAAATATAAATATAGCTGAAGGATATATTTAAATAAACTTACCCCCGAGACCAAGTCAGCAAGGATTGGTCGATAAAGAAATAAGTATGGGGATATGAGGAAAAAAATCAAAAATAATTAATTATTCACTTGACACATTATTCACTATTTATCTAATAATTATCAAAAATTTAATAATTTTTAGTTAATTCATTTGTAAATATTTTTCACCAAACTCTTCTCCTTTTTATTTCTAAATTTATATAAAAACATAAAAAACTAAAAAAAAATACCAGCTTGTATTTATGCTAAGAAATCCAACTTTTAAATGGTCAATTTCCCAACTTCCGAACATCATAACTTCTTCATGCGAACTCCAATTTCACTCTACTCATATTTAAGGTTCATAAAATAATATTATCTAATTAATGAAGCTGATTTCTTTAAAGTCAAAGTCCATTTGCAAAAAAGCCAGTTTTGGGACCTCACGACAAATGGGTTTCTGGGCTATTTATTTTATTAGAATAGATTATTATATTTTTATTGATTTTATAATTTTTATTTATTTTCTTGAATCTATATATGATGTGTAAATTATTTCATATTTTTTAGATGTTATTTAATATTTAAAAAATAAAAAAATCCTAATTTATAGATAAATCTGAATTATGTAACTTATACGTGTATTTATTTATCTACTTAAATTAATTTATTAAAATCCAGAAAAATTTTCACGTACTTTATTTATTATCCTAATAATTAATAAAATATAGAAATGCCATGTTATTTATTTAAATATTAAATTTAAAAATCAAAATCCTATTTATCAAGTATGCTTTATAATTATTTATTAATATTTTATTTATAATAGATTAAATATTTATTATTTACAAAAATGAACTATATCATAAATTAATATATTTAATTACTTACATTTATATTATTATATGCAATTTAAATAATATGATTTAATACTTATTATTTAATTTCCAAAATAATTATATTCCAGCCACCCAAGTTTTGACACGTGTCAACACGGGGTTCTTCTTCCCCCAAGAACTGGTTGTTGCAGTTTTGTTTCACCGGCCCATCTTCCCTTATTTTTCCCGCCTTTGTCTTCCATCCTCCACCTAACTAGAACCATCCATCCTAGAGACCTAACTATCACCATACTCACCCACCATTGGATTCCTACTACACTCCCTTCATTTATCTTATTTATTAATCCAAATGTCAGACATTAACACCTAACTATGCCATTTCCAGTTCTCACTTGACTGATAACCAAAGTTCTCCACCGTGTCCCGGCCACCTCCACTTGTGACAGCATCCAGTGGTCGACACACGTGGAGATGGGAACTCAGAAGAGACGTTCCAGGGTGGTCAACCACCTTGCATCGCCGCCTTGCGTGTCGTCCAGCTCCAGGAACATCGCCCTAATGACTAGAAGGTTCCTACAACCTTCTCATCCCCAAGTGAAATTCCTCCACCAAATTTGATCATTTTAATCTTTTTTAGATGATTAGGTAAATATTCTAGGTACCTAAACCATTCATCTTTCCATTCGGCCATAAAATGCCCATCAAAATTCATCTATCCATCTTTGTTTTTTAATTTGAAGTATGTGTTCTGGAAGAACCCAAAGCATTTGTAGACCCTTATTTTCTATCATTCTTGGTCGATTCGAGTCGAATCGAGACTTGATTATATTTGCAGGAGCTCGCAAGTGTGTTGGGATGTGAATAATAATCTTTTGGAGGTTCGTCGTCGTCCACCGACCTTCGCGGGAGGAGAACCATCGATCTGAAGCTCCAAGATGCCATTGTTATTCTTAAATTGGGGAAGAACCCACGGTGTATAGTTTTATGACACATGGCACCGGTGGGCGGTCCGGATTTCATAAAGTGTTCTAATCTTAACCATCCAGAGCTGAAGGGGTAGACAATTTGCATCATAAACCCCTATAGCTTCCAGAACTACACAACACATGCATACATTTCCGCCTTTGCGTTTAGGTCCACGCACAGGGACCTAACTGTAAGAAAACATGTTTTCCTTACATTTTAGTCCCTGAGCAGGGATTAAACTGAAGAACTTTTTATTTCTTATTTTCAGTTGTAGCTATTTACTATTTGAGACATTTGGATACTCTAGAGATAATATTTTTTTATTGATTTTTTAGGGTATTTAGCCAACTACCCTAGTGAGGTTTTTTAGTATTTTTTGTGCATTTTCTTCGCCTTCTTTATTGCTTTTTGATTCATCATATTTCATCTCATTTTGAGTTCTTTCTGTGTATTTTTTCGAGCCTGTTGCACGGGCAATTTCTCTACTATATATTATCACCTATATACTCTATATTTCACATACTATAATGTAGATAAATATATTGAAAAATATCCCATTTGAAAATTTAAAAAAAATAAAAATAGTAAAAATAATAAAAATTAAAAATACAAAAAGAGTTTTCTCACGAAGAAGAAAATAAAAGAAAGATAAAATTAACGCAAAAATAATTCTTCACTCGAAAATCACAAGAGTAATTTCCTGCCACTTGTGTTTGACCCTGGCACATTTACGAAGATAAATAAATAGCGAAACTTTGATCTTCTTATACGGAGTTAATTTTGGTTGATCAACTCAAATTTGTTTAGCGGTTTCTACACCGATAACTATTTATTGTAGGCAAAGTTCGCGCTATCAAAAATGCGTCATTGCTATGGAGGCATAATCGTGCTTGAGATTTTTGAGTCATCTTTTTGTGATATTCTTTTTTTCTCTATTTTCTTTGTTCTTCGTGTTTTCTCAGTTTTCTTCAATTTTTTGCACTTTTTAATTATTTTCTTTTTCTTCTGATTTTCTTGTTTTTTCTTTTATTTTCTTTTATTTTCTTTGAGATTTTTGTGTGATTTTACTTCCTCTGATTTTTTTTTCTCGATTTTTCTTTTCTAGATTTTCTCGGTTTTACTTGAGTTTTCCTTTTGAGTCTTTTCTCTTGGATTTCCTTTGATTTTTTATCTGTGTTAGCTAACCCATTTTGTAGGGCCTGAAGATTAGCCGGCTTCTTAGGAAGCTGACTTAGCTGATAGTGCAGAGACTGGATCAGTCTCCTACTATCCGTTAGAAAGGGCAGAGCAAGTTATCTATACAGATCCTTTTTATATTTTTTCGAACATTATTTTTTTGTTTTCTTTTGAGAGAGGGTACTTGCCCATTTTTCTATTTTTGCGAGAGAGGAAGGGGTGCCTGTCCATGTTTCTTTTTGTAGCAAGGGGTCCACTAAGGACATTTCGACTGTATACAGACTTTAGACATTTTTCAGGGTCTGTTTCACCAGACGTTGGTGCACTTGGGGGACCTCACCGTAGTTTTCGATTTTCTTCGATTTTTCTTTGTTTCGCGTGCTTTCGTGGAGCCTAAGGTTCATGTGTGTTTAATTAGACAACTAAAAGTAAAATCTAGATCCCTAATACACACTTAGACGTAAGTCAGACTGTTTTAAAAACTAGTTCATTCTTACGCTATAACTTCTGAATAGTATTCGGTTTTTCTCGAATTTTCATGCATTAGCCTAGATTTTACAGTTATGTGCCTCCCAACCCTTCAGTTGAGGCAGACCCATGCCTCAATTTTTCATCTATTTCTCCTGCATGTTTTTCACTGAGTTTTTATGAGACTTCTTCCTTCCTAGAGGATTCAAGGATCATGGCTAGAGGGAAGGGAATAGTTGAGGACAGAGCTATTGAGGAGAGACCACATGATGATGAGAGATGAACAAACAGGGGACATGATCCAGCTTCAGATATTACTAATGGGATTCTAAACACACTTCGACAGATAAGCATACATATTAGAGATCAATGTAGAGTCCAAGATGAGCTTAGACCTAAGATCATGGATGCAAAAAATGACCTAAACTATCGTTTAAACCCTCAACTGTACCTACTAATCAAAGTCGGCTCATGTGCACAAGGGTTGTTTAAATGACCTTTAACGACCGTTTAAACGATTGTTTAAAAGATTGTTTAAAATCACTTGAGAAAAAAATAAAAGAAATAAACTACTGGCCCTCACGTAACCCATTCCATTCGAACCCCGCTCCCGATACCTGACCCCTCACGCAACCCTAACCCCTGCCCCCTTCCGCAGCAGCCCTCACGGCGACGACAAGCACAATTCACCCACAGCCCCTGTCGTTGTTGTCATCCTCCGTGTAGCAGCTACCAATCGCGCAAAAACCCTGCCACAATAGCCACCAATCACCCTACTATTGTTGTAGGCTCCTCGGCGTGGTTTTTATGCACCATCGTGAGGCTGCCATACACTTGTACAAGGTTGTGGTAACCATATTACCCATGTTATACATCTTCTTCTTGTTTTTATTTTATATTTATCACTTTCTTTGTGTTGTTTTCTTTTAATTGTCCATGCAACATGTTGGTTTAGGATATTTTGTTACTATCCATTTGGAAACTGGCATATTCTTGTGAGCTATTTTTTCTACTTGAAGTTCTATTCGTTCATGGCCCCTTTTCCCCAATTTCAGCATTGTTTTTCTTATGAATATAGATTATGAAGTTATTTATCTATTCTGATGTGCAAATCAGTCTTTAAGAATGGGAAATATTTATAGTTGGACAGACAATTTATATTTTTTGCAACCATAATTGATTAGATTTTTTGCAACTTCATAGTTTTCTATGTATTTGATTCCATGCCCTAATCAGATCCACATATTTCGTGTTAATAAGTTGTTTTTCAACTGAGAATATGAATGCATGTTATTTGTGATTTCTTCAAATGCATTGAGATTTGTCATTTCAGTGATGCTTCATTCTTATAATGTTATTCATGCTGATATGTAATATATAACAATGGTGAATAGGTGTGGTCCTTGAGTAAGAGATGGACACTCCGTCTTCTGATCATGTGACAAGTAGTGGAACGATAACGGATGCCATGTGTTTTATTCCATAAGGATCTACAGATTTAGGATGGAAGTTTGGTTATATGCTTAGAAAGAATGATCATAATACAGTTATTTGTAAACTTTGTAGCAAAACCATCAAAGGTGGAATTTATAGACTCGAGCAACATTTGGATCATATTCATGGACAAGTCTCTTCTTGTCCCAAGGTTGATGAAGAGATTAAGAAAGAAATGAAGGAATATTTGAGTGGAATATTAAAGAGAAAGGCTAAAAAGATGAAGGAAATCGATGATCTGAGGAAGACAGTTGCTCAACGATAGACGACAATCAATGATGCATTTTGTAAGGATGAAAGGGAGAAGGCCGTCGCATATGTATGTTGTTGGGCTTACAAAGCAAACATTCCATTCAGTATATCTCAAATGATAGATTGACATAAAGCATTTAAAGTAATTGGGAAATATGGTCCATGGCTCAAACTTCCCAATCGTTATGAGATGTTCATTCCTCAATTGAATCTGGCGGTTAAGGATGTCAATGATGCATTAGCACCACATAGAGATATATGGATAAGTATGGGATGTTCTATCATTACTGTTTCATGGATTGATATCGGTGGTAGAAGTAGTATGAACTTGTGTGTAAATTGTTAACTAGGGATACGTTTTTTGAGGTCTGTAGACTCTTCTGATGAGCCACATACCGTTGAATACATTTTCAACTTGGTAGATGAATGCATCCAAGAAGTTGGAATTGAAAATTTTGTCCAAGTCGTTACAGATAATACATCCGCTAATATGGTCGTGGGGAGGATGATGGATGCAAAGTATCCAAAAAATTTTTGGAGTTCATGTGCTGCCCATTGTCTTCATTTGGTGTTAGATGAGATCGGAAAAGAATCAAAGGTGAAAAGTGTAATATCTAAGTCAAGGATGATTACGGTCTTCATTTATAGCTACACGAAGACTTTAAGTATCATGCGTAAATATACACAAAAAAGACATCATCAGACTTGGGCAAACTAGATTTGCTATAGCATTTCTTACATTACAAAGTGTTCTCCAGAAGAAAGAGAAGTCGAGACTCATGTTCTCTTCAGATGAGTGGAGAGATTATAGATGGTCAAAAACGAGGAAAGCAGAGGCGGCAACATCCATTGTCTTGAGTCCAACATTTTGGAATCAAGCAAATCTTGCATTGGGGGTTTTTTCTCCATTGGTTCATCTTCTTCGTGTTGTTGATTGTGATGTCAATTCATCTATGGGATTTTGTATGGAGGACTAGTGGAAGTAAAGAAAGAAATAATCAATTCCTTTAATGGAAATGAGTTGTCCTATAAGCATTTCATTGATGTCATCAATTTGAAGACAAAAGAACGGCTTGATTCTCCCCTCCATCTTCCAGTGTATTATTTGAACCTCTACTTCTATTACAAGAATCATGTTGAGAATGGTGTTTTTGTGAATACAGGTCTTCTTGAATGCATTGAGAAGTTATATCCATATTTAAATTAACAAGACATCATGACAAGAAAGGAGTTGGTGATTTACAAGCATGGTCAAGGATTGTTTGGGAAGTCATTAGCAATTAAGCAAAGATCAGTAAATGATGATTATTTTGATCCAGGTGAATCCCTCTTAAGTATTTCAATATGTTTTTACAGTTCATATTGATGATATCTAATTAATGTTGAACATTAAATGACTCATTGGTGGTCATTTCAAGGAGGTGAAACCTCTAATTTGCAAGCAACGACAATGAGAATTTTGAGTTTGACCTTGCCATCATCTGGATGCGAGAGAAACTGAAGCTCTTTTGGAGCAGTAACGGATTTTATATTTGTAATTTAGCATCCATTATACATTTACTTTTTAGTGTATTACATATATATGTGTGTATTTTAGGTTCGTACGCAAAATTGAGCTAAATTGAATCCCAATGAATGGTTTAGCATTTGTTAGATTCAATTTATTGATTAAGGATCGCAGTGAAAGTAAGAGGAGGGAGCACTTTCTTTAAAGGGTCACCAATATGTAAGGGCATGGATTTTAAATGTAGCTTGTGAAGAAGATGAAGTATTTCCTGGCACAGGATTTACATGGGGTTCAATTGCAAAGCCATGCAGAGCTGAAAACATACTTGAGCCAAGGAGAAGTGAACGTACATTTTAGAGCTTCAAGTTCATCCGGGAAAACTTTGCATGAGGAAGCTGATGATAAGGGAATATTTAAGGATGCCGATGAGGATGAGGATGGAGATGAAGAGCCAATGTTTATTGATGACGAGTCTGATGAAGAATGGCTTGGTTTCATTATATTTTTGGATGACGGAATGCCATGTTTTTTGCGTTATCCATGACTTTTCTGGAACCATGCTATGAATTGTAGTTTGTAATTATTTATGTTGCCTATTTTGATATTTGGCTATGGATTCTACTTGTTTATGTTGTCTATTTTGACATTTGACTATGGATTCTACTTGTTTATGCTATCTATTTTGACATTTGGCTATGGATTCTACTTGTTTATGCTATCTACTTTGACATTTGAATGAAAAAATCCTTGAATTTGACAATATTTGGTATATATTGTGAATATGTGATTATATTGTTATAATTTATTTATACTTTTTTATTAAATATATATGTAATAATTTTTCATTATTTTAAAAAGCAAAATCACATAACCCATTTAATTTCTGTTTAAACTCTTGCATACCATTTATTCGATAATCAATGATCCTACTGGATGAATACCACATACCGTTTTTTGCAACCTTGGCTGAGATCAATGCGTTAAGAGCAGGAGTCGGGAACCAACCACCACCTGTCATGGTTCCCACGACATTGAGAGATGAGTATGACTCGAGTGCCAGGATGCTACACCATTGGATTCGGTTACCACCAAATCAAGGGTCATACGAGCTTAGACCTCCTTCATTTCATTTCTTCCCAAGTTTTATGGGAATAATTTAGAGGAGCCATTTACCTTTCTATAGCAGTTTGGGATGATATGTGGAACGACTAGTTATCCAGGAGTTACACGGAAGGTTGTATGCCTCAAGGCATTCTCATTTGCCTTAGCAGATAAGGCTCTTTACTAGTTGAGTCATTTGGGAAGGGAGATTTCTACATGGGATGATCTAAAGTCCACATTCATGTGTAAATATTTTCCTCCGGGACAGACAATCATGATGAGGAGTCATATCTCCGATTTCACACAGCTTCCACATGAATCATTCCACAAGGCATGGGATAGATTCAAAGATTTGACCGAGAGATGTCATCAACATGAGATACCATAGAAGGTGCTTGTTGAGAACTATTTTAGAGGACTCCACTCGGATGTACAAGACCTAGTGAGCACCGCATATGGTGGTAGTTATTTGAATAAGGATGCCGAATCAGTTTGGTCCATCTTTGAGGGGATGGCGGAGAATTCATGTGTAGCTGACTCCGCTCGGGCATTCCAGAAGGGCCCACAACTACCACACCACCGAGAGCATCATAAGGTGCCACATGTTTCAGAGTCTGATTCATGATCTGACATGGGATTCATTAGAGAGAATCTAATATTAGTTGACATGATTAAGAAGCAAGTCCAAGAATTACAGAAGCTGCAAGAGTTGGAGAAACTCTAATCACTTCCTCAGCAGTTGAGTGATTTGACGAAGAAGGTGACTGAGCTGCAACTCCAGTACCAACAATCTCGTCCTTCTTCTACTTCTCAGTTTGTACGAAGATCTTTACCCGCTCCTCCCACCCGTCAGATTCAGTACATTCAGAGCGAGCCGGTACAACCTACTGAGTCTCCATAGATTGATTGGCATGAGGATCCGTCCAATGCCAACTCGAGTCGGATCACTAGCCCTAGAGATGACGATGTTGATTCTCATTCCACTCTTGAGATCAACGGGATTTGGTACGCTCCTGTTCAACCAACAACACACTTTACTCATTAGAGCATACACCACCATCACCAGCATAGTCATCCGCAACATGAATGCTCACATTTTAAGCACCGTCAACACTTCATGTAGCAACAGTCTCACTAGCACACCTATCAGAGACCATATTCAAATCAGTATCCTGCTACATATCCACATTCCTATCAGCACCAACAACATCAGAAGTCTTCTTTTACACCACAGAGGTCTCCTCAGCCTTTTACACCACAGCAACACACTCCTATGCAAGACAGAGTAGATAGCCAGGGACACCAAACTGAGCCTGAGATATTTTCATAGTCTCTAGCACTGAACCATATCATGGATATAATTGGCACACTCCATAGTACACATAGGACATATATGGAGCGGGTTAACCATCATTTAGTTGAGTTAATCACACCCAAGATCACTCTTTCAGCACAGCCTCAAATGAATTCTAACAACAAGAGGAGGCGCATAGATCAGGTATACACCACTACAGGTACGATCTCTTTTGCTGAATTTTTATCTAACTTCATTCATCTCCGGAGCGGTAGATCACCACGAACACCAGATCGAGAGGAAGAGAGGGTACATGATGAGGAGCGAGAGCCAATCCATAATGATACACATTTTGATGCTGAGGAGGATGACTATCACGATGAGGATTAGCACAATGTCCACCGCTACGATATTCAAGGGAGCGACGCAGAGACAGTTGACATGGACACAAGCGAATCAGATGACAATACCACCCCAAACCATGTAGACACTCCCAATGCAGATTTTTTTCTCCCATTTTAGAGAGTTTTGTACATACTTCTGAGACTCTCAATGTACATATTGATTCCAGTTTTGATGTGAATAAAAAAAATTGTCCTTCCAGAGATTGTTCTTTTTCCCTATGCTTTTATGGAAAAGGAAAGAAAAATTCCAAAAAAAGTTGTTACTCATGAAATAGAAAGATTATTGAAATATCACTTTTTTTTGAAGATTCCACTTCATGATGCCTTGGATCACTTTCCTACACTCAAGAATCAATTGAGGAACAAATGCACGGATAAGGGAAGAGTGGGCTTTGTTGTGGTGGTGCCAGGGAGCGGAGATGGTGGTCGGCGTGGCACCCAAAATAGAAAGGGGGCGACCCCTTGCGCATGGTGGAAGACGTGGGGTGCGGGGTATTCAGGAGGTGGAAGACGATTCCTCGACCGTTGGATTGAGCGATCCAACGGTCAGGAGAGGGGCGGTAGCGAAGGGTGAAGATTAGATTGGCTGAGCGAAATCAAGGGCAAAGGGTTCACCACGTGGCGTGCTAAGAATGCGGCGCTAGCGAGCGGCCCAAATCTGGGATGGAGGATAATTGGACGGTGGTTGTCGAGTGAGTCAAGGAACGGCTGGGATGGAGTATCTTGGGGGTGATCGTGAGGTGCAGCAGACGCCACGTGGCGCAAGGAGAGAAAGGCAGTAGCGTGCGACTGTGATGAGACCAGAGGTTTGATCGGGCGACTGGAAATCATTACGATGATGAACAGTGAAGATCAAGGCGCCAACATCGAGATCGGATGGCTCACACGTTGCCATGTTGTGGGCTATAGGCGAGGCGCTAGCGGACGATCCAGATTAGGCCCAAGGTCTAATCTTAGGGCCAGGAGGCGTTTGCGGTTTGAATGACCCAGATGGAGAGGGAGAAAAGGCAATCGGACGGCGGGGAAGACATGCCACGTGGCGCGCAAAGAAGCGGGCCGCGTGGCACAATCAAAGGGCGCCACGTGGCCAGCTCTGAGTGGTTGAGAAGAAAAATAAAATTAGAGAGAGAAGGAGGTCGAATTTGAAAAACTCAAAACATGAAAGTTGTAGATCTCGATGAGATCTACAAGTTTCATGTTGACCAAAAACAAGGATGAGGTCAAATATGATACAAAAATACAAGAGTACAAATATACACATATGTAGTATACAAGGGGCCCAAAATCCCAAGTTTTGCATACGAGCTCCGAATTGAATGAAATTAGTCTCAATTTAAAGGTCTCTAGATGTGTATTAATCTGAAGGTGAGTAGACCTAATTCGGAGTTTGTAAGAGAGATATATTGGCATTCTAAGGTTCAGGGGGTTTGGGGCTTTATTGGGTATTTTACAAGATAAGAATTTTGGCCTTCTTCCTTATATTATTAACTAATAGTGTACAAATTATAAGGAAAGTGTTATTTGATCTTGGAGGGGATATAAAATACAAATAATTAGGTGAGTTATTGGTGGATATTTTACAAGTGGATTTTACAAATGATTTTGCTTCTTATTTAAATGCAAATATGAATGCTAAAATGCATATCTTGTGGATTGATGCATGAATGCTATTTATACAAGATAAAGGGAAATATGATGCTAAATACTTGGGGACAAATCTATATTTTCAACTTTAAGAGTGGTGAATCATATATTCATCAAACCCTTATACTTAAACCTTGCTCGTCCCTGATCAACTAAAATGAAATGCAAGAGTGAAATGATTTTGGGTTCCATACCAAGGTCATGAACAAAGTTGAAAATGGAGCTTGACTCGACCTTTGGATTAATTGTGTGGCGGGACCTCATTGGGACCTGAACTTAAGACCTAACAGACTTCAAGTTCCACAAGTCTTCTATTCAAGACTCCTCAATAGTAAGGTCAGAACAAATCCTCAGACGCAAATTTCTGATGACTATGATTCTTACTTGTATTGTGTAAGTGAAATGTAACTCTTCACATCAGAAATGGCTCGGAAACAACCTCCTCTAACAAGGTAACTCAAATAACCCGGTCCAGTAACTCTTTCCTTGAGGAGAGGGGTATTCCCTTCTAAGTTCAAGTGCAACCAGCTCAAGAGGAGGGGGTAGAGAAAAGAAAGGACGGTAGCCAGTGTAGCTACCTATCCCGGGATGCTTGACCAGTGTAGCCAAGTCATCCGACTGCATTTTCTTTGCTAATATAGATCCTCCGACGGCTATTTTATTTTCACTTGGACCCGTCTGATTTTTTTGAAGTTTTTGCATTTTTTTCTCTTTTTTTTCCTTTTTTTTTGAACTATATACAAGGTGCAGCATGTACATCTAGAGTTTTTCCTCTTGAGCCAGTAGACTATCCCTCTTTTGGAGCATTATTGCAACCCGCAGCATCCCGTCTTTAGACGTCAACACTACCAGACTAGGTTGAGATGCACTGCCCTCCCTAGAGGAGGACGGATGTCTCCACCCGTGTGCTACTCCAAGTTAAAGGATTCTACCTCCTCACCACCTCATCAATGCAGAGCTACGTGCATGGTGCTTGTCCAAGTTAGGTCATTATCTAAAAGAATCACACGTGTGCACGAGATATTCTATTTAGACTGATTAAGATGACATGTGAACATAGACTTGCGGACTCAAAGAATTAAGTCACTTGACCTGAGAAATCTTAACTCCAATTCCTATAAGGTTCCTCTGAAATTAAGTGGATTAAGGTCAAATCAAGTCCATCCTCAATATCTACTCATAACCTGGTTCCGAACCCACTAGCTTTTCACCTTGCATATGCAAGATATGCAGATTAGGTGCAGATGACATGCTATGTAGATGAATGCAAGACTTTTTTTTGAATGCAAGGATGATATGCAAGAGTAAATAAGAAGCCCATTTTTTTTGTTTTTTTGTTTGTTTTTTATTTTGTTTTTTTTTCAAAACTTTTGTATACCTCCTATGTTGCAACAATTTACAAGAGTTTATAAGTATTATACAAATTTTACAAGTGTTATACAATATACAAGTATACAAGTATTTTATTTTTTTTCATTTTTACAAAAGTTCTACAAGTATTATACAACAAGTATAATTTTTTTTCAATTTTTTACCCACCCGTAATTATTGCAAAATATATACAAAAATACGAGAAAATACGCGAAAGTACGAGCTATGGGTAAAGTATATATGTAATATATACACGCCCCCCTATACTTAGCGTGCGCTATGTCCTCAGAGCACGAAAAGCGAGGAAAAAGACATAGCTCGTGCTAAGCGTCAGAGAGCTAAAACAAAAAAAAATGTATAGAAGTCGCTCCGCCCCCTTATACTTAGGCCCTGGCAGCCTAAGTGTAGAAGAAGATAAAAAATGGGGCAGACGAGGTCAAGAGGGGAATGGAGAAGAATATATACATGATGGGCATCGGTCCCCCCTATACTTAGGCTTTGGTCAGCCTAAGTATAGGATAGGAATGAGTGTGAGAACTGATGAGATCTAGAGAATATACAACGAATGGAGAAGAGACTCGGGTCACTTTCCCCCTATACTTAGGATCTGATCATCCTAAGTATAGCCATAAAATGAAATGATATGGAGCCGGGGCGAGTGATTCGAATCACTGGGGAGGGAAGGAAAATATATACAAGGAGGATTGAGAATATACAGGGATCATGAAGGTTTGTGACGAACCTTCTTGCGGGATCGAGGAGGTGGGTAATATACAAGTGTGTCGCTGTCGAAATCGTCCTCAGATGAAAAGTAGTGAGGCGAAGGGATCGTCCAACACGGGTCGACACACGGCTGCTTGCTTAGATAAGGCTTGAGAACAACCGAACTGAGCTCACTCATATAAATCACCTTATCCAGACCCGATGAGGATTCCTCTGATAATTCCTTCTCCGAAATGTTGAAGGAAATTTTCTTGGTCAGTTTTCTAGAACCTGAATCATTGAGAGGGAGATGAGAGCGATGCGCCTTGAGAGGTTCGGGGGAACACCTCGAGGAATCAATTCTCGACTTCCTCTCACTACATAGCCGACTAAAAGAGGGAGCAACCGTGTTTTATGTGGAGTCCATTTAGTCTTGGTTGTTTCCTTTGAAGGTCCAGGGTGTGGTGCGGTGTTGACCATGGGTTCCTCATCAGACGAGTCACCATACAGATTAGAATATTCCTGAAGGGTCAGCACGCATCTCGAGAAGGTACTAGTGATCTCAGTTGGCTTGACATTATCGAGCTCTTGTGCCGGATCATCGAAATGATCAAGGAAATCCACAAAGGTCATGTCCGACTCAATGATAGCTTCTGGTCGTGAGTCCTCCTTAGAAGCTGTCACGGTGGTGGTGCAAGCAGTTGATGAAGTGGAGGTGTGGGGAGTCTCTGAACCAACGGTCGTCTGGACAGTCGGTCTCTCAGGTGGAGCAGAGAGGTGGGACTCATCTACCTCTCGATTGTCTCGACTATCAGCGGATGTGCGAGTCACCTTAGAGTAAAGTGTATCATAGAGTGGATGAGGTCTAAGCGCTCCCAATGCTGAAAAATCGATCTCCCGAATCTCGCAATCTATAGTCGCCTTATCCAAGGCTAAGAACGACTTCCCAAGAATAATCCGAGACTGGGTAAACTCTCCTTGGTACTCAATGTCAATGATCGTGAAGTCCACATGGAGTAGAGCACCTTGGAAAGTAACGATGACTGAAATGTTTCCTCTCTACCGTTTAATAGATCGATCAGCCAGCTGAACGATCTCTCTCGACTTCCGAAGTGGCCTGAGTTTGAGCTTGTCAAACACAGAGGTCGGGAGGATATTTATCGGTGAGTCATCATCGATTCTTGCATGGGTAAAGATGGTGTCTTTGATTTCACATTCAACTCAGGACAACCGCTTTACTCTGCGGCTCTTGGTCTTTCTCCCCATCACCAAGGAGGTGGCCATAGACACTATGGGTTCGTTTGGTTGCAGGGTTAGACAGGGTTGGGTACTATTCACAGGGCTGGGTTAATAGTAAACTGTGAGGAGGGGGTACCCCTGTGAATAGTACCCAACCCAACCCTGCCCAACCCTGCAACCAAATGAACCCTATGTGTCTTTCAGTCCTTGTCCTCTTATTGCCCGACCTCTTGGGCATCAATTTACTTCTCACAAATCGTTTGAGGTCGGGAAAGTGATTTATGGCCTTTATTAAGGGAAGATTAAAAAGCAATTCTTCATCGAGTGCTTCCTTTAGGGCATGATCCATTTTTTAGGTCCTTTTCATTTTCAATTTTTATGTGATTTTTTTGGTTTTCAATTTTTTTGGTATTTTTGGTGGATGAATGATCAGACTCTGGATTGGAAGGCAAGGGGTTAGTAGAAGAGGGAGATAGAGTAGACTCCAGCTGTACATGATGTGTGGGTTCCCTAATGTTCGCTCTCTTTTCAACATCATATCTACTCATGTCCTTTTCCACCTTTTTTCCCAAGTTGAAAGAAATTGAGTGTAATATTTCCATGACATCTCTCAACTTGTTACCTAATGTTTCATTTTTCGCGATAAGTTGAGAAATGTCATCCTCCAAAGTGTTCTCATGACAAATCATGGGAGAGTTCTGCTCAATTAGAGGATACTGCTGAGATATTGGGGTCTCATACTCAACATACCTAGACTCTGGCATGTAATGCTGGGTCGAGTATGGACTATCCAAATGGCAAATATTGGTCAGAGCCTCATTTGATGGAGTCAATGAAACATGAACTGATAAGTGTAGCTCATGAGTCCAATCTTGTGGATGTATAGGCTCTCTGAATGAAGGCTGGTTAATGGAAGCTTGATCACTAAAGGCAATCAAGTCTGGGAAATCATGATGTCCATGCCTCTCAATTCGGGTTGTTTGATCGATCATGTTATGCCCTAAGGTCAAGTCGGGATATATATGTAAATTGTTATCTGGTCCCTACTTGAGGTAAGAATGGGGGCATATAATTTTGCCAATCATCTGTCTCAGCAGTGGCTTGCTCTTCATTCAGTTCTTCGATTCCTGCAAGCTCTCGAGAATAAGGACAGTCAGCCCAAGATGGAAGTGGATTCGAAGTGTTGGAATATGGAGAAGATGAGAAATGCGAAGAAGTGGAGAAGTCAGTCAAAGTTCTGACCTCATAATCGGGTTGAGGTGGAGCCGACCACGGGTAAGAGTCTCCTATGGATGGTGGAGGATACATGGAAGAAGGAGAAGACGAAGATGAACGGTATATGGTCGATGAGGAATGACTAGAGGTTTCAAGGTACGGGGACCAATATCCCGACATCTTGAAGAGGGAAGGGTGGATGTAAGTAGGTTGAGGTAGAAAATGTGCAATTACACAAGATACACACACAGACAGACTCAGAGACAATTGTACGAGCAAACCCTGAGTTCACACTCAACACGGTGAAGGACCCGAAACCGAGTCTGATTAGTCTGGTTGATTTTAAGTGTGATTTTTCAAACAAGTAGCAAAGGTTACGTGGCCTATAGGGAAGTCGGCTCAGAGCCAGATGCGTCTTCCATGTTTAACCTGTCGCCCGAGATACCCATGTCCTTCCTTTCTTCGCTCCTATCCCAAGTTGATGGATTCAAAGACCTGCCCCTATCTACCTGCAAGCAGGTGGAGGCTGACAAGGCTTGGAACTTCACCCTAGGGGGTTACTAGCAACTTGTCGTGAAGTACCGCAATTTCGCCCCTATCTACCTGTGAACAGGCGGAGGCTACTTGGTACTAGTCAGTGAACCTGAATAATTCAACTTGTGATATTTGCTAGGATCAGTTGGCACGTGATATGGAAGGAGGGGATTTGGGCTCTGCCTTAAGGTGCTCACATACACTCAAGTACCCTCACTCAGCCTGAAAACAAGGTCGGGGATTAATCTCCCGCAAATAAGGGTTAATTTTAGTCAATTTTTTTGGTCCAATTCAATTAGCAGTCCTGATTTTAGAGATTAGTTGTCACTGATATTAATCCACACATGCAATCGAGAAAACGATGATGAATGCTTGAGTAAGAATACTTACAGTGCCTCCATCTCTCTACAATGCGATATGCAATACTGAACTGAAATTTTTAAACTAAATGAATGCAATCAAGAAAAGCCGCTCCTAGACATGCAGTTTTATTAACGAGTGAAGAACGAATTGAATTTGGCTAAGTCCTGCGGTCTAAGTGCGTCTTTTAAGTGTGAAGTGTGGTCCTAGAATTTTACGAGCATAAACATGTCCTAAAATAGCTCTAAGAGCCGCAAGTGCAAGTCCTATTCTACGTAAAGCAACCACACAACACACAGGGACACGTTTTATTATGACTTACACGCGCGAGATCCCAAACGGGAACCACTGTAAATGCAGACACTTTTTTTACAAGTTAAAAAATGAAAATCTTCTGGCATCTCAACAACCGACTTGATCCACGAATCGTCGGCCTCCGATGCACTTCGAGATGCGTCGACTTCAAGAAAGCCGCTCCAAGTCCACCGGGCCCTCGCACAAAAAGATACAAAAATGTTAGTGAGAGAAAAAAATAAATAAAAAAATACTTGAAAAAATGGAATAATTACAAGGTGGTTCGGGGATCAGACTATCTGAGTGAATGGAAAACGTAAACCAAATTTCTAAAGTGATCCTAAGCCGTTTGCCTCCCCGGTGACGGAGCCATTTTGATGAGTGTCTCACTACCCTTGTTAATTCAATCAAATTAATGGTCAAATTAATCGATGTCGTTCGTTGCAGTCGGATAATAAGAGCAGATCAAAAACCACTTTTAATTAATGTCAATTAATTTCGAGCGATAATATTTTTTTACTTGGGCAAGCCTAAGGTCGAACTCAGGGAGTCAGCTGTCTCCTTAGGTAGATTTTTAGCAAATTCCAAGGTTTGATTTTCAGAAGATTTATTTTTTTAATCTTTTTCAATATTTTATGCAAGACACATGCACAATCCAGCCAGTTTACAAGTTAATTCAGATAAGTGATCAAATCAAGTCCAAAAATTATGAAACTGGGCCTGATGATGAAATGGGTGAAATTAAGCTACACTAATTTTTTTTAGAATTTTCTGACACTAATTTACTATTTTTGGTCGAGGATCAGAAGGATCTGAGAGAAGATCATGATGGGAATAGAATCCGTGAAGAGATCAAGGTGAAAGGAGAAATAGGGTGACTTGGAAAATTCGAAGAAGGCGGGCCACTCGAGACTTCTGAAAAAAGTCAGACGAAAGATGGGGAGTTGACCAAGGTCAACAATCTCTGGAAGCCCATTGGGCCATGTCAGCATGCTAAAGGTCAAAATAGCTCATTTATTCAAAAAATAATTAATTAGAAATAGTAAATGATTTTTTTAATTTTTTATTATAAAATAAAAAAATGTTTATTATTTTATGTAATATTATTTATTTATTTATTGGTGTTATTTATTACAAGTTAATTTTTAGGGGGGCATTTATATGTATATTCATCTATGTTTTGTACATTTTATTTTCATTTCATATTTTTGATTTTTTGATTTTATTCTCTTATTTTATATATTTACAACTCATTTTTAGGTGTACAAATATATTTTTATTATATTTTTTGATGTTATTTGTATACTTAAATAAATAGGGGTATAAATTATATATGTACAAGTACAATTATTTTATCTATTTAGTTTTATACATTATTTTATTTTTATGCTTTCTTTATAGTTTTATTCTAGTTTTAATATGTGCATATACTACAAATAATATTTACAACATTATAAAAAATATAAAATTATAAAAATAATAAAGAATACATAAAATGAATATTTTATTCATGTATATAGTACAATAAGGGTCCAAAACCTAACTTTCACATTTTAACTCCAAAAAAATGAAACCACCTTCATTAAATAGCTTATGAAAAGTTATATACAAATTAAGTGATTTTTATAAATTTTTAATTTTTATTTGAGAGATATGGGTTTGGGAAGTTTGGGTTTTGGATTTTTATTTTGTGTATAAAAATTACACTATATATTGTTTTTGCATGAAGTAAATTTTGTATTTTTCTATACATTATTATCTACAACTTTTATGTATAAAGTTTCTTTATTTGAGGTATAAAAAGTGTAAAATAAAATAGGTCCCAAAAATGAATAAATGATGAATGAATGGATGGAATTTTAATTGTGTTATTGGCCTCTATCTCCCCCTTCTTTGTTCCTTGTCGACCTAGTCATCAAGATGCCTAGGGCTCGGGGTTTAGGGTCATAAAATACATTTAGTATTTTATTCTTTTTCTTTTCTTTCCTTTATTCTATAATTTAGGCATTAAAAACAATATTATTTACATAATGAATGTAATAAATAATGAATGTTATTTTGTACAAATTAGTGCTATTTACATGCATTAGCTAGGATTTTTAAGGCCAAGATGATAGAATAAAGATGATGAAATGGAGATTCATCACCCCTATACTTGCCTTTGCCAGTCCCTAGCAAACACTTATGCAATAAGTGCAGAAAAAAATAAAGGAAAAAAAGAAAGAAAGTGGATTAAAATTAATTTTCAAACTTGTCTTCACAAACTAAAGTTTGGAGCTTAAGTTGGACCTTTGGAATTTTAGTGCAGTCGGAACCTTATTGGGAGTCAGATTTGAAGCACAACAATCTTTGGAACTCCCAAAACTCTGCCCAAGTCTCCTCAATAGCCAGTCAGAATACTTCAACTCATATGCAAACCCTTACGACTATGAATCTTACTTGTACAGTGTATGTGATAGTGGCTGCCCTCAATTGAAATGATAAAGAGACCGACTTATATGATTCCCCAATCCAGTAACCCATTCCTCAAAGAGCGGGGTATTTCCTTCTAAGTTCAAGTGGCAACCAGCTCAAGAGGAGGGGGTGAAGAAAAGAATGGACGGTAGCAAGTGTTGCTACCTATCCTAGGATGCTTGACCAGTGTAGTCAAGTCATCCAGCTGCAGGCTCACAAGATATGACTTTGAAGCTCAAGCTTGCTTATTGACTATACAAATACATACACTCTGACAAACATTTTATTTTCAATCAGGACTGTCCACTTTTTTGGAGTTTTTGCTCTTTTTTTGAAATATTATATACAACATCATTTACATAATGAATTTTTTCTATTGAGCTAGTAGACTATCCCTCTTTTGAAGCATTATTGCAACACACACTCTCTTGTCTTTATATGTCTTTGCTACTGGACGGGTTGGGGTGCACTTCGCTCCCTAGACGAGGACAAATGTTTCCACTTGTGTGCGTCTCATACCGGCAAATCCAATCCCCTCACCACTGTAACTGAGTTGAGCCAAGTGAAAGGTGCATGCGTCCAAGTTAAGTCATTATCAACAAGAGCCGTGCGTATACTCCGAAAAACCCTACTTATGCAGTCAAGAATACATTGAACCAAGTCTCGCGATTTCTAAAGAATTAAGTCAAATAGACCTGAAGTACCTCAATTCCAGTTCATATAAGGTTCATATGATTAGGTAGATTAAGGGTTCAACCAAGTTCAATCTTCGAATTTTACTTAGACTTGTTCAATTATCAAACTCAATCCGAAAATGTGAATGTTGTGCAAATGCTATGTACAGTGCAAAAAATATTTTTGTGATGTAATTTTTGAATTCTAAACTTTTTATGGGTATTTGAAAAGGTTTTGCAAAGTTTTATGCTTTTTTTCAAAAAGATTTTGTAAATATATTTTGTGATTTTTGAAAACAAAAGATTTTGAATTAAAATGGGTACAACTATTTACACGAGGATGCATCTTATATTTACAATAGTTGTTTTTTTTAAGAATTTACAAGGGATATAATAGTTAATTTTATAGATATGTTTATACAATTAATAACGAATTTGGGTGTGATGTTTATATTCCTTAAACTTATTTGAAAATGGTTTTTCAAAAAATTTTGAAACTATAGTCCAAAATAATTTTTATAAATAATGTCCATAAACATTTACAAGCATTTGAAAATCATTTTACAAAGGTTTTTCAAACAGTGTATAAAATTTTTTCAAAATATTTTTGCATCCATTTTCCAAACCAATTGCAAATAAGTTTTCAAAACATTTATATTTCTTACAAAGAAAAGAATTTTTTACTAATAAAATAATTTTGCAAAGGTCAGAAATATTTAACAAAACATTTTCCAAATAGTTTTTAAAAGATTTTTCAAAAAAGATTTTCAAACTATTTTTCAAACATTTTGCAAAAAATATTTTTACCTAACTTATTAATCATATGCACAAAAAAAAATTTTGAGGAATAATACAAAATATTTTATTAGGTGATTTAATTAATGTTAGTAGTATCTATATAGTATTTTATACAATATTTTAGCCATAATTATTTGAAGATACGAAAATACGAGTTATGGCTAAAGTATATGCGTAGTATATGCGACCCCCTATACTTAGCTTGAGCTACGTCCTCATAGATCGAAAAAGAAAAGAAAATACATAACTCTTACTGAGTATAGAAAAGTCTATACTACAATGACCAAAGAATGAATAAATGAAAGAGAAGTTGTCCGCCTCTGCTATACTTAGGATCGGATATTCCTAAGTATAGCAGACTGTATCTACATGCAGGGAGGGTCGAGGGTGGGAATGAACAGATCACAACTCAGTCTGTCTTCCCCTATACTTAGCGGAAGATATCCCTAAGTATAGCCGAGCAACTCAACAATAGAGGAGATAGTGGAGGGGATCAATGAATAAAAAGAAAGATACGGAGGATGAATGTACACATCACTCCCCCTATACTTAGGGTAAAAGAGCCTTAAGTATAGGCAACGACAGGAGTGATGAAACAGAACGAAGAAAGAAGAACACGAGATGTGCACCCCCCATACTTAAGACAAAGTACATCCTAAGTATAGACACATAGATATGGCAAATGATCTGGGGTGCGCTTGACATATGGGAGAAAGAAGGAATGGAAAGACAAAACACACACACACACACACACACACACACACACACACATATATATATACAATAGGTACTGACTGGTGAAGTGCAGGACGATATCTGACAAAGGGATACCGTACACTTGTCATTATTTCCCTGTGAGAACGGTGACGGGGTCAGAAAAAAGACACCCAGATATTCAATCAAGTGGGTGTCCGCAACCAGGGTCAATGGGGTCAACAGATCGAAACTAAGTCAGGAACCGATAGCAGAAAATAACATATCAGCTCATAAGAACAGAGTGAAGGATCAAAGTAGATACCATAAGACATGGAGGAGTAAGGATTAGTAGAGAATCCTCCATGTCAATCATAGTCTCATCCAGATACAAAAAGTGAAGAATAAGAGACTCTCTATGTAGCACGATATCCGGTGGTCATAAGGTCAATAGATCAAGGATACACAAAACATCAGAAGACATGGCTCAACCTTGCGAGGGTCATCAAGGTGAGCAAACTCAGGTAAGTCATAGATCTCAGAATGATCAGAAGACTCGATCATGTGCTCCAAAAGATTGGAGACACAACCAGAGAGGAGACCGAGTACACTAATCAAAAGACTTGGCTTCATGCTCCACCAGATTGGAGACACCATAAGTGAAGTTGAGTACCCACAAAATGATGTACCCCCTGTAGATAATCCTTAGGGAGTGATATATACTAGGCAAGAATAGTTAGGACATAACTCTTCCTTGCATGGGTCGTCAAGGAGTGTGGACTCAAAGGAGTCAAATCCCTCAGACGGATCATCAGAAGTGGTCTCGATAGGCGACAGATCGGCTACCCAACATAAGAGACTGAAAGATCTAGAAAATGTCACAATCTCTCTCAAATAACCCTCGAAGAGTACTGTGAACTAGGCATGGAATAATCAACAGAATGTGACTGATCCTTGCGAGGACCGTCAAGGAGAGAATACTCAAAGGAATCTAGATAGTTAGGATTATCGGTCTCGTGCTCCGACAGGTTGGACGCACAATCAGACAATGAGACCGATAACATATATCAGATGACTCGGTTCTGTGCCCCATCAAGATGGAACACAAGCAGTGGGTGAAACCAATCGTAAAGAATGTGTTGCATCCTCCTGCAGATAGTCTTCGGGGAGTAATGCAAACTCAATCATTGAATATTAGTGAAATGTTAGCATCAAATCTCAGGTCCTCAAAGAATATCAATAAATCATCATCAGGAGGGCATAAGACTATGGGAGGGAGAAGAGATCATCAGGTCAATCATAATGCGGTCCCTCAAATCAATCAAATCAGCTGAGAGGGCTCAAAATGACAGAAGGATATCCTCAAGTACTAGATGGGGATAGAAGAGTCAGGAGATGGAGGATGGGGGAAGTTAAGAAGATGAGTAAAACCATGTGGGTTCCAAGCATCGTCGCTTTGAAGCACAATGAGAGATAGCACATCAATCTCTAAATCAAGACGGGTGGAACCTCATAATAGATCTTACAATCAGGGCTCATAGAATCATCATCAAACCATTGGTAATCAATCACATCCTCAATCTGGTGTACGAGATCAACAATCCTCAATAAGAACTCACACCTAAAGTCGTGCGAAAATCAAAATCCTCGATATCTTGTATGCACATATCAGAGTTTGATCCACCAAACATAACATACCAATCTCAGCATCCTCAAACCTGCCCGACTTACATAGGTAGTCAATGTAATCCATAAACCTCGATGTGAGCCTTATCTACTAGCGTAGCAATCCCGGGTGAAAGAAGAGATGATACTAAAGGGAACGAGGAGGGCAGGCGAGATGTAGGAAGAACATAGACAAAACTGTGGCTCAAGGAGACAGTCTCCTTGAGATGGACTAGAATTGGTGTGATATGAGCAAGGAGGTAGCCAAAAAAATGTGACTGCTAGTTTGAAGATCAAGACTCTCTATCACGACTCAATGAATAAGATAAAGAAAGGGATAGAAGGACTCAAATAAGAAGAAAAACTCAAACACTCATGGATGTACTAACTCAAAGAATGATGAATAAGGATGGACTAAAAGTCACACTCAATGTACAAATCCATCCCAATGTTCACCAACTCAACACATTGAAGGCCAGGATGGTGGTCTTTTACCTTTTCATTTTTAGAGTAAGGTGATTTTCAACAAAGTTGTACAAACACGAAGATAGGCCTGGGATTGGGGCATTAATCCTTAGTGTGTATGTGAGAATAACATGCACACACAATGATGGGGTTGCTCTCCCCAAAGCAATGAATCCATTACGTTTATTTTTAAAAGTCTAATAGAGTTAGCAACCTCTTTTTTATTTAGGTGATCACTTTTCTTTTGTTATTGTTCAATGCGCATGCCTAATGAGTTTCCAATTCCATTTAGCATCCTAGGTGGTTAAAATCAGAGGGAGAAGGTTGGAAAAGCCATGCAATTCGAAAATTGATGATGCATGCAATGTTAGAAGACTTACAGTGCTTCCCAGCTCTCTCCATGCAGGATGCATAACAAAATTGAAAGCTACACTATATGCAATTGCAAGCCGATGAAATCGCCCTAGATCAGAATATACTATTAGCGTGAAGCATCAGATGTGAATTATTTAGAATCAAGACCAAGGTCCAACCTTTGATGCCACTTGGTGCCTGCCATAACGGGTCCTGCCAGCATTGTATGCAGCCTCTCTCGACACGGGTCTCACATCCAAACAATTAACAATTATGATTTGACTAAGTCTAAAAGTACATCTATAGGTACATGCAGATATATTACGATTTGGACCTTAATCTATTGAGCAAGCATATCCTAAGCTAGGTATCATTCATACAAAATAAATAAAATAAAAATCGAAAAATAAAATAAAACGAAAGCGATGAAAACACGAGAAAACACGATGAGACCACCACGGGAACAATCCCTCGAGTAGTGGACCTTATGAAGTAGAAGTGTCTATGGGAGTCTGAATTATTACAATTTAAATGTCACTCTCGCACTTGAATTACAAAATAAAAAATGAAAATGAAACATATGAGAAAACTATCTTAAAAATTCTTGAATGTCCTCCTTTGTTGCTCTCTCCTGTCGGCTAAGTCAGAAAGTCAGCTCCACCTTGCTTGGGTGCATAGGTCCTCCTAAAAAGCCCTACCTTCGCGTAGTGGTCCCTCGCATCAAAGTCAAACAAGAAGGAGTGTCAGACAGTTCACAATTAATATCAAGAAAGGTAGAAAATAAACAAATGATAAAAATAAATAAATGCCAAAAATAGAGAAGAGAGTATGAAAAAATAAATAATCCCAATCTATGCGACATTGCTTCCCATTAGCGGTGCCATTTGATAATCGAGGAATATCGATAGATGTATGATTTCACAAGGCGAAACCGTAGTTGATGCATTGACCATTCAATAAATCCCGGTTAATCAACAATTAACCCATGATATATATCAAACAATGGATATAAAAAAGGTGGAGTTAAAATTTATTATAACTCTACAACATATGCCTATAGGTGTAAGCACGTATAGAGGTCAAACACATGGAGCAAATGGTAGATCGGGGCAATTAAGCTCAAAAACTTATTCTTTTCTCTTGTCCATTTTTATTAATTTTGTGGGTTTTTAATTTATATATTTTTTGGATTTTTAATATATATATATATGTTTTTAATTTTATATTTTTATCTTTTCTTTTTATATATTTTTATATTTCTCCTCTCTTTTTTTAAAATAGATAATAGAATATATAAGGCTATATATGCCATATAAAGTAATATATTTATAAATATTAGTAAAGATAGAGAAAATACATAAATTAACTTATTTTTAAGTTATATATATTTATAATTTTTTTGTATTTTTTTTGGAATTTCTACTAATTTTTATGCATTCTTAAAGTCAAAAATATCCCAAAGCAGGGAGTTAATAAATAACTGAAATTGACATTAAGATTAGAAATAGCAAAACACGTCCAAAATTCTTCAAATCAATTTTTATAAATATATAATAATATAATTAAAATTCAAAAATAGAAAAACTTATTTTTAAATGATTTTAATATTTTTTGTTGGACTTTGGAGCTTTTTGATTTAGGCTTTTCCTTTTCCTATTTTTAGGGATTTTTGGTTAGAAGTTAAAACATGATAAAATAGACAGCATATATTTTTTTGGTATTTTTGAAAATGTTTTCTATTTTTTGTTATTTTATAATACAAACAACGACAAAAAATGCTCATTTCATTTTGATAAATAGTTAAAATACCAAAAATGCTGAAATAAAAATGGGACGTTAAAATACATGTTAGCAGTAATCTAACCTTATTTTTGCATAATTTTAGGAGCACGTTTGCTATTTTTAATAAATGAAATTCAAGCACCAAAATACATGAACTAGGAAGGGTATAGTTGCAAATAAAATAAAGGCTTGGGACATACATGCAATTTCCCCAAAAATCTACAGTGTGTATTACAAATTATGGTATTAAATACAAATACAAAAAGACGTAAGGGTATCCTTACAATTTGCCCAGCTCACATGGGACTACACGTGAGCTAAGCTAGATAGGACCCACATGTAATATTCAATAAATATAGGACCCACATGCAAAATTCCTATTACAGAGCTAGATTAGAAATTTACCCCATCCTTTGCACGGAGACAGGCAATTGGATGATGGTCACTTATGCAGATGGCATCATCCGTGTGGCTAGTACCCCTTCGCATATGGACGCCTGAGATTGGATTGCGGGCTGCGATCGAACGATCCGAGCTCTGGAAGATCTGACGCCTCCGGTGTGATCTAGAGAGGGGAGGGCTCCATCCAATGGTGCTGGGTCCAAGACGATGAACAAGGAAGTACACAATTGTGTTCTTCCTTGTTCCGTCGATTCCCCATGCTCTGAGGCTGCTCCTACGATGATGAGGTTCTCTCCACGTTGATGTTGACGATTCGCATCCAATGGTATCTTTCACAAGGTCCATGACCCAAGGATGAGTCTTGGCGAGTCAATGGAGCTCCGGGCACCTGGGTAGTCAAACCTGGAGTCGATTCTCTCCCAATAGGGGCATATACAACCTGGGACATGCACGGGGGTGTTACTGGGTCCGAGACGATGAAGCTCGACCCATTTTGAAGTTGTTTTCCATGGGAATGGAGGTGGTCGGTGAAGGTCCAGCGAGCGGCAGAGTTGGACCTTCGATTCGTGGATCAAGGGTCGATCCGATTGAGCGGGTGGTTGTTTTAGATGAAGAAGGTGCATGGGAAGATAGTTTGCATGATACAGGGGTCGGAGATAGGTCAGATATCAGTGAAATTTGGTCGGAGCTCAAGAGCTTCGACGAGGGGATTTGGCTAATCTACGCTAAACTACTAATCAAAATGTGAAATTAAAGACTGGAATTGAAATAGGGAATTAAAGCTACCTAAAACAAGTAAGGACGCATCTCTTATACCTGAGAGGGGGCTCAAGGAGCAGGGAGCCCAGAACTCATCGTGGACCTCCTCCTCTCTGATCGTCAAAAATCAGAGTGCGTAAATCAGTATAAAATTAAGCCATTGTGCACCAGATAGAGGATGAATCAATAATAGAATTTATATCCTAAACTAAAATTAACAGAACACACATGAGATGTGTGTGTGTATAGTGGAGAGTCACGGGTCGAACACAGGGAGGCAGATTTGATGTATCAAGTTACTTCTTTTCGTTGCTTGAAATGAGAGGGAAAAAAAGAACTTCGTGGGGAATAAAATAATCTAACAACAGAGATATCTAAATCAACATAATCAAGTGCAATCCAAAAAGGACATGACGACAATGAAACGTAAGATGTGCATTATAGATCAACAAAAGTTAACGTAGTTAAGCATAAAAGATGAAACTAAAATAAGAAATCACGTAAGATGAAGGGAACTGATCAATCAAATATAATGACAGCGAAAGTTCCGAAGATCAAACTGGAATAAAACGAATCCATCATAGATGAAGGGATATTAATGTTGATTTTTGGTCTTCCGAGGTCAAGTCTTGGCCTTGCATACTTTGCTATGTGTGTCAGGTGTGAAAATCACAAGGACTCCCACATGAGAAGGCTAACATTCCTTGAGGAGAAGGATGGTCTGCTCGTCCTGATGGTAGTCTCAAAAACGTATGCCCATTTCGCCTTGTCCAACTTGCTTGATCACGATCACAAATGAGCACGAGACCGTGGTCCTCGTAGTTGTTATTTCAGATAGCAAGAATGGTTTGAGCACATGTTGGCTTCATCTACGTGGCTTCATCTACGTGTCCTATAATAAAGAAGAACAAAAATGAAATGACTTGCCAATATAAAAGACAGAGAAATTCAGTAATACAATAAGAGGAGGTGAATGTGGAGTCGGGATCCGTATGAAGGTGCTGCTAAACTTGGAGAGAACGGCTTCTCTTCCTGGAGAAAAGAAAGCTTCCTGACGCCCCTAGTTGCAAGCGTTTTCTCCACTCGAACTACCCAAAACCCGCTGCCCCCCATGACCTCTGATGTGTGGATATTTATCTCTTCCTCATTTGGTAGCTGGCTCTACGTTATCACCGGTAATCTCCTTAATTTGGTTGCCGAATATTGCCTAACAGATAAAAACTCTGGGTGGGTTTAACGCCTTGCATGAAATTCATAAACCAGAAAAAGAAAGCAACGAGCATCAAGGGAATGATCATGCTACAGAAGAGAGGACGATAATGTCCCAGATCTGGTCCTAATCCCAGCTGGCGTTGATCTCACATAATCCCAGCTGGCGTTGATCTCGCAGTTACTTGATCCAAGAGCATGAAGTTCGTGTTTTGACAGGGTGAGCACAACAAATAATAAGGTTACACCAACGTTATGCGCATGAGGGAGAGAGGAATAGAAACAGATCCTGATTTGGGCCAGCAGATAACACCGAAGCTTTCTTTGTTCGTAGGATGCACATCAAAGGTCTACAAGGGCGTTGTTGTCTTCACGGTCGGGAAGAAATACTTGAAATGTTCTCAGTGACCTGCATGCATTTCACATGCAAGATGTTACGTAAGAGTACCCTTTCATGCTTTGGATCCCCATCATGTACGTGAGGTGCATGTGCATGGAAATGTGGAATGTTTAGCATTAGGGTCCAATAGAACAGGTTGATTTATGGAAAGATCCTTAAATTCCTAGAGATTTTTGCAAGAGGACCCAAAGAAATTACACGTAGAGAGCTCTCTATGTGCATGTGGATGGATTACATGTATGCCCTTTTAGTTTGGCTTTAATGCAAAGGGCTTTGGATAAGATGGATTTGGGAAAAGTGAAAGGAATAGAAACCGATATGAATGCAAAATCCACCCTCAATTTAAAGGATTAAGCTCAAATATATGATCACATTGGAAATCAAATGGCACAAAGATAAGGCCGAAAATCATGCAAACTCGATCCTCTAATTCCAACAAAAGACTGTAAATGAGCTAAAATAATGTAATGAATCGGAGATTCATCACTCTCCTTGCTCCGGCGTACTCTAGGCATGGGGAAGACTCACCTATCACCTGACCTCCACTAACGAACATTAGACTCAATCAGGGGCTCCAGGAGGGATCAAGAAGGAAAACAGGTCTTGGCGGATTATTTATAGACATTAGGTTCTGGTGAACTTTGATGTGAATTATTTCCACGCTCAAGGAGGATCATAAGCATATGAAGATCCGGTGTGAGAGAAGATCATGATGGGAATAGAATCCATCAAGAGCTCGAGGTGGGAGGAGCAACATGGCAGCCTCGAAAATTCAAAGAAGGCATGCCACTCGAGACTTCTGAAAAATGTCAGACGAAAGATGGGGAGCTGACCAAGGTCAACAATCCCTTGAAGCCCATTAGGCCATGCCAGCCCGCTAAAGGACAAAAGAGCTCCTTTATTTGAAAATAATTAATTAGAAACAGTAAATGATTTTATTATTTTTTATTATAAAATGAAAAATGTTTATTATTTTATGTAGTATTTTAATATGATTTTTATTTATTATTTGGTGTTATTTATTACAAGTAATTTTTAGGGGTGTATTTATAGGTATATTCATCTATGCTTTGTACTTTTTATTTTTATTTTATTTTTGATTTTATTTTTTATTCTCTTATTTTATATATTTATAACTTATTTTTAGGTGCACAAATATATTTTATTATATTTTTCTGATGTTATTTGTATACTTAAATAAATAGGGGTATAAAATATATAGGTACAAGTACAAGTATTTTATCTAGAGGAAAGGGAGCCTACTTTGTGAAGTAGGTAACCTTACCTACTTCACATCTATTTTTAGCAATTTTTTTTAATTTTTCGAAAACTACCACCATGGATTTTCATAACTATATCCCCCTCTAACATGTCATTCAAATTTCGTCAGAAACAGAGACTCCTACGAACTCCATCCAGAACATGTATTTTTAACGGTCTTAGATTTGCTGTAAATTACCCATTCTGGATGGAGGCCGTAGGAGTCTCTGTTTCTGACAAAATTTGAATGACATATTAGAGAGATATATTATGAAAATCCACGGAAGCATTTTTCAAAAAAATAAAAAAATTTGCTAATAATGGATGTGAAGTAGGTAAGGTTACCTACTTCACAAAGTAGGTTCCCTTTCCTCTTTTATCTATGTAGTTTTATACATTATTTTATTTTTATGCTTTCTTTATGGTTTTATTCTAGTTTTAATATGTACATATACTAAAAATAATATTTACAACATTATAAAAATATAAATAATAATAATAAATAAATAAATAAAATGAGTATTTTATTCAGGTATATAGTACAATAAGGGTCCAAAACCTAATTTTCACATTTTAACTCCAAAAAAATGAAACCACCTTCATTAAATAGCTTATGAAAAGTTATATACAATTAAAGGTGATTGTGATATATTTTGAGTTTTTATTTGAGAGATATGGGTCTGGGAAGTTTGGGTTTTGGCTTTTTATCCAGGTATATTATTTTTACATTATAGTAACCGTTCATGGCTTGCAGTTTCCAGTGGATTTTACTATCCTACATATGACGTGCCCTATGCAGTTACACCTTGCTCCAATCATTTTCAGGAGGCTTTCTTGCAGACCGCAAGGGCCCTCTTTGATTATGATGATGGGAGAGTATCATTCCGTACAGATAGTGGAAAGATACACATTGAGATGGCGAGAGGATGTAGCAGTCCCAGTTCAGTATTGCCATTCACATCAGAGGACATCAATCTTATAGATGATTGCCAGCACATAGATGAGACACAATCTCTTGATCTTAAGATCATTTATTTTGATACCCACGATATCCTACACGAGGATGGGGTAGATCACATGGTACCTAATTCTTCAGACGACTGTTCACATGCAGACACAGAGATCATATCAGAACCAGATGATCAGTCTGTTGCAGTAGACATCTCAGTGTCGCATATTGAGAGTACGCATATTTCGGTACGAGAGTCAACTGGCTACATTTCAGAGATTATTCAATCTATTCAGCGTAGAGAGTCAGATGGCGTGATGGATACATGTTTAGACACTTTATGTAGTTTAACTCCAGAGGTGCATATTACAGTAGAGAGACTTATGCCACACACAACATTCATTCACAGAGGAAGCTCTACTTGTTCAGACAAGGATAGTTACACGCGAGCACAACAGACGATTCAGTACGACCCAGGTTGAGGTGATCTATTCTGTACATGACTTATGTCTACTCTTCCACTTTACTTCGTCATGTATAGAGACCTGCGAGCCTTTCTGTTTTTGGAGTACACCACTACTTGTATATTCTTCGTAGTTCCAAATCGTCCCCATTTTTTTTGCTCATCTTTATATACTTAGATACCATATCCTAAGTATAGGGGGGCTGATTGCCTATCGATTTGCGTTTTTGATTTTTTTCTTTTTTTTCTTTTGTTTTTTTTCTTTTACACTAGTCACCGGTCCCTAATTTTTGACCACATTCTTTTCTATACTCAGGATGACTTATCCTAAGTATAGGGGTACCGAGTGATTTCATTTCTCTTTCGTTCTTTTGATCCTTCGTTTGTATATTCCTTTTCCTCAGTCATGACATTTTTTCTCTTCCACTATACTTACGATGACCTGATCGTAAGTATAGGGAGAGTCGACTGACTTCTATTCTTTTATTCTTTTTCACCCAATTGTACTTACCACAAGTTATGTTCTCCTTTTTCTCTTTTGATGCTATGAGGACATAGAACAAGCTAAGTATAGGGGGTGCATATATATTGTATATATACTTACATCCATAACTTGTACTTTTATGTATTTTCTACATCTACAGAATCCATAATGAGTGAGTAAGGGTCAATTTAACATTCATTTATTTATTATTTATAAAATCCTTGTAAATAAGTAAAATATTTGTAAAATTCCTATTTAAAGTTCCTAATTTAAATATATATTTAATATGTATAATACTTATTTAAAATCATATTTATTAAAATATATGTAAAAATCATTTAATCTTTATAAAATTCTTTGTATATAAAATTGGTAAATACATTAGTTATTCAATTCAAATAAAATACTGATAATTCATCTTGTGAAATTCTTGTACATATGCTTGTTTATAAAAATAGAAAAAAACCATAGAAATACAAAGCCCTAGAATTCATAAAAAATACAAAAATCTTTAAAATCCATAAGAATGAGTAAAATTCAGAAAAATATACTTCACAAAAATATGGTTGCATTCGCATCAATATTTTTCAAAATAAATATGATTTCTCGAACTAAAGATTGGGAATAGTCTAAAGGATGGAGCTTGATTATGGCCTTTAACTTTCGTTGTAAGGAGCTTAGTTAGGAACTAAAATTTAGACTCTTCAGGTCTTTGGCTTAAATCTTTGGATTCCATAAGATCATGTTCGGGAAGTTAACTTAAACTTGCTTAAGTAAAATACTTGGTGTCATCCGTTTAACTCTTCATCAGTGAATTATTGACACATGCACTTTGCACTTAGCTCGATTTGAACGGGGATGTAAAGGACAGTTTATTTTAGTGGTGCATTTTCATCCTTGTCTAGTAGTGTGAACATCTAAAGGCAGGAGTTGTGGGTCGAAATAAAGCTTCGAATGAGGGAAGGATCTACTGGCATAATTTTTTCCAAGACCTTAAAAAATGAACGGAAATAAAAGATTCTATAACTGTCGAGACACAATAGATTGATGCAATGCAAGCAATATTACAAAGTCTACCAAAAAAGAAGCAAACCACTAAATATCAAATATGACCACAATGATCCAAGCTTTCAAAAAGCCTGCACATCGTAGTGGAGACTTAGCTACATTGGTTGGATTTCATAAAAAGATGCGACTACACTGGTCACACTCCAGTTCTCTTCTCATCCTTCTACATTCTCTATCTACTCAATTGTGGACACATCACGACCTGACCTTAGAAGGAAATACCCCCCCTCAAGGAAAGAGTAGCTGGATGAGGAACCGATGTGAGGTATTATTGGGATGGGTGGTTTCTTCGCTTCTTTAAGTAGGAAGAGCTGACAATTCACACACAGTACAAATTGAATTCAAGGTTAATAGAGTTAGCGATATGGATAAGTGGATCTGAGCTGGATGTTGAGGTGAACTTAAATAAGGATTTGTAGAACTTGAGGATTGTTGAGATTAAAATCCTAATCCTAGTAAAGGCTCCGACAAAGTGCTTGTTTTAGGCCCAACCAAGCTTTGTCCTTTTTATGTTCTCATAAATTGGTTTAGGAAAACAAATTCATTCTATCTTTTCTTCCCTTATTTTTTCAAATAAGAGTTTGCTAAGGGACTAGCAAAGTTTGAGTATAGGGGGTTAATGAATCCATGATTCATTAACATTCTTTCTACATTTGGTCTTAAAACCCTTAACAAATGCACTCAAATATCCATTAATTTTCATTTCTTAACAAAATGTCATTCATGAATAAAAATGTATTTTTATGCATTAAAAACACGTAAATAAATAAATAAAAAGAAATAAAATAAAAAGAAGGTAGATTGAAAATATGCATATATGAACAATATGAGTTATAAAATATAAATATAGCTGAAGGATATATTTATATACCCTAACATTCGAGACCAAGTCAGCATGGATTGGTCGACAAATAAATAAGTAGGGAAAGATAATGAAGAAAACATCAAAATAACTAATTATTCACTTTATACATTATTCATTATTATGTAATATTTGTCAAAACTTCAATGATTTTTAATTAATTATTTGTATATATTTTTCACCAAACTATTCTCCTATCTATTTCTCTCTCTATATAAATATAAAATTCTTAAAAAATACATCTTGTATATATGTCAAGATATCTAACTTTTCAATAGTCAATTTCTCAACTTCCGAATATCATAACTTTTTCATACGAACTCCAATTTCACTCTACTCACCTTTAAAGTTCATAAAATAATATTCTCTAATTAATGAAGGTGATTTCTTTAAAATCGAAGTCCATTTGTAAAAAGTCAGTTTTGGGACCTCATGACAATTGGGTTTCTAGGCTACTTATTTTATTCAGAACATATTATTCATATTTTTATTACTTTTATAATTTTTAATTATTTTCTTGATCTTGTAGATGATGTGCAAATTATTTCATAATTTTAGGTAATATTTAATATTTTAAATAGATCAAAACCCTAATTTATAGATGAATTTGAACTATGTAACTTATACATGTATTTATTTATCTACTTAAATTGATTTATTAAAATCCAGAAAAATTCACACGTACTTTATTTATTATCCTAATAATTAATAAAATATAGAAATGACATTTTATTTATTAAAATATTAAATTAAAAATCAAAATCCTATTTATCAAGTATACTATATAATTTCGATTAAAATTTTATTTGTAATTCATTGAATATTTATTATTTATAAAAATACATTATATCATAAATTAATATATTTAATTATTTACATTTTATATTTTTATACCTAATTTAATAACGTCATTTATTATTTATTATTTAATTTCCAAAATAATTATATTCCATCCACCCAAGTGTTGACACGTGTCAACACCTGGTTCTTCTTCCCCAAGAACTGGTTGTTGCAGTTCTGTTTCATCAGCCCATCTTCCCCTATTTTTCCCACCTTCGTCTTCCATCCTTCATCTGATTTGAACCCTCCATCCTAGAGACTTAACCATCACTATACTCGCCCACCATTGGATTCCTATCAAACTCCCGTCGTTTATCTTATTTATTGATCCAAATGTCAGCCATTAACACTGAACTCTCCCATTCCCAGTTCACAACTAACTAACAACCCAAATTCACTGCCGTATCCCGGTGATTTAGCGGGATATCATAGGGTCTAAATAGTCCACACAAGGCGGGACTACAATCGCTGTGGCGACCCTCAATAAATCCCGGACTAAAGTCAACAATGAACCCACAATCAAATCAAATAAACAAAGAGAAGCAGATGTGGAGTCAAATTTATTTTAACTCTACAATAATGTGTATAGTGTAAGTATGTTGAGTGTCGAACACAGGGAGCAAGCATGATAGATCAAGCAAGAGTGCGCAAAAATTGTGATGTGTGATCAATGTCTACAAGTATGCTAATGTTTTTGTGGTTTTTTTTAAAATTTTAATTTTTTAAAATTTTAATTTTATATTTTGATTTTTAATTTTCTGATTTTTTATTTTCTTTTTATATTTTATATTTTGATATTTTCTTTTTCAATAATAGAATATATATAATATAAGAAAAGATGGGATATGGTATTTATAAAAATTGGAAAAAATGCTCAAAAATTAGGAAATAAATTGTTTTTGTTTTTTTTTATAATTTTATAATGTTTTTGTGATTTTTGAGAATTTTTCTGAATACTTTTGGTATTTTTAAAGGCCATAATACTAGAAAACAATGAATAACAATGCTGGCCGAAATTAAAATGGGAATGAAAAATAGTAAACAGTAACAAAATTTTCCCAAATTAATTTTAAAATAAAGAGAATAAAATAAGGAAACTAAAGAACCTGAGTTTGCTTTTTTAGGATTTTTCTATAATTTTTTAGATTTTTATGAAATTTTTAGGTTTTTTCTAATTTTTAGGGTTTTTTTGAATTTTTTAATGATTTTGGATAGTAATTAAAAGACACTAAAATAGACCTAAGGTAATTTTTTGGAATTTTTCAAAAAGAATTGATATTTTTTGGTATTTTCTAATGCAAACAGTACATAAAATGCATGTTTTTAATTTTTATTAAATATTAAAATGCAATAAAAATGAAAAATAAAAATATGGCATGAATCTACAAAAAGAAACTAAAGCCTGGCATGGGCATTTCTGGAAATAAGCAAAGGTTGAAGGGTTCAAATGCAAATATTGGACAAAATATAATACTGAATATAAAATTATCTGGACCAATAAAAATACGCAAAGTTGCTAGGGCCCACGTGCAAAAACGCCAAGGCGCACATGGTGTACACGCGACATGGCGGGGGCTAGATAACAATTATCGAAAAGTCTGAGGGCTATATTGCAAAATGTCCAGAAAGTTTATACTGTGTATGAATGTTTTTGGGACTAAAAATTAAATTGCAAAATGCCCGGGGATACGCCTGCAAAAACACCAAACTCACGTGCGGACACACACGCGCCTAGTAGGGGCACTAATGCAAATAACAAAACTTACGAGGGTTCACTTGCAATTAATCCAAAAATAAATAAAAGGCAAATGAATGTTTAAGTACTTTTTATTAAATACAAAAAGTGATCGGGTGCGGTTGCAAAATACCCAATCCAGCAGTTGATCGGACGGCGGCTGATTTCCCACTTGCCACGTGTCGCGTCCGCAGGAGCCGATACCTCTTTGTCTTCGAATGGCCCCGATTAGATCCTACTAAGATGATCCGACGGCTGGCAGCATCGTGCGATCCAATGGTGTGGCCAGAGCCACTTATCCACGTGTCGGCATGGGGGAGCGCGATGCCCCTTCACTCCTGCAGCTGAGATTAGAAGATGACAGGACGATCAACGGCTGAGGAAGGCTTTGATCCGACGGATGCTGTGCTCCACGAAGAACAGGCGATGATCGGACGGTCTCGGGGTATGGAAGAGGAACGCGCGAAGAACAGACCTTCGACGACTTTTGATCCACAAAATCTCGCTACTCCGAGCTGCACGCTTCCCTCCGATCGCACCAAAAGATGCCTGGGGGCCTCCTCGAAGTGATGGAAGCTTCAAAATGGCAAGGATGGCTGGAGCTCCGCTGCTGAATCGGCGAAGGAGGACGACCCCAGGAGATTCAAACTGCACGACAACGACCCCCAGGTGGGGTATCTGAGCACCTGGAACCTGCAAAGAAAAGTACACAACAACAGCAAGGGGTTTCCAGTGCAAGCACGGGTGACTTGGGCGGCGTTTGGCGTAAATGGAGCTCGCCGGAGCTTGCTCCGGCGAGGTGGTGGCGCGGTGAATGAATGGGTGTGGATCGATAAGGAAGATGCTGAACTAATCCTAAGGCTACGCTAGCTAAGAAAACGCAAGAAAAAGAGCGAAAAATGACCTCAAGGGCGGTGTGCCCGAGATGAAACCTCGACGGCCAAGAGGCCGGAGATGGAGGTGGAAGCCGACCTTCAGGCCCTCGCCGTACGTCGACGGAGATGTGGAGAAACTCCTCTGTCACCGGAGCATACCTCAACCCGCACCCGGAGGTCTGATGTGCCCAAAAGAAGGTTCAAAGAGGAAGGGGGACGACGGGGGTAGTTTTGAATGGATGGTGGTCGAGGCATGAAGACAAAGACGTAACAGCGATGTCATTGATCCAATCCCCGAGTGAATCACATGGCGTGTAAGAGGATTTCTCGAGGAGAAAAAGTCATGAAGGGAGTATCGTGAAAAGATGAACGAAGCGACCTCGAAAAAATCGAGAAAATGGGTCAAAGCACACTCTAACAGGGCTACAGGAGGAGGGTCAGGCTGTTGACCTCGGTCAACAATCCAAGCCCCCTGGTTGGTCCACGTGGACCAACCAGGAAAATCCTGGAAAAATGATTTCTAAATTCATTTTAAAATAGAAAACGATTTATTTAATTTTAGGTCATAAAATAAAAAATATTTATATTTTCTAAATTATTTTATGGTGATTTTTAATTATTTTTTCGAGGTATATTTTTACAAGTTGCTATTTTAGGCTATATAGGTGTATACATCTATATTTTATTATTTTATTTTTATTTTGTGAATTTAATTTTATTTATTTTATTTATTATTTTATAAATTTATAAAGTGTTTTTATACACTTAAATATATTTTTATTTTATTTTTCTGAAGTGTTTTGTATATTTAATAAAATAAAGGTATTAATAATATAGGTATGTATATAGGTCTTATACCTATGTATTGTAAATATACAAGTATTTTATTTTGTATTTCTTTTGTATTTTTATTCTGATTTTAATATACAAATATATTATAAGTAATATTTACAAAATTATAAAAATATAAAAATACAAAAATAATGAATAAATAATAAATTGAATATTTTAATCTGTACAAGTATACAATAGAAGTCCAAAACTCAACTTTCAAACCGTAGCTCCGCCAAATGCAAAACCGCCATTAAATAGCTTATTTTACGCTATATACAATTAAAGGTGAGTTTGATGCATTTGGAGTTTTCATTTGTGAGATACAGGTCTGGGAAGTTGGGATTCTGGATTTTTATTCAGACCATAACTTTTTATCTGTGTATTCTTTTTGAGTGAAATCAATTTTGTATTTTTCTTTATTTAATTATCTACAACTTTCATGTACAAAGTTTCTTTATTTGAGGTATAAAAAGTGGAACTAAAAATAGATCCCAAAATGACTAAAGAATGAACAAAAGCAAAAGGGGATTTTATTGTATTTTGACCCTTATCTCCCCCTACTTTATTCCTTGTCGACCTATTCATCGAGATGCCTAGGTCTCGGGGTTTCGGGTCATAAAATATTTACAATATTTTATTCTTTTTCTTTTCTTTTATTCATTCTATAATTTTGGCTTTAATTACAGTATTTTATACACTATTTATATGCACATGCATGAATGCTAAAATGCTCTAATTAAGGGTATTTACACGCATTTGCTAGGGTTTTTGAGGCCAAAATGATAGAATAAAGATGATGAAATGTGGATTCATCACCCCCTATACTTTACCTTTGCTAGTCCCTAGCAAACACTTATGCAATAAGTGCAGAAGAAAAAAATAAAGAAAAGAAAAAGAAAAAAGACGGACTAAATTTAATTATCAAACTTGTCTTCACAAAATCAAAGTTTGGAGCTTAAGTCGGACCTTTGGAATTTTAGTGTGGGCGGAACCTTAATGAGAGCCATATTTGAAATCCAACAGTCTCTGAGAATCCCAAAACTCTATTCAAGTCTCCTCAATAGCCAGGTCAGAAGTATCTCAACTCATACGTAAACCCTTACGACTATGAATCTGACTCGTACAATGTAAGTGATAGTGGCTCTCCCCAACTAGAATGACAAAGAGACTGACTTCTCCAGCATGACAACCCAATGATTCCCTAATCCAATGACTCCATCCTCGAGGAGTGGGGTATTCCCTTCTAAGTTCAAGTGGCAACCAACTCAAGAGGAGGGGGTGAAGAGAAGAATGGACGGCAGCCAGTGTAGCTACCTATCCTAGGATGCAAGACCAGTGTAGTCAAGTCATCCAGCTGCAGGCTCACATAATTTGACTTTGGAACTCAAGCTTGCTTATTGGCTTTACAACATATGTACATACTTTGCAGGCATTTATTTTTGTACAAGCCTGACCATTTTTTTTCAAAACTATTCACAACAGCAATTACATAAGGAGTTTTTTTCCTCTAGAGTCAGCAGACTATCCCTCTTTTGAAGCTTTATTGCAACCCACACTCTCCTGTCTTTAGACTTCCTCATCACTGGACGGGTTGGGGTGCACTTCCCTCCCTAGAGGAGGACAAGTGTTTCCACTTGTGTGCATCTCATACCGGCAAATCCAATCCCCTCACCACTCCAACTAAGTTGAGCCATGCGAAAGGTGTAGGTGTCCAAGTTAGGTCATTATCAACAAGAGTCGTGCATGTGCTCCGAAATACTCTACTTAGGCAGTCAAGAATCCATTGAACCAAGTCTCGTTATCCTCAAAGAATTAAGTCAACTAGACCTGAAGTACCTAAAACCCAATTCCCATAAGGTTCCTGTTATTAGATAGATTTTAAGGTCCAATCAAGCTCCAATCTCTGAATTTTACTTAGACTCATTCAACTATCAAACTCAATCCGAAAAATGCTAATGCTATGCAAATGCTATGCAGAATGCAGAAAATATTTTTGTGATGCAATTTTCAAAGATTTTGAACTTTTTATGGATTTTTGAAAAAAGATGATGCATATGCATTTTTTTGTATTTTTCAAAAAAGATTTTTCAAATGTTTTTGGATTTTAATTTTGCAAATGTTTTTGGGATTTTTGAAAACAAAAAGTTTTGGCTAAAAACTAGGTGCAAATATTTACACGGGAGTGCTTCTTATACTTACAAGAAGTGGATTTTAAGAATTTACAAGGGTAAGTGATCAATTTTATAGGTATATATATAATGGATTTTGGTGTGATGTATATATTTCTCAAACTTATTTGACACAAGTTTTTCAAACGATTTAGAAAACTATAGTCCAAAATAATTTCTACAAACATTTTACAAACATGTACACACATTTGAAAATCATTTTGCAAAGGTTTTCAAATAGTGTAGATAGATTTTTTAAATATTTTTGCAACCATTTTTTCAAACCATTTGCACATCATTTTTCAAACATTTTATTTCACACAAAGAGAATAAATTTTGCAAAACAAAGTATTTTACAAAGGTTGAAAACATGTAACAAAACATTTTAAAATAGTTTTCAATAGATTTTCACAAAGATTTTCAAACTACTTTTCAAACATTTTGCAAAAAACATTTTCACCTGATTTATTAATCAGTAAATACACAAAGAATTTTTGAGGAATGATCAACATCTTTTTATAAAGCTTTTTAATGAATTTTAAAGAATTATTATCTATATTTATTAAGAAAATACGAAAGTACAAGTTATGGCTAAAGTATATACATAGTATATACGACCCCCCTATACTTAGCTTGAGCTATGTCCTCATAGATCGGAGAGAAAGAGAAGACATGACTGGTACTAAGTACATGCCAGTCTAAAGAATAAATAAATGAACTAATGAGAAGTTGACCGTCCCCCCTATACTTAGGATCAAATAATCCTAAGTATAGCAGACTGTACACAACGCAGGGAGGGTCAAGGGTGGGAATGAACAGATCGTACTCAAATTGTCTCCCCCATACTTAGGGTAAGATATCCCTAAGTATAGACAAGAAAAGGAGACAATAGAGAGGATAAAAAAGAATAGAGAAACTCGGGGTGCACACCCCCCTATACTTAGGACAAAGTACGTCCTAAGTGTAGAAAACTGTCTTCAAGGAGCGACACCTTTTTGATACAAAAAGAAGATAGAAAAGGAAAAGAAGAAAAGAAGAAAAGAGATGAAGATGGAAGAAGAGATCGTGAGGATGTACACACCACTCCCCCTATACTTAGGGTAAAAGAAGCCCAAAGTATAGGCAACAACATGAGTAATGACACGGAACGATGAATGAACACTCAGCTTGTCCACCCCCCTATACTTAGGACAAAGTACGTCCTAAGTAAGGCAAACACGAGAATGGGTGGACGAGCAATACGGAAGAGATAGACAGAGATACACGAGAGAGACTATACAATAGAATTTATATAATAGGTGAAAAATATGTAGATGATACTATATAGTAGATAGAACGGGTTGAGCGACGGGCTCGAACAAGCAAAAAAAACAAATCAAGACGAAGTTGATTTTCAACAAATTAAAACACGATGAAAACACGAGAAAAAAGACACGAAAATTTAATACAAGCTTGCTGGGGTAGTTGCATAACTACCCTAAAAAAATCAACAAGAAACGAGGTCAAACGAGGTCCAAAGACCGCCTACAGCCCAGAAGCATAAGCGCAAAGAAAATACTAAAAAGTTCTGCAGTCAGGTCCTTTATAGGGACTAAAATGAAAAAGAAATATGTTGTTTTACGTTTAGGTCCTTGCGGAGGGACCTAAATGTAATATCTGAAAACCTCTAGAGCGGGAATAAGTTTATGAAAGCCTTCTAGATTTAAGATGCAAAATGTCCACTGATTCGTTTTCAACAGCCAAGATTAGAACATTCAGGCGCTGATCGAACGTCTCCGCGCGAGCCACGTGTCGGCAAACTGTGCTTCGGCTGTTCTTGAAGTCATTCTTGAGCGGTTACGCGCCTGACGAATGAGCCTCCTTATCTGATTTCTCCCGAGCAAACGACGACAGTCTGAGCTCTTCGGTGGGGCTAGAGGGGTGGCTCCTCCACCCCTCGAGCTCGCCCGCGGTAGGTGGTGGTCGGAGGCGGCTCGAGGCGACGGTGAACAGTCGATGAAGATGGCGGACTTCTGCAATGGTGTCTGAAGATCAGGTGGTCATGCCATCTTTGAGGTGGATTTTCTTAATGCTCGAAAGCTTCCGGAGCTTTGAAGTTGCTCCTGATTGAAGGTAGACCTGTGAATAAACAATGGATATGCTCAATTCGAAGAATCGGCCTAAGGATTAAAGAGTTCGCAAGATCAAAAAGTGATGAAAAATTTAGTTTCCAGAAGAACTATGTGAAATGCGTGAAAAGGATGACGAAATGAATCGTGATTTGAATATGATTCGAAGCGAAATGCGAAAGGATTTCAATTGGGCGTCTAACCTAAGGGATTGAACTACATAACTATGCGATTAGCATCGCTAATTAAAGCACGAGAATCGAGAAAGAAATTCGAAAGGATGGAGGAATAGGTCTGGGGAACAAGGTGTATTACCTGGAAATGGAGCTCGACGGGCGACCTTGGCCGGAGCGTGATGCGGCTCGAAGCAGCGATTCAAGGGATGTGGAGCACCTTGGAACTCTTCCTCCGACTTCCCTCCTCCATGCTGGGCGTCTCCTGGATGCTGTCACCACCGAGGATGGCCGGAACAAGGTGGAGAAGTTGGGGGGTCGGCTTCTGGAACTGGGGTTCCTAGATAGATGGAAAGTTAGTCCGCGAATGGCGGACTTTGGAGCTTTAAATAGAGAGATTTCGTGCATCCCAAGTTAAGATACAAGGGCTGGCAATGTTCTTGGTTGTTAGGAGAATAAGATCGATGGATTGGATCGCTTGGAGGAGTTAAAAGATGCAAGAGAAAAATGGTCGAAGTCGGCCGGTTCAGATCAGGCGGGTATACCTGCTTCTTGAGGAAGATGACCCAGGTGCTGACAAGTGTCAGCACCTGGTTGGCCAAAAGTTAAAAATGTTTGTAAATTCATTAATAAATAGTAATTAAGGTTATTTTAAATAGGTTTAAATACAAGAAATGTAAATAATTAAATAATCTTAATTATGGAATAAATACTTTTTATAAATAATAAATATTATTCTAAATATAAATATTATATTAATAAATATGTATTTATAAATATGTTTTGAATTTTTAATTTAATAAATAAATAAATATTAATTTTATATTTTCTTAATTATTAGAATAATAAATAAGGTTTGTGCGAATTTTTATAGATTTTAAAAAATTAATTTACATATTTTAATAAATATGGGTAATATCTAGTTAGTTCATTTATACCTATAATTTAGGGTTTTTGATTTTATTAAAATAATAAATAAGCTCCAAAAATTATGAAATAAATTAGGGTTTAATTAAAAGATCATGAAAATATTTAGAAATTATAAAATTTAGAAAATTTTAAATAATGTGTGTTATATAAAATAAATAACCCAGAAACCCCATTGTCTTTTGGTCCCAAAATCGACGTTTTGCAAACGGACTCCGAATTCGATGAAACCACCTTTATTAATTAGAGAATATTATTTTATGAACTTTAAAGGTGAGTAGAGTGAAATTGGAGTTCGTATGAAGAAGTTATGATGTTCGGAAGTTGAGATTTTGACAATTTGTAGGTTGGATTTCTTGGCATATATACAGGGTAATAATTTTAACTTATTTTTATATTTTTATATACATTTTTAGAAATAATTAGGAAAAGAGTTTGGTGAAAAATATATACATATGAATTAATTAAAAATCTTTGAAATTTTATATTTATTTTATAAATAGTAGAAGGTGTATGGAGTGTGTATTAATTTATTTTTAGGGTTTTCTTTCCTTATCTCCCCCTACTTTTCGGTTTGTCGACAAATCCATGCTGACTTGGTCTCGGGGGTTAGGATATAAATATACCTTGCAGTTATATTTATATTTTAAGTCATATTGTACATATATACATATATCCAATCTGCCTTTTTGTTCTTTTTCTTGTTCGTTATTCATTTACATGATTTTGATGGCTAAAAGTGAATATTTATACATGAATGAGGATTTGTTAAAAGATGAGAATTAATGAATATTTACATGCATTTGTTAAGGGTTTTAAGACAAAATGCGACAGAAAAGTTAATGAATCATGGATTCATCAACCCCCTATACTTAAACTTTGCTAGTCCCTTAGCAAACACTTATTTGAAAAGTAAGTGAAAAAGAAAGAAAGTTAGAATGAATTTATTTTCCTAAACCAATTCATGAGAACAGACAAAGGTCAGAGCTCGATCGTGCCTGAAACAAGCATTTTGTCGGAACCTTAACTAGGATGAGGATTTTATCCTCAACAGTCCTCAAGTTCCACAAATCATTACTCAAGATCACTTCATCGGCTAGTTCAGACTCACTTATTCATATCGCAAACTCTATCATCCTTGAAGTCAACTTGTACAGTGTGTGAATTGATTTAGCTCTTCCTGCTTAGAAAACCAAAGAAATTGTCCACCCCGGCTATACACTTCTATGGCTTCCTCATCCCGCTACTCTTTCCTCAGGGAGGGAGGTATTCCCTTCTGAGTTCAGTTCTGCTATGTCCACAATCGAATATAGATAGAAAGTAGAAGAATGAGAAAAGAAGTGGAGTGCGACCAGTGTAGACGCATCTCCTTGTGAAGCTCAACCGGTGTAGCTGAGTCTCCACTAAGATGTGCAGTCATTTTTGGTGGAAGCTTGGACCATTGTGGTCTTATTTGGTGGCTTCTGCTTTGCTTTGACTTTGTAATTTGCTTGCACTGCATTCATCTTTTTGTGCCTCGACGGATATAGCATCTTTTTATTCCGTCCCTTTTTTGAGGTCTTAGAAAAATTGTGTCAGCAGATCCTTCCCTCATCCGAAGCAACTATCGCAACCCCAATCTCTCCCGTCGTTAGACGTCAATGCCGCAAAGATAAGGATAGAAACGCACTACCAAGATGTACTGCCCTTCGTAACTCCATGCGAGTCGAGCTAAGTGCAGAGTGCAGGTGTTCAAGATTGGTTCACTGGTGTAGAGTTGTACGGATGACTCCAAATGGTCTACTTAAGCACATATGACCTGATTTCCCGAATATGGTCTTATGGAACCCAAAGATTTTAAGTCAAAAGACCTGAAGAGTCCAAATTCCAGATCCTAACTAGGCTCCTTACAACGAGAGTTAAAGGCCGTAATCAAGCTCCATCCTTTAGACTAGACTCAGTCCTTAGTTCCAGAAATCAAACTTATTCTGAAAAATGTGAATGCAAATGCAACCATGTTTTTGTGAAGTATATTTTCTGAACTTTACTCATTTTTATGGATTTTAAGGCTTTTGTAATTTTTGTGAATTTTAGGATTTTGTAATTTTTATGTATTTTATGGCTTTTATATACAAGTTTTTATACAAGAATTTTACAAGATATATTTTATTTGGTTTAAGTATCTAATGTATTTTACAAATTTTATCTACAAAGGATTTTATAAGGATTAAATGGTTTTTACACATGTTTTAATAAAGAGGATTTTAAATAAATATTATACAAATTTTAAATACAAATTTTAAGTACATGTTTTAATTACAGATTTTAAATAAAAATTTTAAACATATTTTACTTATTTACAAGGATTTTATAAATAATATATAAATATATAAAAGTGGATTTTAAATTAACCCTTACCCACTTTTTATGGATTTTATAGATATAGAAAATACATAAAAGTACGAGTTATGGACGAAAGTATATATACAATATATACGCACCCCCTATACTTAGCTTGTACTATGTCCTCATAGCATCAAAAGAGAAAAAGGATGACATAACTCGTGTTAAGTAAAAGTGGGTGAAAAAGAATAGAGTGTATAAGTCAGTCAACCCCCCTATACTTACGATCAGGTCATCGTAAGTATAACGGGAGAGCAAAAACGGGATGACTGAATGAAAAAGAATAAATAACGGAAGTTCAAAAGGAAAAGAATACGAAATCATCGAAATCACTCGATCCCCCCTATACTTAGGATAAGGCATCCTAAGTATAGAAAAGAGTGTATCCAAAAACCGGAGACCAGTGATTTGTGAAAAAGAAAGGCTATACAAAAGAATCAGAACAAAAAATAAAACGTAAATCAACGAACAATCGGTCCCCCTATACTTAGGATATGGTATCCTAAGCATAGAAGACGAGTAAAAATGGGGACGATTGTGGTCTACGAAAAATATACAAGTGTTGTAGATCTCCAGAATCGAATGGCTCAAAAGAATTTGTACATGATGAGATGAAGTGAAAGAATGATTATGATTCCTGTACAAAATAGATCACTTCAGCCAGGATCATATTGAATTTTCTGGTTTTTCTGTGCGTACTGATCGTTGGCTGAAAAAGTAGAGCCTCCTTCGTAAGTGAACTCTGTACATGGTAAAGCTCTCTTTTCTGAAATATGCGTCTCTGGAGTCGGACTACAAAAGGTGTCTATATGTGTAAGCATCACACCATCCGACTCTCTACGTTGAACAGACTGTATGATCTATGCAATGTAAGCAATTGACTCTTGTGCTGTAATATGTGTACTTTCAATCTGCGGCACTGAGATGTCTACTGCAGGTGACTGTTCATCTGAGTCTGATATGAACTCTGTCTCTGTATGTGAACAATCATCTGAAGAACTAGGTACCAGGTGATTTACCCTATCCTCGTGTAGGATATCATGGGTATCAAAATAATTTCTCTCGAGATCAGGAAACTGTGTCTCATCTATGTTCTGGCAATCTTCTGCAAGACTAGTGTCCTCTAAAGTGAATGATAATACTGATCTAGGACTGCTACATCCTCTCTCCATCTCAATGTGTATCTCTCCATCGTCTGTGCGGAATGATACTCTCCCAGCGTCATAATCAAAGAGTGCTCTTCCTGTCTGCAAGAAGGGCCTCCCGAGAATGATTGGAGCAAGGTGTAACTGTGTAGGGCATGTCATGTCTAGGACCGTAAAGTCCACTGGAAACGGCAAGCCCTGAACGGTCACGATAATATTCCTCAGCACACCTCTAGGTCTCTTTATAGATCGATCTGCAAACTAAAGTATTGCTCGTGATTTATAGAGAGGACCTAGATTGAGTTTATCAAGCAAAGAGGTTGGAAGTAAATTAATCGAGGAACCATTATCTAAGAGAGTACGATGGAATGTAGTGTCTTCAATCTGACAATTGACATAGTGAGCTCCTGAATCTTTCTTCTTCTTGGGTACCTTGTTCTGAATTGCACACGAAGTTGCCTTGGTCAGTATAATCTTCTCAACTCGTGATCTTTTCTTCCTACGTGTAGTACATTTGTTCCTCAACTGATTCTTGAGCGTAGGAAAATGATCCAAGGCATCGTGCAGTGAAATCTTCAGAAAGATGTGATCTTTAAGTAAATGTTCGGTCTCTGAAGAAACAACATTCTTTTTCGTATTTTTCTTTCCTTTTCCAAACAGAGCATCGGGAAAAGGAACAAAGTCAGGAGTCAGAAAATCAGAATTTTTATTTATACTTGAATCAGCTTGTACATCGAGAGTTTCAGAATTATGTACTAAACTCTCTAAGATAGGGGAAGAAATGTTTTTCTCGAGATTCTCTGCCTGATCTAGCATGATGTCATCGTCTGATTCGCTAGTGTCCATATCTGCTATGTTGGCATCGCTCCCGTATGTCGAGTCTACAGAGTGGTCCTCATCATCTAGTTGGTTCTCCTCCTCATTTTCAAAATCTTCCGGCTCATGGATTTGCTCGTGCTCCTCTAGTGCCCTCTCCTCTACTCCAGCAGGTGCTTGTAGTGATCTACCGCTCCTGAGACGAATGAAGTTAGATAAAAATTCAGGAAACGAGATCTTACCTGTAGTGTCTACCTGATCTGGATGCCTCCTCTTATTGTTCGGGTTCATCTGAGGCTGGGCTGGGAGAGTGGTCTTCGGCTCGGTTAACTCGTCCAGATGACGGTTAACCTGCTCCACGGTTTTGTGCGCAATCTGGAGCGTACTCAGCATGTCCATGATCTGGTTGAGTGCCTGGGCCTGTGAAGACATCTCTGGTTCAGTGTGGTGGCCTTGGCTTGCTCCTCTCTCCTTCCTTGGCATGTATTGCTGAGAAGTGGCAGGTGATTTAGCCAAAAATCGATGCGGTCGTATTGACTCACAAGGCGAGTCAAAAGTCGGTGTGTTGACCACACAAAATCTGGACTAAAATCAACAATTAACCCACACTATAGATCAAAGAATTAGAAATAAATGTGGAGTTAAAATTTATTTTTAACTCTGCACAAAATGTATAGCAAGCAAGTATGCAGAGAGTTCGAACACAGGGAGCAAACATGGTAATTCAAATAAATGTGTGTGAGTGAATGTGAAGTGTGTCTACACTATGCAAGCAAATGATTTTTCTGGGTTTTTAATTTTTTTTTTAAATTTTTTAATTTAATTTTTAATTCTGTTTTTTGTTTTTTTAATTTTCTGATTTTATTATTTTATATTTTATATTTTTTTACTTTTTTTAATATTGGAATGTGTAAGCAATATAGTACAAGAGAAGATAGAATATTAATAAAAATATACAAAAATAGCCAAAAATTCAGAAATAAAATCTTTTTGTTATTTTTATAATTTTCTACTGTTTTTTGTGATTTTTGGGTATTTTTCAAAATATTTTTTGGTATTTTAAAATACTGAAATAAAGGAAAACAGTGAAATATGTACTGGCTGTGAGCAAAATGGGGATTAAAAATAGAAAACAGACACAAATTTTTGCAAACTATTTTTCAAATAAAGATAATGAAATATAAAAACTACAGAGCTTGAGTTTGCTATTTTTGGAGTTTTCTACAACTTTTGAGATTTTTTTGAAGTTTTTATGTAATTTCTAATTTTTAAGGTTTTTCTTTTGAGTTTTTTAGTGATTTTTGGACTGACACTAAAATAGAGTAAAATAGATAATAGGGAATTTTTTTGGAATTTTTTGAGGATTTTAATATTTTTTTGGTATTTTCTAAGTTAGACAGTGCTGAAATGAAGAGTTTTTTATTTTTAATAAATATTAAAATGCAATAAATATGGAAAATAAAAATATGATGATAAACTACTATGCAACAGAGATCTAAATTGATTTTTGGGGATTTTTTGGGTTTTTATAGATGCATGCAAAAATTACTAGAAGCAAAAAGAAAACACATGCAGGCCAAGGGCATATTAGTAATTAACAGAAAGTTGGGGGGCCTGTGTGCAACTATTCCAGAAAGATTATAACTGAACAAACTTTTTCTAGACTAATTAACAATAACCAAACTCATGAGGTTAAACTCGCAAAAACGCCAGGGCGCACGTGACATGCACGCGCGCCTGGAAAGGGCCTCAACGGAATTATCCAAAACTTCGGGGGTTGCGGTGCAATTTATACAAAAATTCAAAATGCAAATGAAAGCTTTGGGGTTTAACTAATAAATGTACAAAAACGGCTGGGCTTATATGCAAAATACCCTGAGGCGCTAATCGGACGGCTGCGCGCCGTTTACTTAAGACACGTGGCGCAAGCTCAGGGTAGTGATACCCCTTCAGCCCGACGGCGGAGATTAAAAGGTGGCTGAGCGATCGGACGGCCAGGAGCACGATCTGATCCTGCGGCTGCTGCTCGCCTGGACGCACGCCCTTGATCTGACGGCTAAGAAGCCATCTGGAAGAACACGCGAGGAACCACGGCCTGGTGAGCTTCGAACGGCAAAGCCTCGCGCGCCTGGATGTCTGCTGAGGTTCCCGGCGGTGCAAAATCATCCAGGGAGGTCGTCTACGCACTGGGGGCCGCGAAATGGCTTGATATGCGTTGAGGTTATGCCATGATGTCGGGTCCGGCCTACAGCTCCAGGTGCATGGTTGTCTTCCAAAAACCGAAACCCCGCGGGGTCCTGAGCGCCTGGGACCTGCAAGAAGAGTGCGAGGATGAACAGTAGATAGTCCCAGGGCGCCGCAAGGTGCGGTGAAGCGTGAAGGGTGCGGAGAAGGTTCACCGGAGCCAGGCTCCGGCGAACTTCAAATGGGCTGATTTAGGCGAATGAGAGCGGCTAAATGAAAGAAAATAGAGATAAAGGTAAAATGTGGGAGTTTAAATGCGAGTCAAAAGCAACAAAACAACCTCAAGTTGGTCCGAGAACCAACGAGATGAAACCTCACGTCGGAGACCGGCGAAGGTGGTGGAACACGCCCTCTGCTCTTGGCCGGCCTTGCCTGGGCTGCTGGAGGTCTCCTTGTCACCGAGCCCAGTCCGGAGCACGCCACGCGAAGCCAACAAGGGTCAGAATGCGGTTCCCAGGGCTATGGAGGCGGATGGGGTCTTTTTGAAACAATGGTCAAGTGGGCTCCTTAACCGAGGCATGGTGAGCGAACGAAAAAGATTTAGGGAGATCTAGGGGGTCGGCGTGGATCAGGGATCTACAGTGAACAACTTTCATGAAGGAAGCAACTTCCCTCGAGCAACGCAATTGTGGCGAAAAAATCGAGAAACTTGGGTCACGGGCACTCTGACATGCAGCAGGGAGAAGACAGGAGAGTTGACCAGCGGGTCAACTTTCCTAGTCACCTGGTTGGTCCACGTGGACCAACCAGGAAAATCCCTGGAAAAATACTTTCTAAAATCTATAAAAAATAGATAATGATTTTATTGATTTTTAGTTATAAAATGAAAAATGTTTATTTTTTTATAAATTATTTTATTATGATTTTTAATTATTTTTATGAGGTTTATTTTTACAAGTTTACACTTATACCCTTTATAGTTTATTACCTATATATTTGATTATTTTATTTTTTTATTTTGTGTATTTTAATTTTATTATTTTTATTTCTTATTTTATAAACTTATAAAATACTTTTATACATGTAAATATATTTTTATTCTATTTTTTGAGGTGTTTTGTATATTTAATAAAATAAAAGTATGTGTTGTATAGGTATACATATAGGTATTGTATCTATGTATTTTATTTACAAGTATTTTATTTTTGTTTTATTTAGGTTTTTATTCCAATTTTAATGTACATAATTATTATAAGTAATATTTACAAGATTATAAAAATATAAAAATACAAAAATAATGAATAAAGAATAAATTGAATATTTTATTCTGTACAAGTATACAATGGGGGTCCAAAACTCAACTTTCAAACCGTAGCTCCGCCAAATGCGAAACCACCGTTATTAAATAGCTTATTTTATTCTATATACAATTAAAGGTGAGTTTGCTGCATTTGGAGTTTTCATTTGTGAGATACGGGTCTGGGAAATTGGGATTCTGGATTTTTATTCAGACCATAACTTTTTATCGGTACATTATTTTTCAGTGAAATCAATTTTGTATTTTTCTTTATAAAATTAACTACAACTTTCATGTACAAAATTTCTTTATTTTATGTATAAAAAGTGGAACCAAAAATAGGTCCCAAAATGAATAAAGAATGAATAAAAGGTATAGGTATTTATACTGTATTTTTGACCTTATCTCCCCCTACTTTATTCCTGGTTGACCTATTCATCAAGATGCCTAGGTCTCGGGGTTTCGGGTCATAAAATATTTACAATATTTTATTCTTTTTCTTTTCTTTTATTTATTCTATAATTTTGGCTTTAATTACAGTATTTTATACACTAATAGGATGCACATGCATGAATGCTATGATGCTCTATTTAAGGGTATTTACAGGCATTTGCTATGGTTTTTAATGCCAAAATGATAGAATAAAGATGATGAAACGTGGATTCATCAACAGGTTGGGAGTATCGCTGAGGTGTGGAGGAAGACTGCTGCTGCTGATAAGGATAGTTCTGTGAATAGTTAGCAGGGTGCTGATATTAATGTGGTCTCTGATGATAGACATTCGGATGAGACTGTTGCGGCGTGAAGCTCTGGCGGTGCTGGAAATTCGGACGTCCATGCTGCGGATGACCGTACGACTGCTGCTGCTGCTGATTCGGTATATCGGCTGCTAAATCAGAGTATACCAAATCCCGTTGATCTCGAGAGTGGATTGCGGCTCCACCTCCATCTCTGCGGTGCTGGTGATCTGGCCGGGATTGGCATGAGATTGATCCTCATGCCAATCAATCTGTAGGATCTCGGACTCGCTCTGAACGTAGTGGATCTGACGGGTGGGTGGAGCGGGTGCGATCCTCCGTGCTGGTTGTGTGGTCGAAGAAGATTGGCTCTGCTGATACTGGAGCTGAAGGTCAGACACCTTCTTCAACAGATCACTCAGCTGCTGAGGTAGAGATGAGATTTTCTCCAACTCTCGCAGCGGCTGCAGGTCTTGGACCTGCTTTTGAATCACATCCACCAACATTAGCTTCTCGCTAATGTATCCCATGTTGGTGTTGGATTCGGAATCTGAGATGTTAGCCACCTTGTGATGTTCTCGGTGATGTGGTGGCTGCGAGGCTTTCTAAAATGCCTGAGTAGAGTCCACGACTCTCGAGTTCTCGACCATCCCTTCGAAGACGGCCAAGACTGACTCGGCGTCCTTGTTAAAGTAGCTGCCGCCACATACGGTACTCACGATCCCCTGTATGTCCGGATGGAGTCCTCTAAAGTAGTTCTGAACTAGCACCTTCCTCGGGATCTCATGATGCGGGCATCTCTCCGTAAGGTCCTTGAATCTATCCCATGCCTCATGGAAAGATTCGTGTGGGAGTTGCATAAAGTTGGAGATCTGGCTCCTCATCATGGTCGTCCTTCCTAGAGGAAAATATTTACGCAGGAAAGTGGACTTCAGATCGTCCCAAGTAGAGATTTCCCTCCCCAGATGATTCAGCCAGTAAAGAGCCTTATCGGCTAGGGCAAAGGGAAAGGCCTTGAGGCGTACAACCTCCTGCGTAACTCCAGGGTAGCAAGCCGTACAACAAATTATCTCAAATTGTTGTAAGAAGGTAAACGGCTCCTCTGCGGCATTCCCATAGTACTTGGAAGCAAAGAAATGAAGGACGATCTCAGTTCGTATGACCCTTGATTCGGCAGTAGCCGAATCCAATGGTGGAGCGTTCTAGCGCCCGGGTCATACTTATCCCGTAAAGTCGCGGGAACCGCAGGCGGTAACTGGTTCCCGGCCCCTGCTTGCAGCGCGGCTATTTCAGCCCGCAGTTCATTCTGAACTCTAAACTGTTCTCGAATCTGTAGGTTCATCTGCTGAAGCGTATCGAGAATACCTGTAGTAACATCTGCGTCTGGTCTTCCTTCCTGATGTTCCCCAGCTGGTGGCCTCTCGTCTGCTGCTGGTCCTTTGCCGCGAGCCATATGCTTGTCTGTGAAAGAAAAACTCTCGTAAGAACTCAGCAAAAGATCGGATGGAGATCTAGATTTATTGAGGCAAGGGTCTGCCTCAATGTTCTGGCCAGGAGGCGAGGGAGTCTGGGTCTGACTCTCCTCGAGATCAGATGGGACCAGCTCGGGAAGAGGGTCATCCCGAGTCTGTGAAGAAGTACGCTCGACGGTGGGTGGTCGAAAGCTCACGGAGTCTGAGCAGAAAAGCCATCAAGATGTCATCTTCGATGTCAAGAGAATTGATTGGGAGAGCACGATGTACGATTCAAAGGAGATGGAAAAATGCGAAAGCCACGGAAACTCACGCCCCGCAAGCAAATACAAAGCAAACCCCGTATTCACCAATTCAACCCGATGAAGACCGTAAGAGTTCGGTCTTTTCATCTTGTCGATTTTAGGGTTGTAATTAGCAAACAAGTATTGCGGTTATCGCGGGCTGAGCGAGCTAATAGGTGCCCGATGGTTTCTCCGAAACACTGGCCCGAGTCCTTACAGATGATCACTCGCACTCAGCCAGTATGGGAGTAAGTACGGACCGTTTCCGACTACCCGTGTTACTTGAGGATGGAGCCTTGCACAGTGTCCTCTAAACCTCTCACTCTGCTAAGTACACCCGGATCGTTTCCGGCTACCCGAGAGTACCCACTGAGGAACAGTGATCAGGTGTATGAACTAAGTAGTATTTCACGGGAAATATGGGGTTTGAGCTCTAACCTTATGGGTCGGCTCTCGCTCGCGCACTCTGAGAATTTGTGCGGGGGTCACTCTTCCAAAACAAATGAATCGATTTACGGTTTTTAAGTCAGATATGTTTAGCAGTCTCGATTTTATTTTGCGGTTTTGTAATTTTTTTGGGTTTTTTCAAACAAACGTCTATCGATTTTTTTTTCTTTTTATAAAAATCCTAAAATCATGCACCTAGGTTGCGAGTCCTAAGACTAACTACGTAGGTACAATTAAATAGAATCAAAAACCTAAGCTTGCATCTAAAATGCCGCGGAAAACCGATAAGCGAGAAAAACTGTGGTGGGTGCCCTGATCCCTCATATACACGGTATCCGGTGAACCAGACCCCGAAAAAAAATGGGGGGGGGTTTGTTTATTCTCTTTTACAGCTTCTCTCCCTTTCCCTCTCTTTTACAAAAATTAATCTAACTAAGTTCTGCCCTCTACAACTGACTCGTGAAGAAGAAGCCGGTCTCTGCTCTTTCAATTGATTCGGCTCCCTAAGAAGCCGGCCAATCCTGCAGGCCCTGCAAAAATAGTTAGTTGTACGAAAAAGCCATACGAACTTAATCGAGAAAAGAGTCGAGAAAACCGTAAGAAAAGCCGAAAGAAAACAAAAAGAAATCAATCGAGAAAGAAAATCGTACGAAAAATCGTACGAAAAACCGTACGAAAAGCTACGAAAAACCAAACAAAAAGAAGAGGAAAAATAAAATCATAAAAATTTTAAAAATATCAAAATATTCTAACGCCTCCCCGGCAACGACGCCATTTTGATAAGTCTAAAAATCAGATCGTGGCTTTTTTAGAGAATAAAGATGTCGGTGTAGAAAAAGTCGCGAAAAGATCTCAGTCTATCAAACAAATTCGGTTTTCGGAGGAAAACCTACACTATTTATTTTACCAGGTAAGTGTGCCTGGGTCGAACTCAAGGAGGCAGAATAGAAAACTTTGATTTTTTTAAGGAATTTTTTTGCGATTTTATTTTATCTCTTCTAAAAGTTATCAGAGGAAAGAAACACTTTTTTATTTAATTTTTATTTTTAATTTTTATTTGATTTTAATCTTTTCAAATTTTTATTTAATTTTCAAAAGGGATATTGTTCAAAAAGATTTATTTATTACATAATAGGTGGAAAATATGTAGATGATACTATATAGTAGATAAAACGGGTCGAGCGACGGGCTCGAACAAGCACAAAAAAACAAATCAAGACGAAGTCGATTTTCAACAAATTAAAAAACGATGAAAACACAAGAAAAAAGACACGAAAATTTAATACAAACTTGTTGGGGGTAGTTGCGTAACTACCCAAAAAAAATCAACAAGAAACGAGGTCAAACGAGGTCCAAAGATCCCCTACAGCCAAGGGCCATAAGCGCAAAGAAAATACTAAAAAGTTCTGCAGTCAGGTCCTTTACATGGACTGAAATGAAAAAGAAATATGTTGTTTTACATTTAGGTCCCTGCGGAGGGACCTAAATGTAATATCTGAAAACCTCCGGAGCGGGAATAAGTTTCTGAAAGCCTTCTGGATTTAAGATGCAAAATATCCACCGATTCGTTTTCAACAGCCAAGATTAGAACATTCAGGCGCTGATCGAACGTCTCCGCGCGAGCCACATGTCGGCAAACTGTGCTTCGGCTGTTCTTGAAGTCGTTCTTGAGCGGTTACGCGCCTGACGAATGAGCCTCCTTCTCCGATTTCTCCCGAGCAAATGACGACAGTTTGAGCTCTTCGACGGGGCCAGAGGGGTGGCTCCTCCACCCCTCGAGCTCGCCCGCGGTAGGTGGTGGTCGGAGGCGGCTCGAGGCGACGGTGAACAGTCGATGAAGATGGCGGACTTCTGCAATGGTGTCTGAAGATTAGTAGTCACGCCATCTTTGAGGTGGATTTTCTTAATGCTCGAAAGCTTCCAGAGCTTTGAAGTTGCTCCTGATTGAAGGTAGACCTGCGAATAAACAATGGATATGCTCGATTCGAAGAATCGGCCTAAGGATTAAAGAGTTCGCAAGATCAAAAGGTGATGAAATTTTTAGTTTCCAGAAGAACTATGTGAAATGCGTGAAAAGGACGATGAAATGAATCGCGATTTGAATATGATTCGAAGCGAAATGCGAAGGGATTTCAATTGGGCGTCTAACCTAAGGGATTGAACTACCTAACTATGCGATTAGCATCGCTAATTAAAGCACGAGAATCGAGAAAGAAATTCGAAAGGATGGAGGAATAGGTCTGGGGAACAAGGTGTATTACTTGGAAATGGAGCTCGACGGGCGACCTTGGCTGAAGCGTGACGCGGCTCGAAGCGGCGAGTCAAGGGCTGTGGAGCACCTTGGGACTCTTCCTCCAACTTCCCTCCTCCACGCTGGGCGTCTCCTTGATGCTGTCACCACTGAGGATGGCCGGAACAAGGTGGAGAAGTTGGGGGGTTGGCTACTGGAACTGGGGTTCCTGGATAGATGGAAGGTTAGTCCGTGAATGGCAGACTTTGGAGCTTTAAATAGAGATATTTCGTGCATCCCAAGTTAAGATCCAAGGGCTGGCGATGTTCTTGGTTGTTAGGAGAATAAGATCGACGGATTGGATCGCTTGGAGGAGTTAAAATATGCACGGGAAAAATGGTCGAAGTCGGCCGGTTCAGATCAGGCGGGTATACCTGCTTCTTGAGGAAGATGACCCAGGTGCTGACAAGTGTTAGCACCTGGTTGGCCAGAAGTTAAAAATGTTTGTAAATTCATTAATAAATAGTAATTAAGGTTATTTTAAATAGGTTTAAATACAAGAAATGTAAATAATAAATAATCTTATTTATGAAATAAATACTTTTCATAAATAATAAATATTATTCAAAATATAAATATTATATTAATAAATATGTATTTATAAATAGGTTTTGAATTTTTAATTTAATAAATAAATAAATATTAATTTTATAGTTTCTTAATTATTAGAATAATAAAAAAGATTTGTGCGAATTTTTATAGATTTTAATAAATTAATTTACATATTTTAATAAATATGGGTAGTATCTAGTTAGTTCATTTATACCTATAATTTAGGGTTTTTGATTTTATTAAAATAATAAATAAGCTCCAAAAATTATGAAATAAATTAGGGTTTAAACAAGATAATGAAAATATTTAGAAATTATTAAATTAAGAAAATTATAAATAATGTGTGTTATATAAAATAAATAGCCCAGAAACCCCGTTGTCTTTTGGTCCCAAGACCGACTTTTTGCGAACGGACTCTGAATTCGATGAAACCACCTTTATTAATTAGAGAATATTATTTTATGAACTTTAAAGGTGAGTAGAGTGAAATTGGAGTTCGTATGAAGAAGTTATGATGTTCGGAAGTTGAGATTTTGACAACTTGTAGGCTGGATTTCTTGGCATATATACATGGTAATAATTTTAACTTATTTTTATATTTTTATATTTTTATATACATTTTTAGAAATAATTAGGAAAAGAGTTTGGTGAAAATATATACATATGAATTAATTAAAAATCTTTGAAATTTTATATTTATTTTATAAATAGTAGAAGGTGCATGGAGTGTGTATTAATTTATTTTAAGGGTTTTCTTTCCTTATCTCCCCCTACTTTTCAGTTTGTCGACCAATCCATGCTGACTTGGTCTCGGGGGTTAGGCTATAAATATACCTTGCAGTTATATTTATATTTTAAGTCATATTATACATATATACATATATCCAATCTGCCTTTTTGTTCTTTTTCTTGCTCTTTATTTATTTACATGATTTTGATGGCTAAAAGCGAATATTTATACATGAATGAGGATTTATTAAAAGATGAGAATTAATGAATATTTACATGCATTTGTTAAGGGTTTTAAGACAAAATGCGATAGAAAAGTTAATGAATCATGGATTCATCAATACACGAGAGAGACTATACAGCAGAAATGGATGTACATATGACCAAGAAGGTGGAAAGCAAACCTTCTTGCGAGACCGCTGAGGGATAGATCTGGTGTGGTGCAGGTCGACATCAGGATCCAACAGTGGACGGAAGCCGATCAGGGTCGACACGATGAAGGCCCTTAGTGGACTCGAATCGGAAAGGCACGAACTGGTCAATGGAAGTAGTATGGCTAGGTTCACCCTTGGTGGACCTATGGTGTGAAGGTGCAGACGGGCGAGTGGAAGAAGTACAGTCAGGTCTGACCTTGGAGGTCTCGCTGATATCAAAGTGGAATGGGACAAACTCATCATCCTCGGAAGAAGTGTAATAGGAGTCGTCCTGCGAGGTCTCGTCCAGGTCAAAACCAAAAGGAACGAAGTCATCAGTGGAAGTAGTCGAACTCTGCTCGTCCTCAAGAATCTCACCTGAATCATCTTCATCAAGAGGCCCAGATTTCTGAAAATAATGGCTAGCATCATAACCAACCTCAATCATCATTACTTTTGAGTGACCATGAACGGACTTATCAGTGGAAGTAGTCAAACCAGGACCGTCCTGTCTAGTCTTGGTATATGCCCCCCGCTCTATGGGATCAATCACGTAAATTCCTTGGATTTCATCAACACATCGCCACACACCAGAAGGAGGAACTGCGAGGTCTATGCTTTCCGAGTTCCTCCCCTTTCGGGGGATTCCTCGGGTCTCATCAGCGGTCGCTAAGCCAATATCTCTAATATCATCAGATCGATCATAGGCCTCAGAGTCAGCTATAATAGGTGAAGGTGCATCAGGTGCAGGTCTCTGGTCGACTGTGGGTGTAGTGATCAACACTTCGCTCTCGTTAACAAGACGGAAGCGAATCTCTCCTGATCCATAATCAATAACGACCCTCGTAGAGGCGAGGAATGGTCGTCCCAGGATGATTGGAGAGGTCTCCCCTGTGGAGGTCTCCATGGGCAACACGACAAAATCAACATGGTGGCTCGTGCCCTGAATAGAAATGACGGCATTTTCAAGGATACCCTTCGGCCTCTTGATAGATCCATCAGCAAACTGAACGATCATCCTGGTTTTCTTTAGAGGCCCTAGGTGAAGAGACTGTACCAGCGAGAAGGGTAATATGCTAATAGATGCACTCCCGTCCAGGAGAGTGTGATCACAACTATAATCAGAGATGGTGCAGGTGATGAAAGGGGTAGCTGTGTTCTTCTTTCTAGGAATGGTACGGTGTGTGATGGCGTGGGCAGTGGCTATGGTCAGAATGTGACGCTCAGATCTGCTCCTCCACTTTCTCTTCTTGGGAAGAGGAGTAGATAATTGTGTCATGGCCTGTTGAAGTGGGGCACGGATAATCTCATGAATAGTGGCCACCACTTCGGGTTCAGTTAACATTTTTTTGAATTTTTGGACTTCCTCCATATAAGGGAGGAAGTCGGAATCAACATCTACACGAGGCATGCCAAGAGTAGTCTGTACAGCGGCATCCTCGGGGTCAAAGGTGGGACAAGGTGTGAGAGATTGTGTGGGTGAATGATCTGGCAGATGGGCCCTCTCCTCACGGTATGAATCAACCAAGTGTCTCTCGAACTCTTTTTGGATTTTTGAATTTTTCTCATTTTTTTATGTTTTGGGTGATTGCAATCTCCCATGATCTCCCACAAGGAATTACGTATTCGCGATGAATGGAGCGTCAATATGTTTTTTCCTCAAGATAGCCATATCATCATTCATCAAATCAAGGCGCTCTATCATTCGGTTCAATATATCACTCATAGAGATCGAGGGAGGTGACTCCAACAGGTCAGACTCGGGTGGATGTGAAGGTGGAGGTGGATAATATACAGGTGGAGGTGGGGATGGGTAGAAATCTGAGGTCTGATGCTGTGGCTGAGACGGGTATGTACAAAAATCAGAAAAGTAGGAGGAGGGTCCTCCTGATAAAAGGGAGCTGGACCGACTGGAGTGAACGAGGGATCCACAAAGTCCGGATAAAATACGCTCCAGGGGTCCATCTCGAAAACAAAAGAAAATGATCGGGAGAGCACGACGGTCAAGTCAAGAGAGTGGAGAAAAGGCACAAATGCGCAGATGCGATCTAGGATGCACACAAAACAATCACAAACAAAAATGAAAATAATACAAAACTTCAATTCACCTACTCAACTCGGTAGAGATCGAAAAGTCGGTCTTTTTATCTTGTCTGTTTTAGAGTTAGGTGAGAAGTCAAAGATTAGCACACACACTTAGGGGGCTGAATGGGATTTGGGCACTATCCTTAGTGTGTGCGCAAGCAAGTAAAAGCGAAGACAATGAGGAGATTACTCGCCCCAAGAGAATTTTTCTTTTTGGTTGATTTTAGGGTCAAATAATATTAGCAGTCCCAATTTTATTGGTTATCACTTTTTTTTGGATTTTTAATAAGAAATGCACGAGCCTAACGAGGAGTCAATTTTACTTAGCACCTAGGTAATCAAAATCAGAGGTAGAGAGACAGAAAAGCAATGCAAGCGGCAAAACGATGATGTATTCTAATGAGAGATGCTCACCTTGCCTCCAGCACTCTACATGCAAAGATGCTCAGCAGAATTGAAACCTTTCTATATACAAATGCAAGCCAATGAAATCACCCTAAGTTCAGAAATTGCTATTAGGGTGAAGCACCACAAGTGCTCACCGATCTTCAATCCAGGAGTCCGGTCTAGGCTCACCCCTACTCCTCTCGACAAATCGAGTTCAGGAGCAGCGCTTGGCAGGGTGGGCTCGCGGCACGTAGGCTCGAAGATGATGAGGCGACTGTTTAAAGTCTGACTAAGTCCAAACGAGGCTATAGGTACATGTAAATATATTAGGTTTTGGCCTTAATCTATCGCAAGCAATCCTAGAACTAGGGGCTAAATCACACAAAAGAAATAAAATCAAAACCGAGAAAACAAAAATAAAAAAATGCGATGAAAAGCCGACAAAAGCGCAGTGAGCCCCCAAGTGTACAAACACCTGGAAATTAGGCTCAAGAGTCCAAGTTCGGGGGTACCAGTATTATTACAAATATAGAGTCTCTCTCTCACTACAAATTACAAAAATAAATGCAAGGAAATAAATGCTACTAAAGATGGAGCTCAGTCTTCAAAATTCTCTTCTCGTCTCCTCGGTGCTAGGCTGGCTAAAGCCAGCTTCACGTGGGTGCATCGGTGCCTCAGGTGAAGCGCCTCCCTCGATCCATGGTTCCTCGCACGAAGTCAACAAAGAGAGGGATTAGACAACTCAAAAGATATATCAAATAAAAAGCAAATAAATAAAGCCGCAAAAGTAGACAAGCAATCACAAGCACAAGCAAAAAGCCGAACTAAGCGTTGTTGCTCCCCGGCAACGGCGCCATTTGATTTAGCAGGATATCACGGGGTCTAAATAGTCCACACAAGGCGGGGCTACAATCGCTGTGGCGACCCTCAATGAATCCCAGACTAAAGTCAACAATGAACCCACAATCAAATCAATCAAACAAAGAGAAGCAGATGTGGAGTCAAATTTATTTTAGCTCTACAATAATGTGTATAGTGTAAGTATGTAGAGTATCGAACACAGGAAGCCAGCAGGATAGATCAAGCAAGAGTGCACAAAAATTGTGATGTGTGATCAATGTCTACAAGTATGCCAATGTTCTTGTGGGTTTTTTTAAATTTTTAAATTTTTATTTAATTTTAATTTTATATTTTGATTTTTAAATTTCCAATTTTTAAATTTCTTTTTATATTTTAAATTTTTATATTTTCTTTTTCAATAATAGAATATATATATAATATAAGAAAAGAGGGGATAGGGTATTTATAAAAATAGGGAAAAATGCTCAAAAATTAGGAAATAAATTGTTTTTGATCTTTTTATAATTTTATAATGTTCTTGTGATTTTTGGGAATTTTTCCGAATACTTGTGGTATTTTTAAAGGCCAAAATACTAGAAAACGGTGAATAACAATGCTGGCCGAAATTAAAATGGGAATGAAAAATAGTAAACAGTAACAAAATTTTCTCAAATTAATTTTAAAATAAAGAGAATAAAATAAGGAAACTAAGGAACCTGAGTTTGCATTTTTAGGATTTTTCTATAATTTTTTAGATTTTTAATGAAATTTTTAGGGTTTTTTAAATTTTTAGGGTTTTTGTTTTGAAATTTTTAATGATTTTTAGATAGTAATTAAAAGACACTAAAATAGATCTAAGGTAATTTTTTTTGGAATTTTTCAAAAAGAATTGTTATTTTTTTGGTACATTCTAATGCAAACAGTAGCTAAAATGCATGTTTTTGATTTTTAATAAATATTAAAATGCAATAAAAATGAAAAATAAAAATATGGCGTGAATCTACAACTAAACTGGAGCTTACATTAATTTTTGTGGATTTTTTAGGGTTTTAGAAGTGCATGAAATAAATAGAGATAACAAAAAGAAACTACAAGCCTGGCAAGGGCATTTCTGGAAATAAGCAAAGGTTGAAGGGTCCAAATGCAAATGTTCCATAAAATATAATACTGAATATAAAATTATCTGGATCAATAAAAAATACGCAAAGTCGCTAGGGCTCGCGTGCAAAAACACCAAGGCACACGTGATGTACATGCGACCTGGCGGGGACTAGATAGCAATTATCGAAAAGTCTGAGGGCTATATTGCAAAATGTCCAGAAAGTTTATACTGCATATGAAAGTTTTGGGACTAAAAATTAAATTGCAAAACGCCCGGGGATACGCCTGCAAAAACACCAAACTCACGTGCGGACGCACGCGCGCCTGGCAGGGGCACTAATGCGAATAACAAAACTTGCGAGGGTTTACTTGCAATTAATCCAAAAATAAATAAAAGGCAAATGAATGTTTAAGTACTTTTTATTAAATACAAAAAGTGATTGGGTGCGGTTGCAAAATACCCAATCCAACGGTTGATCGGACGACGGCTGATTTCCCACTTGCCACGTGTCGCGTCTGTAGGAGTTGATACCCCTTCGTCTTTGAGTGGCCCCGATTAGATCCTGCTGAGATGATCTGACGGTTGGCAGCAGCGCGCAATCCAAAGGTGTGGCCAGAGCCACTTATCCACATGTCGGCACGGGGGAGCGCGATGCCCCTTCACTCCTGCGGCTGAGATTAGAAGATGACAGGACGATCGACGGTCGAGGAAGGCTTTGATCTGACGGATGCTGCGCTCCACGAAGAACAGGCAGCGATCGGACGGTCTCGGGGTATGGAAGAGGAACGCGCGAAGAACAAACCTTCAGCGACTTTTGATCCGCAAAATCTCGCTACTCCGAGCTGCACGCTTCCCTCCGATCGCACCAAAAGATGCCTGGGGGCCTCCTCGAAGTGATGGCGGCTTCAAAATGGCCCAAGGATGGCCGGAGCTCTGCTGCTGAATCGGCGAAGGAGGACGACCCCAGGAGATTCCAACTGGATGACAACGATCCCCAGGTGGGGTATCTGAGCACCTAGAACCTGCAAAGAAAAGTACACAACAACATCAAGGGGTTTCCAGTGCAAGCACGGGTGACTTGGGCGGCGTTTGGCGTAAATGGAGCTCACCGGAGCTTGCTCCGGCGAGGTGGTGGCGCAGTGAATGAATGGGTGTGGATCGAGAAGGAAGATGCTGAACTAATCCTAAGGCTACGCTAGCTATGAAAACACAAGAAAAGAGTGAAAAACGACCTCAAGGGCTGTGTGCCCGAGATGAAACCTCGACGGCCAAGAGGCCGAAGATGGAGGTGGAAGCCGACCTTCAGGCCCTCGCCGTACCTCGACGGAGATGTGGGGAAACTCCCCTGTCACCGGAGCATACCTCAACCCGCACCCGGAGGTCTGAGGCGCCCAAAAGAAGGTTCAAAGAGGAAGGGGGACGACGGGGGTAGTTTTGAATGGATGGTGGTCCACGTGTGAAGACCAAGACGTAACAACGATGTCATTGATCCGATCCCCGAGTGAATCATAGGGCCTGTAAGAGGATTTCTTGAGGAGAAAAAGTCATGAAGGGAGTATCGTGAAAAGAGGAACGAGGCGACCTCGAAAAAATCGAGAAAATGGGTCAAAGCACACTCTGACATGGCTACAGGAGGAGGGTCAGACTGTTGACCTCGGTCAACAATCCAAGCACCCTGGTTGGTCCACGTGGACCAACCAGGAAAATCCTGGAAAAATGATTTCTAAATTCATTTTAAAATAGAAAACGATTTATTTAATTTTAGGTTATAAAATAAAAAATATTTGTTATTTTCTAGATTATTTTATGGCGATTTTTAATTATTTTTTCGAGGTATATTTTTACAAGTTGCTATTTTAGGCTATATAGGTGTGTACATCTATATTTTATTATTTTATTTTTATTTTGTGAATTTAAATTTATTTATTTTATTTTTATTTTATAAATTTATAATGGGTTTTTATACACTTAAATATATTTTTATTTTAATTTTTTGAAGTGTTTTGTATATTTAATAAAATAAAGGTATTAATAATATAGGTATGTATATAGGTCTTATACCTATGTATTGTAAATATACAAGTATTTTATTTTGTATTTATTTTGTATTTTTATTCTGATATATATTATAAGTAATATTTACAAAATTATAAAAATATAAAAATACAAAAATAATGAATAAATAATAAATTGAATATTTTAATCTTTACAAGTATACAATAGGGGTCCAAAACTCAACTTTCAAACCGTGGCTCCGCCAAATGCGAAACCACCGCCATTAAATAGCTTATTTTACGCTATATACAATTAAAGGTGAGTTTGATGCATTTGGAGTTTTCATTTGTGAGATACGGGTTTGGGAAGTTGGGATTCTGGATTTTTATTCAGACCATAACTTTTTATCAGTGTATTCTTTTTGAGTGAAATCAATTTTGTATTTTTCTTTATTTAATTATCTACAACTTTCATGTACAAAGTTTCTTTATTTGAGGTATAAAAAGTGGAACTAAAAATAGATCCCAAAATGACTAAAGAATGAACAAAAGCAAAAGGGGATTTTATTGTATTTTGACACTTATCTCCCTCTACTTTATTCCTTGTCGACCTATTCATCGAGATGCCTAGGTCTCGGGGTTTCGGGTCATAAAATATTTACAATATTTTATTCTTTTTCTTTTCTTTTATTCATTCTATAATTTTGGCTTTAATTACAGTATTTTATGCACTATTTATATGCACATGCATGAATGCTAAAATGCTCTAATTAAGGGTATTTACACGCATTTGCTAGGGTTTTTGAGGCCAAAATGATAGAATAAAGATGATGAAATGTGGATTCATCACCCGGCTACCTCCAGTGGTGACAACATCCAGTGGTTGACCCAGTGGAGGAGGAAACTCATAGGAGAAGTTCCAGGGTGGTCAACCACCTTGCGTTCCCGGCTTGCGCATCGTCCAACTACAGGAAAACTGCCCTGACGACCTGGAGGTTCCTACAACCTTCTCATCCCCAGGTGAAATTTTGCTGTCAAATTTGATCATTTTAATCTTTTTTTAGTTGATTAAGTAAGTGTTCTAGGTACCTAATCCATTCATCTTTCCATTTAGTCGTAAAACCTGATAAAAACTCATATATCCATCTTTGATTTTTAATTTGAAGTCTGTGTTCTGGAAGCACCCAAAGCATATGTAGACCCTTGTTTTCTAACATTCTTGATCGATTCGAGTCGAATCGAGCCTTGATTATATTTGCAAGAGATCACAAGGGTGTTGGAATGTGAATAATAATCTCCTAGAGGTTCGCTGTCGTCCGCCGACCTTCGCGGGAGGGGATCTATCGATCTGAAGCTCCAAGACGTCATTGTTGTTCTTAAATTGGGGAAGAACCCACAGTGTATAGTTTTATCACACATGGCACCAATGGGCGGTCCAGATTTCATCAAGTGTTCAAATCTCAGCCATCCAGAGCCGAAGGGGTAGACAATTTGCATCATAAACACCTCTAGCTTCTAGAATACACAACACGTGCAAACGTTTTTGCCTTTGCATTTAGGTCCCCAGTCAGGGACCTAATTGCAAGAAAACATGTTTTCCTTACATTTTAGTCCCTGGCCATGGATTGAACTGCAGAATCTTTTAGTTCTTTTATTTTCAATTGTAGCCCTCTACCGTATGAGACATTTGGACACTCTAGAGACCTTATTCTTTTATTAATTTTTCTAGGGTAGTTAGCAAACTACCCTAGTAAGGTTTTTTAGTATTGTGCATTTTCTTCGCTTTCTTCATTGCTTTTTTATTCATCAAAATTTTGAGTTCTTTTTGAGTGTTTTTCGAGCATGTTGCTCAAGTGAATTCTCTACTATATATTATCATCTATATACTCTAAATTTCACATATTATATTGTAGATAAATTGATTGAAAAATATCCCTTTTGAAAATTTAAAAACTTAAAAATAAAAAAATATAAAAAAATATAAAAAAACTAAAAATACAAAAAGAGTTTTCTCACGAAGAAGAAAATAAAAGAAAGACAAAAATATCGCAAAAAAATTCTTCACTTGAAAATCACAAGAGCGATTTTCTGCCTCCTTGTGTTCGACCCAGACACACTAACCTGGATAAATAAATAGTGAAACTCCTATCTTCTTATTCGAGTTAATTTTGTTTGATCAACTCGAATTTGTTTCACGGTTTCTACAACGACAACTATTTACCACATGCAAATTCCGCGTTATCTGTCCAACTCCTCCTCGACGGCCACCTGATGAATCCACATTTCATCATCTTTATTCTATCATTTTGGCCTCAAAAACCCTAGTAAATGCGTGTAAATACCCTTAAATAAATCATCTTAGCAATCATGCATGTGCATTTAAATAGTATATAAAATAGTGTAATTAGAGCCAAAATTATAGAATAAATAAAAGAAAAGAAAAAGAATAAAATATTGTAAATATTTTATGACCCAAAACCCCGAGACCTAGGCATCTTGATGAATAGGTCGACAATGAATAAAGTAGGGGGAGATAAGGGTCAAATACCTATACTTTTTAATTCATTTTTTATTCATTTTGGGACCTATTTTTGGTTCCACTTTTTATACATCAAATAAAGAAACCTTGTACATGAAAGTTATAGATAATCTTATAAAGAAAAATACAAAATTGATTTCACAGAAAAATAATGTACAGATAAAAAGTTACGGTTTGAGTAAAATTCCAGAATCCCAACTTCCCAGACCTGTATCTCACAATTGAAAACTCCAAATGCAGCAAACTCACCTTTAATTGTATATAGAATAAAATAAGCTATTTAATGGCGGTGGTTTCGCATTTGGCGGAGCTACGGTTTGAAGGTTGAGTTTTGGACCCACATTGTACAATTGTACTGAATAAAATATTCAATTTATTATTTACTCATTATTTGTATATTTTTATATTTTTATAATTTTGTAAATATTATGTATAATGTATTTGTATGTTAAAATCAGAATAAAACTCAAAAGAAATTCAAAATAAAATATATGTATATATATCATACATGGGTAAACTACCTATACTTATACCTAAATAAAGCATACTTACATTTTATTTAATATACAAAACACATCAGAAAAAATAAAACAAAAATATATTTGTGTGTATAAAAGTATTATATGATTTTATAAAATAATAAATAAAAATAAATAACTTAAAAAGCACAAAATAAAAATAAAGTAATAAAATACATAGGTATATGTACCTATATAGGGCTAAAAAGACAACTTGTAAAAATATACCTCATAAAAATAAATAAAAATCACTATAAAATACTTCATAAAAAATAAACAATTTTCATTTTATAATTAAAAATTAATAAAATCATTTACTATTTTTAAATTAATTTCTAAATCTTTTTCGCAGGGTTTTTCCTGGTTGGTCCACGTGGACCAACCAGGAGGCAGTCAGCGTTGACCCCGGGTCAACTGCCTGCCTTCCCCGCCTGCCCTTCTGTCAGACCTGGGTTTTCACCCATTTTTGTCGATTTTCTTAGGTCGCGCCTTGCATTTTTTCGTGACGAAATCTTCACGACTTTTCTTCCTCGTTATGTGGTGATTCACGTTCAAGTGAAACCTTGGACTTTGGATCACTGAGGCGAGCAGGGCGCCTTGGTCTTTGGGGCACCTCAGTCACTGAGTCAAACCAAATATAACGAAGCCCCGACTACAATTTCAAAATCGAACCCCTCAATCCATAGGATAGCTCCCATTCTTGTGCCCTGAAGCTCGAGGAAGGTGACAGCTTGCTCTTGAGCTCTTCAGATTGGTCGAGCGACGCCTGAGGCGGCTCCAGCACCTCCCCCTTCGCCGGCGGTCGAGGTACTTCTTCCCTCCGGTCTACACTGTTGAGGCTGCCACTTCACCCACTTATTTTTCGTGCATGTTATTAGTTTTAGCCTTAGGAACAAAACCCTCTAGGAATTTTGCATTCCATCGTGTGAATCGCCCTATTGATCTTCCTTGTCGGAGCGCACCTCCGGCCAACCACGCACACGACGATTCTCACAACGCCTCCACCCTCTCGAGGTCCAGGCAGTTTGCCCTGGACCTTCTAACCATTTTTGCAGGTCAAAGTGCTTTGACTCGAGCCTGGAGGCGATTTTGGAGCTTCGTCGGAGCTCACGGGGCTCTACAGCTCCACCACCCTCTCGCGAGCACCTCGGCCATCGCCGGGGTCTTTTGAAGCCCCCAAGAGGAAGAGGAGACCTCCAGGAGTCCCCAGATCCATTTTGAAGTCCAAACGTCACCAGAGGCCGAAGATCTTGAACGGAGAAGATCGCCTCGCCGGCGTTCTTTTTTGTTCTTACTCCAAGCGTCTCGACCGTTGGATCGCGGCGGAGCTCCAGGTTGCACAGCCGCCGTTCGATTTTCCATCGCCTCAACCGTTCGATCTATCAAGGAGGATCTGATCTAGGCCGTCCATCGCCGAAGCGTCATCGCGCGACCAGGAAGCGCCACGTGGATAAGTGGCCTACGCCACACCGTTGGATAGCGCGCGAGGGGTATTTTGCATTTCTCACCCCTCACATTTTTGTATTTAAGATTTAGTCCATAAACTTTTGTCTGAAGCGTAAATTTTTTTGTAATATTTACAAGTAGGCCCTTGAATTGTCACTAATTGCAAAGAGGTCCAGGCCACGTCACCTCACGTGACCAGTTCACGTGAGGTGCGGGTATTTTGCACGGACCCCCTTCTAATTTTGTTTATTTCGTAAAGGTCTATTAAATTTTGTATTAAGTGTAAAACTTTTGGGTATTTTGCATGATTGCCCCTAGGATTTTTGTATATTGCACTTAGGTCCTTGCCAGGTGTGTATATAGCACGTGCGGGGTTAGGAAAATTGTAAGCATACCCTTGTAGGTTCTTGAATTTAAATTTGGTCCATTAAATTGTCTATTCAGTGTATTATTTTGTAGAAAAATTGCATGCGTGCCGCTGGATGTTTTGATATTTGCATACATACCCTTGCTAGGCTGTGAATTTTTGTGTGCTTGTCTTATTTATTTGGAGCCTCATTTTAATTCAAAAAATTCTACAAAAATCATGTTAAGTTCCTGTGTGCTTGTACTTTAACGCCATATTTTTGCATTTGCATTTTATTGCATTTTAGCATTTATTAAAAATCAAAAACATGCCATTCCAGTAATGTCTAGCTTAGAAAATACCAAAAAAATATTAAAACACCTCGAAAAATTCCAAAACATTACCTACTGTGTATTTTATCCTACATTAGTGTCAGCCCAAAAACCACTAAAAAATTCAAAAGAAAAACCTTAAAAATTAGAAAAAACCTAAAAACTTCAAAAAATTCTAAAAAATCATATAAAACTCCAAAAAATATAAACTCAGTTCCTGTATCTTCCTTATTTTATTCTCTTTGTTCTAAATTTAATTTGGAAAAATTTTGAGATCATCTGATATTTTTCCCTCCCATTTTAGTCTCGACCAGATTGTTAATTCGCTATTTTCTTTATTTCAGTTTTTAAAAAAATATCAAAAACATTTTGAAAAATAACCAAAAATCACAAAAACAGTAAAAAATCATAAAAAGACCAAAAATAATTTATTCCAGAATTTTTGAGTATTTTTATAAATACTGTATCACCTCTTTTATTATATAGTTTTTATATTCCAATATTGAAAAAAGAAAAAAAATATAAAATATAAAAATATAAAAATCAGAAAATTAAAAATCAAAATACAAAATTTAAAATTAAATAAAAAAATTACAAATTGAAAAACCCACAAAAATCTTTGCTTTGCATAGTGTAGACAACACCTTCACATTCACTCACATACACATTTGTAGATCTACCCTGCCTTGTTCCCTGTGTTCAAACTCTCTACGTATTTGCCTCTATACATCATTTATGTAGAGCTAAAAATAAATTTTAACTTCACATCTGCTTATCATTGCTTGATTGATTGTGTGTGGGTTAATTATTGATTTTATACGAGATTCATTTGAGGGTCGCCGCAGCGACGTAGTAGTCCCACCTTGTGTGGACTATTTAGACCCCCGTGAATTTCATGTAAATCAAATGGCGCCGTTGCCGGGGAGCAACATCGAGTAGATCACTTTTGTTTGATTGTATTGGTTTGTTTATATTATTGCTTGCTATTTCATCTCTCTTGAATTTGATATATATTGTCGAGCTTTCTAACCATTGTCTCTTGTCTTCTTGCGAGGGACCGCGGAGCGAGGCGGATCGCCTAGGGGATCCGGAGCAACCACATGAGGCAGAGCCGGCTTTTCTTTAGCCAAGCCAGCAGGAGAGAGCAGGAGGAGTGAGAGAGTGATTAGATTAGTTTGCATTTTATGTTGTAAGAGAGTGCTTATTAATTTGTAATAATACAGGGACTTGGACACTTGAACTTCCGGGCCTAATTTCCGGGTGTTTGTTCACCCGGGGGCTCACCGTGGATTTTGTCGTGTTTTCCGCAGTCATTTTCCTGTTTTGTTTTCATTTTTCATTTCTTTTGTGAATTGAGCCCTTAGTTCTAGGAATCGCTTGATCGATTAGATTAGGTCCAAACATATTAATAACCTTTTCATGCACCTATCGATCGTATTTGGACTTAGTCTTATTAAACAGTTAGTCATTAGTCTTCGATCTGCGTGCCGTGAGCTCATCCTGCCAAGCGCTTCTCCTAAACTCGATGTGTCGAGAGAAGGAGGGGTGAGCCTAGACCGGACATTAGGATTGGAGAGTGGTGGTTAGCTTGTGGTTCTTAACGCTAGCAATTTCCTATCTTAGGACGATTTTCGCATTGCATACCGGCATATAGCTTAGGTTTAAAAATTTTTGCTTTGCATCCCGCATGGAGAGAGCTGGGAGTCACTGTAAGTCCTCTATCTTTGCATCCATCATTTAGGCACAAAGGTGAGATTTCCATCTTGGTGCCGACTTGCATTGGCTTTTCCGACTTTATTCTCCCTCTGTTTTTTGACAAAGTAGGAATCAGGAAAAAACAAAAATGTTAGGTGCTTGTTTGAATCCACTCAAAAGAAGCGATAACACCAAAAAAAATTAAAAAAGGGACTGCTAAGAAAGCTTTGACCTAAATAAAATTGGTAATTGGACTCATTGATTGGGGAGAGTCACACCCTCACTTGTTTTCAGGTTGCATGGGAAGGTCTCCTTCCAAGTGAGCAGAGTGCTTCGTAAGGATTAGAGCCCAAATCCCAGCTTGTGGCTGCCTTGTGTATCGCCTGGATTTCCGAAGTATTGGCGCTACTATCGTACGTAGGCGAGTAGGGCTTGGTCGCCATTGGTGACTCACTATTGTGTGAGCATCGACCTTGTCCGAAGTACTGAGCATAGGCCACGCCTTCACGGGTGTGTCTGTCTCACCGTCTGCGTCCGAGTAGGATCTTGCACGCTCACGGGTGATTCCATTGCGAGCGAGGTCCGAAGTATCGGTTTCGCCTATCGGCTTCCTCCCTCTTTTTATTTGGCTGAGTAGGGATCCAGGAAGGGTTACAAGGACCTTAAAAAGCGCAAGCTACAGGTTACACAGGAGGAGGACAAGTACGGGAATACTTTTCCGGCAGTACTCTCTCTCCTTTAGGCGTAGCGCTTTAAGGACTCGTGATAAGATAAATTCCTGAATTCAAGCTAAAATTGACAAGATAAAAGCCGAACCTTCACGGCTTCATGTGTTGAGTTGGTGAACTCACCCCTGTTTTGTGTTTGATTGCTAGTTATATTTAGGTCAAGATCAAAAACACAGCACAATTGTGCGCAATTTTGCTTCTCCCTTCCTCCTTCTTCTTCTGCATTCACCTTGCTCTTCCCAATAATCAAGATGATGGGACGGAGGTCTCTTAGGCCGACCTTGTCGGCATCGCTATCCAGCACTCCTCCTCATTCATCTAAGACCACCTCGGAGAGTCCAGACCCGCTCTCCGAGCCTGAGTTCACATCCACCCTGTTCCCCCTCGACCACCCTTCTCATTCCCCTTCCATCAGTCCAAGAGTCTCAGAATTTAGTGCATTGCAGAGCTCAGAACATTTGACGACACCTGAGATGAGTTCTTTTGCTTTTTCAGAGAACTCAGACATGGCTGACAGAGGAGAGCATCTTGATGATCATGAGCACCCGCCATTCTTCATTGATCAAGCCACCATCAACAATTCACTTCTAGCATCCCTGGAGACCATGTAGAGGCAGAGCCGAGACCAGGGAACCTTCATGGGTGATCTCATGAGAGAAATAACACAGATGCGAGAAAACCGACCTGGGGGCAGTGGCGGAGGAGGAGATGGACCTGATGCAGGAGGAGGTGATCCCGACGCTGAGAGACCTCCACAGACTATAATTAGGGAATTGCATAATCCCGCAGCATCCCTCGCTCATCGTTGGATCCGACTCCCTCCTATCCATGAAGATTTCGAGCTTCGGCCCCACACAATTCAGCTTCTGCCCAAATTCCATGGGTTGCCGACTGAAGAGCCACACCTCCACCTCCAAGAATTTGAAATGATCTGCAACACAATCCATGATAGGCTGATGACCGAGGACACTATCAATATGATCGCCTTCCCGTTCTCTTTGGTTGACAGAGCCGCATACTGGCTCAAACATTTGGGGCGATTCATCGACACGTGGGCAGATCTCCGGACCGCGTATTTGAAGAAGTACTACCCTCTTGGCCGGACGAATGCAGCTAGAGCCATGATCAGCAACTTCATCATGATCCCGAATGAACAATTCCATGAAGCCTGGGATCGATTCAGAGAGCTCATCGACCGGTGTCCACACCATGACATATCTAAGCCCAATCTAGTGCAGAGTTTCTTTTGTGGGCTGACACCGGAGCTGTAGGGGCTAGTGAACGCCTCTTGCGGTGGGTCCTACTTTTCCAAGGGTGAAGACGACGTTTGGGCCATCTACGAAGGCATGGCAAAAAATTCAACCATCATGGCCCAAGCCCGCGTCTACACGCAGTAGAAGCCCCCGCAAGGAGCGGGATCATTTCAGAGGATCGCCCGCATCGATGCCGGTCCTAACACTTCGTCAGCAGCCGCAGTCCAAGCCGAATCAGCCGCAGCCGACATTGGCATCATCAGTGAGAAACTGGACCGTCTCGAGATCCTCGAGAAGAAACAGATGCAAGACATGGCCCAGATGGACCAGATCGCCAAGACAATGAGTGACCTGAAGACGCAGATCCTTTACGTCCAGGAGGCACAAATGTCTTCCCAGCAGCCTCCCAGGTCACGGGCTGACCCGAGCAGTAGCAGCTCATCTCAACCCTCTGCCTCGTACCGCCAGGTCAACCATATCCAGTCAGAACCGGTCCCGCTGCTACAGTACTACCCAGCACAGCCGCCATCTCAGGACACTCAGATGGTGGTCTACCAGCCGGAGCAACCACTGGCAGTTCTTCCTCCACCATCCTTTGAGCAGGAACCATTAATGGAAGTTAATGGGATTTGGTACGACCGGTACCCTCAGCCCAGGATTCGTCACGATCACCCCGGATTCCGTTGGGGCAACGGTGGCTCCTCATCTCAGCAGCAACCTCCAGCTTAAGGACAATAGAACAGCCAGCCACATCAGCAGCAGCAGCCCCAGTATGCCCAGCAGCAACAATACCAGCAAGGTCCTCGTCCCGCCTATCAGGGACAGCAGTGGAGGCAATGTCAGCAGCCTCAGCAGTCTTATTCCCATCCTACCCAGAATTATCCATACCAGCAGCAGCAACAACAGCCTCATTTCCCGCAAGGGAACCCATCCGATTCTCAGGCCCTTGCTTTTGCGAACCCAGCTTTAGATGATCTTGCCCGCTTTCTCTCCGAACAGCGAGCATCCTTCCGGCAAGAAATGGATGGGTTCCGGCAGGAGATGAGGGAGATCATCAAAGGCAAGGCCACCATACCAGCTTAGATTGAACCTAACCCGAACAATCTGAAAAGGAAGTCTGAGCAGGTAGAGTTTACAGAGGATACCTCTCCTAGTGACTATTTGAGTGACATGCCTCTTTCTTTGTATGATGCTGATTTTGTGACTACTAGGAGTGGTAGGATGCCAGCCGACGGCGCCTCTTCTGAGCGACAACCACAAGCTGAATCAGGAGCGCCAGAGGAGCAGAGTAGCGGTGCTGATGCCGCTGATGATGTTTAAGATGGTGGTGCTGATGTCACTAATGATGGAGTTCCAGACGACGGTACTGAGGCCGTCATGATACCAGATGCAGACGGTGGTGCTGATGCCACCATTTTGGATGCCGAGCCAGAGCGCGGTGCTGATGCCACGAAGTCAGGTGTCGGTGGTGGTACTGAGGCCACCACATCCACTTTTGTTGAGCTTCCTTATGTGATGTTACCACCTTTTGTATCTATGGACTGTGGTAACAACAAAAAGCATAAAAATATGACTAAAGGAAAGGTTTCTATTCAAATTGCGGATCCATATGTGTTGAATGATGATGATTGTATGGATTCTAGTCCTTCACAAGCACAGGGACCTATTCCTAGTCCTCCATCTGAGGAGGCCCCTACCATCCCCTTCCCTGAGGCACTCCACCGGGCGAAGGGGAATAAAAGAGAAAATCCCAAAAAAGATCAGCAGGTAGAGTTCAGCAATCAGATGATAGACAGATTCCACATTCAGTTGACTCTACAGGAAGCACTTGAGCACATCCCCCTCTTCAAAAAGAACTTGAAAGAGAAGACTACCGTCCGCATGAAGAGGAGGAACCACCGAGATCAGATCCATGTGCTCACTCATTCCACTTGCTGCACTATTCAGAACAAACTACCTGCCAAGCGAACATATGTAGGTGCTCCCTATGTCAGATGCGAGATTCAAGAGCAGCAGTTTGATCGTACTCTATTAGACAACGGCTCTTCAATTAACCTTCTTCCGGTAGACTTACTCGACCGATTCGAGTTTGGTCCTCTTCTTAGGAGAAGGACAGTCCTTCAGTTTGCTGATAGGTCGACTAAGAGGCCGAAGGGGTTATTGAAAGACGTGGTCGTTACCATTCAGGGCCTGAAATTCCCCGTGGACTTCGCTGTGTTGGACATGGAGATCCCTGAGTCGGTAACCGATGCCCCCATCATACTCGGACATCCATTCTTGGCCACAGCCAAGGCGGTGACCGATCATGATAGTGGGAAGGTGTGTTTTTGCGTAGAGGGTGAAACCATACAAATAGAGACGATCGAAGAAACAAGAGCCAGAGAACTAGAATGCTCAGAGCAGTCCAGCGAAGCAGCGCAGATGACAGAGGAAGAGCTAGACATCCACCAGGAGTGTGATTTTGTGATGACAGATGATGAATCAAACTGGACAGATCCTGTAGCACCGACCCTTACCTTGTCTACAGATTCACTATATCTAAAGCTTATGGCAGTCGAGAGCCTGGAGAGCACACCCCTGGACGAGGATACACTTGAGGCTGACAATGTTGGGACGAGTGGTGATGATGACTTTCAATCTTGTTCATCTACTTCTGATCCCTCGGATTCAGATATTGATTGGGATGATTTTGATGACTATTTACCTTGTCTGATTCCTTCTGAGCCAACAACCATGACAGAGTACGAGCCAGTGCAGTTTATTGATGATTCAGCAGGCCGTCCTTCGTCAGAGATTCATGCAGAGCGAGAGTTCTCACATGCAGACCTGGTAGCCTTCACACAGACATATCAGAAGCCAGATCTGCCACCTCCCAGTTGTCCAGAACTGAAGCCTTTGCTGCAGTCGCTGAAGTATAGATTCCTTACGGGTGAACCTGATATGCACCCAGTCATTCAGCAGGTTTGACTGGAGAGCAAGAATCTCGTCTGATGGAGGTTCTTGAAAGAAACCGCAAGGCAATAGGTTGGAGTATAGCTGACCTCCAGGGGATTAGTCCGGCTCTGTGCTCCCACCACATCTATCTTGAGGATGACGCTAGGCCATCGCGTGAGTTCCAACGACGGCTGAACCCGAATCTTCGAGACGTGGTCATGAAAGAAATATCGAAGTGATGGAGCGCCGATTTCATCTACCCCATCTTCGACTCTAAATGGGTTAGTCCGTTACATGTGGTGCCCAAGAAGACGGGTATCACTACAGTTGTGAATGAGTCTGGAGAGGAGATCGCTACTAGAGTAACCACTTCTTGGAGGGTCTGTGTGGACTACAGACGATTAAATGAGGCCACCAAGAAGGATCACTTCCCGCTGCCATTCATTGATCAGATTATTGAGCGGCTAGCTGGGAAGAGTCACTACTGTTTCTTGACGGGTACTCCGGATATAATCAAGTGGCCATTGCGCCCGAAGACCAGGAGAAAACGACATTCACCTGTCCGTTTGGGACTTATGCTTTCAGACGGATGCCCTTTGGTCTATGTAACGCTCCGGCGACATTCCAAAGGTGCATGTTGTCCATATTCTCGGACATGGTGGGTGATTGTTTAGAGGTCTTCATGGATGAGTTCTTGGTCTATGGCGACGGGTTCGATGCTTGTCTTGACTGCCTAGACCGTGTGCTTCAGCGCTGCATTGAGGTCAACCTTGTCTTGTCTTGGGAGAAGAGTCACTTCATGGTGACTCAAGGGATGGTCCTTGGTCATATCGTCTCCAACAGGGGCATGGAGGTCGATCCGGCCAAGGTGGATATCATTAGAAAACTCAATCCACCGTCCAAATTGCATCAATTGCGGTCTTTTCTGGGGCATGTCGGTTTCTACCGACGGTTTATTCAGGACTTCAATCATATTTCCCGACCGCTTACTGATCTGCTGACAAAAGACACCGAGTTCCTTGTCAATGATAAGTGTCTTGCGTCTTTTGAGACTCTCAAAAGTATGGTTGTTTCGGCTCCTGTCCTTCAGCCACCCGATTGGTCTCTCCCATTCGAGATCATGAAGGACGCTTCTGATTTTGTTGTTGGGGTTGTGCTTGGACATAGGAGGGATGGTTTGCCGTTTGCCATTCACTACACCAGCCGGACTTTGGATGCCGCTCAGCGGAATTATACTATGACTGAGAAAGAGATGCTGGCCGTAGTCTTTGCTTTGGATAAGTATCGATCTTATATTCTCGGATCTAGAGTGACAATTTACATAGATTACACCGCCATCCGGTACTTAATGTCCAAGAAGGATGCCAAAGCTCGTCTCACCAGATGGATCCTTCTACTCCAGGAGTTTGATATTGAGATTAAGGACAAGCCTGGAGTCAAGAATGTGGTGGCGGATCATCTCTCCCGATTGGAGAATCTTGAGGAATCTGAGCCCAGCGCACCTATCACAGAGACATTTCCAGATGAGGCGATCTTGGCTATCACCTCACTCCCGGGGTATGCCGACCTTGTGAACTATCTTGCTGCCAAGACGATCCCACAAGGTTGGCCCAGACAGAAACTCTAGACCTTCCTGGTGAAGGCCAAGTTTTACCATTGGGAGGATCCCGTCCTTTATCATGAAGGAGGGGACAACATCTGGAGGAGGTGCATTCCTCAAGAAGAGCAGCATAGCGTCCTCACATACTGCCACAAGCTTGAGGCAGGTGGACATCATTCTGGAAAAAGGACAGCACAGAAGGTGCTTCAATCCAGCCTTTGGTGGCCTACTCTCTTCAAAGATTCTGATGAGTTTGTGAAGAGATGTACTGACTGTCAGAAGATGGGAACCTGCGGACATAGAGACATGATGCCCATGCAACCCATTCACTTTTGTGAGGTTTTTGATGCATGGGGGATTGATTTCATGGGCCCATTTCCTAAAAGTCAGGGATTTGAGCATATTTTGCTCACTGTGGATTATGTCAGTCGATGGGTTGAGGCCATCCCCGTCCGAGCCGCAGATGCTAAAACCGTATGCAAAGTTTTGAGGAAAAATATCATTTCACGGTTCGGGGTACCTAGAGTCTTGATTTCAGACGGGGGTCTCACTTCATCAATGACAAGGTTAGGTCCCTTGCAGACGAGTTCGGTATAGACCATCGGGTTGCCACACCGTATCACCCTCAGGCTAATGGTCTTGTCGAAGTATCGAACCTGAAGATAAAAACTATCTTGCAGAAGGTTGTCCGCCCAGACCAAAAGGATTGGTCACAACTTTTGGACTCGGTCTTGTGGGCCTATCGGACATCCTTTAAGAATCCATTGACGACATCTCCCTTTCGACTCGTCTATGGCAAGCCGTGCCATTTGTCAGTGGAAATCAAGCATAAATCATTTTGGGCAGTCACTGAGTTACTGTTAGATCCTGAGAGTATAGGAGACCTGAGGAGAACAGAGTTGGCAACCCTGGAGGAACTGAGAGACACAACCTTTTCTAGCAGCCTACAATACAAGGAGAAAGTGAAAACATGGCACGATTCCCACATCAGCCATAAACAGTTTGAGTCAGATCAGAGAGTATGGTTGTTTGATTCCAGGCTGAAATTATTTCTAGGAAAATTACAGAGCAAGTGGAAAGGTCCATATGTGGTCAGGAAGGTACATGACAATGGCAGTATTGACATATCCGAACCGTCATCTTCCTCTACCTTCCGTGTCAATGGTCAACGCCTGAAACTATATCTAGATCATGATCCGCCGACCATTGACGTTGCCCCCATTCTTCTGGTATGAGATATGTTCTTTGACTCATATCATCTGCATCTCATACATGGTGATCACTTCCATCTTCAGCTGTACAGATCATCTGTATATATCATGCTTTCATCTGTTAATCTCTTTTCTTCTTTTCTTCTTTTCCTTTTCTATCTTCTTTTTGTATTAAAAAGGTGCCGCCCTTGTAGACAGTTTTCCATACTTAGGACGTACTTTGTCCTAAGTATAGGGGGGTGTGCACCCCGAGTTCTTCTATTCATTTCGATCCTCTCCATTATCTCCTCTTCTTGTCTATACTTAGGGATATCTGACCCTAAGTATAGGGGGAGACAATCTGAGTACGATCTGTTCATTCCCACCCTTGACCCTCCCTGCGTTGTGTACAGTCTGCTATACTTAGGATTAGTTGATCCTAAGTATAGGGGGGACGGTCAACTTCTCCTTGATCCATTTATTTATTCTTTAGACTTGCCTATACTTACTACGAGTTATGTCTTCTCTTTTCTCTCCGATCTATGAGGACATAGCTCAAGCTAAGTATAGAGGGGTCGTATATACTGTGTATATACTTTAGCCATAACTCGTACTTTCGTATTTTCTTAATAATATGGCTAGTAATTCTTTAAAATTCATGAGAAACCCTTAATAAAAAGGTGTTTTGTTCCTCAAATTCCTTTTATTTACTGAATAATAAATCAGGTGAAAATGTTTTTTGCAAAATGTTTGAAAATAGTTTGAAAATCTTTGTGAAAATCTATTGAAAATTATTTTGAAAATATTTTGTTACATGTTTTTAACCTGTGTAAAAAAGTGTGGTTTGTAAAAATTTATTTTCTTTGTGTAAAATAAAAAGTTTGAAAAATGATTTGCAAATGGTTTGAAAAATGGTTGCAAAAATATTCGAAAAATCTATATCTACTGTTTGGAAAATCTTTGCAAAATGATTTTCAAATGTGTGTACATGTTTGTAAAATTGTTTGTAAAAATTATTTTGGACTATAGTAATCAAAAAATTGTTTGAAAAGCTTGTGTCAAATAAGTTTGAGGAAGGCATACATCTCACCAAAATCCACTTTATATATATGTATAAAATTGATCACTTACCCTTGTAAATTCTTAAAATCTACTTCTTGTAGATATAAGAAGCACTCCCGTGTACATAATTTTCACCTAGCTTTTAGCCAAAAATTTTTTGTTTTCAAAAATCCCAAAAACATTTGCAAAAATTAAAATCCAAAAATATTTTGAAAAATCTTTTTGAAAAATACAAAAATGCATCTGCATATGCATCATCATTATCTTTTCAAAAATCCATAAAAAATTCAAAATCTTTGAAAATTGCATCACAAAAATATTTTCTGCATGTTACATATCATTTGCATATCATGAGCATTTTTTGGATTGAGTTTGATAGTTGAATAAGTCTAAATAAAATCCGGAGATTGGAGCTTGATTGGACCTTAAAATCTACCTAATAACAGGAACCTTATAGGAACTGGGTTTAAGGGACTTCGGGTCTAGTTGACTTAATTCTTTGAGGATCACAAGACTTGGTTCAATGGATTCTTGACTGCCTAAGTAGAGTATTTCGGAACACACACATGACTCTTGTTGATAATGACCTAACTTGGACACCTGCACCTTTCACATGGCTCAACTCAGTTGGAGTGTTGAGGGGATTGGATTTGCCGGTATGAGACGCACACAAGTGGAAACACTTGTCCTCCTCTAGGGAGGGAAGTGCACCCCAACCCGTCCAGTGATTAGGAAGTCTAAAGACAGGAGGCTGTGGGTTGTGATAAAGCTTCAAAAGAGGGATAGTCTATTGGCTCAAGAGGAAAAACTCCTTATGTAAATGCTGCTGTGAATAGTATTAAAAAAAATGTTCAGGCATGTACAAAAATAAAAAGCCTGCAAAGTATGTACAAATGTTGTAAAGTCAATAAGCAAGCTTGAGTTCCAAAGTCAAATATGTGAGCCTGCAGCTGGATGACTTGACTACACTGGTCTTGCATCCCAGGATAGGTAGCTACACTGGCTGCCGTCCATTCTTCTCTTCACCCCTCCTCTTGAGCTGGTTGCCACTTGAACTTAGAAGGGAATACCCCGCTCCTCGAGGATGGAGTTATTGGATTGGGGAATCATTGGGTTGTCGTACTGGAGAAGTCAGTTTCTTTGCCATTCTAGTTGGGGAGAGCCACCATCACTTACACTGTACGAGTCAGATTCATAGTCGTAAGGGTATGCGTATGAGTTGAAATATTTCTGACCTGGCTATTGAGGAGACTTGAGCAGAGTTTTGGGATTCTCAGGGACTGTTGGATTTCAAATTCGATTCTCATTAAGGTTCCGCCCGCACTAAAATTCCAAAGGTCCGACTTAAGCTCCAAACTTTGATTTTGTGAAGACAAGTTTGATAATTAAACTAAATCCAAGTTCTTCTTTTTCTTTTCTTTCTTTTTCTTTTTGCACTTATTGCATAAGTGCTTGCTAGGGACTAGCAAAGGTAAAGTATAGGGGGATGATGAATCTACATTTCATCATCTTTATTCTATCATTTTGGCCTCAAAAACCCTAGTAAATGTGTGTAGATACCCTTAAATAAATCATCTTAGCATTCATGCATGTGCATTTAAATAGTGTATAAAATAGTGTATTAGAGCCAATATTATAAAATAAATAAAAGAAAAGAAAAATAATAAAATATTGTAAATATTTTATGACCCGAAATCCCGAGACCTAGGCATCTTGATGAATAGGTCGACAATGAATAAAGTAGGGGGAGATAAGGGTCAAATACATATACTTTTTAATTCATTCTTTATTCATTTTGGGACCTATTTTTGGTTCCACTTTTTATACATCAAATAAAGAAACTTTGTACATGAAAGTTGTAGATAATCTTATAAAGAAAAATACAAAATTGAATTCACAGAAAAATAATGTACAGATAAAAAGTTATAGTCTGAGTAAAATTCCAGAATCCCAACTTCCCAGACCCGTATCTCACAATTGAAAACTCCAAATGCAGAAAACTCACCTTTAATTGTATATAGAATAAAATAAGCTATTTAATGGTGGTGGTTTCGCATTTGGCGGAGCTACGGTTTGAAGGTTGAGTTTTGGACCCACATTGTACAATTGTACTGAATAAAATATTCAATTTATTATTTACTCATTATTTGTATATTTTTATATTTTTATAATTTTGTAAATATTATGTATAATGTATTTGTGTGCTAAAATCAGAATAAAACTCAAAAGAAATTCAAAATAAAATATATGTATATATATCATACATGGGTAAACTACCTATACTTATACTTATATAAAGCATACTTACATTTTATTTAATATACAAAACACATCAGAAAAAATAAAACAAAAATATATTTGTGTGTATAAAAGTATTATATGATTTTATAAAGTAATAAATAAAAATAAATAACTTAAAAAGCACAAAATAAAAATAAAGTAATAAAATACATAGGTATATGTACCTATATAGGGCTAAAAAGACAACTTGTAAAAATATACCTCATAAAAATAAATAAAAATCACTATAAAATACTTCATAAAAAAATAAACATTTTTCATTTTATAATTAAAAATTAATAAAATCATTTACTATTTTTAAATTAATTTCTAAATCTTTTTCGTAGGGTTTTTCCTGGTTGGTCCACGTGGACCAACCAGGAGGCAGTCATCGTTGACCCCGAGTCAACTGCCTGCCTTCCCCGCCTGCCCTTCTGTCAGACCTGGGCTTTCACCCATTTTGTCGATTTTCTTAGGTCGCGCCTTGCATTTTTCGTGACGAAATCTTCACGACTTTTCTTCCTCGTTATGTGGTGATTCACGTCCAAGTGAAACCTTGGACTTTGGATCACTGAAGCGATCAGGGCGCATTGGTCTTTGGGGCACCTCAGTCACTAAGTCAAACCAAATATAACGAAGCCCCGACTTCAATTTCAAAATCGAACACCTCAATCCATAGGATAGCTCCCATTCTTGTGCCCTGAAGCTCGAGGAAGGTGACAGCTTGCTCTTGAGCTCTTCAGATTGGTCGAGCGACGCCTGAGGCGGCTCCAGCACCTCCCCCTTCGCCGGCGGTCTCCCTCCGGTCTACACCGTTGAGGCAGCCACTTCACCCACTTATTTTTCGTGCATGTTATTAGTTTTAGCCTTAGGAACAAAAGCCCTCTAGGAATTTTGCATTCCATCGTGTGAATCACCCTATTGATCTTCCTCGCCGGAGCGCACCTCCGGCCAACCACGCACACGACAATTCTCGCTACGCCTCCGTCCTCTTGAGGTCCAGGCAGTTTGCCCTGTACCTTCTAACCATTTTTGCAGGTCAAAGAGCTTTGACTCGAGCCTGGAGGCGATTTTGGAGCTTCGTCAGAGCTCACGGGGCTCTACAGCTCCGCCACCCTCTCGCGAGAAGGAAGAGGAGACCTCCAGGAGTCCCCAGATCCATTTTGAAGCCCAAACGTCACCGGAGGCCGGAGATCTTGAACGGAGAAGATCGCCTCACCGGCTTTCTTCTTTGTTCTTGCTCCAAGCGTCTCGACCGTTGGATCGCAGCGGAGCTCCAGGTTGTTTCCATCGCCTCAACCGTTCGATCTATCAAGGAGGATCTGATCTAGGCTGTCCATCGCCGAAGCGTCATCGCGCGACCAGGTGGCGCCACGTGGATAAGTGGCCCACGCCACACCGTTGGATCGCGCGCGAGGGGTATTTGGCATTTCTCACCCATCGCATTTTTGTATTTAAGATTTAGTCCATAAACTTTTGTCTGAAGCATAAAATTATTTTTAATATTTACAAGTAGGCCCTTGAACTTTCACTAATTGCAAAAAGGTCCAGGCCACGTCACCTCACGTGACCAGTTCACGTGAGGCACGGGTATTTTGCATGGACCCCCTTCTTATTTTGTTTATTTTGTAAAGGTCTATTAAATTTTGTATTAAGTGTAAAACTTTTGGGTATTTTGCATGATTGCCCCTAGGATTTTTGTATATTTCACGTAGGTCCTTGCCAGGTGCGTGTATAGCACGTGTGGGGTTGGGAAAATTGTAAGCATACCCTTGCAGGTTCTTGAATTTAAATTTGGTCCATTATATTGTCTATTCAGTGTATTATTTTGTGGAAAAATTGCATGCGTGCCCCTGGATGTTTTGATATTTGCATATATACCATTGCTAGGCTGTGAATTTTTGTGTGCTTGTCTTATTTATTTAGAGCCTTATTTTAATTCGAAAAATTCTACAAAAACCATGTTAAGCTCCTGTGGCTTGTACTTTAACGCCATATTTTTGCATTTGCATTTTATTGCATTTTAGCATTTATTAAAAATAAAAAACATGCCATTCCAATACTGTCTAGCTTAGAAAATACCAAAAAATATTAAAATACCTCGAAAAATTCCAAAAATTACCTACTGTGTATTTTATCCTACTTTAGTGTCAGTCCAAAAACTACTAAAAAATTCAAAAGAAAAACCTTAAAAATTAGAAAACACCTAAAAACTTCAAAAAATTCTAAAAAAAATCATAGAAAAATCCAAAAAATATAAACTCAGGTCCTATATCTTCCTTATTTTATTCTCTTTGTTTTAAATCTAATTTAGAAAAATTTTGAGATCATCTTATATTTTTCCCTCCCATTTTAGTCTCGGCCAGATTGTTAATTCACTGTTTTCTTTACTTTAGTTTTTAAAAAAATACCAAAAACATTTTGAAAAATACCCAAAAATCACAAAAACAGTAAAAAATCATAAAAAGACCAAAAATATTATATTCCCAAATTTTTTTAGTATTTTTGCATATTTTTATAAATATTGTATCACCTCTTTTATTATATAGTTTGTATATTCCAATATTGAAAAAAGAAAAAAAATACATAAAATATACAAATATAAAAATCAGAAAATTAAAAATCAAAATACAAAATTAAAAATTAAATAAAAAATTAAAAAGTTAAAAACCCACCAAAATCTTTGCTTTGCATAGTGTAGACAACACCTTCACATTCACTCACATACACATTTGTAGATCTACCCTACCTTGTTCCCTGTGTTCGAACTCTCTATGTATTTGCCTCTATACATCATTTATGTAGAGTTAAAAATAAATTTTAACTTCACATCTGCTTATCATTGCTTGATTGATTGTGTGTGGGTTAATTGTTGATTTTATACGAGATTCATTTGAGGGTCGCCGCATCGACGTGGTAGTCCCGCCTTGTGTGGACTATTTAGACCCCCGTGAATTTCGTGTAAATCACCACCTCTTCGTCTACCAACATATGCTATGTCCTCTATGACTATGACACCGGTAACGTCCTCCACAAGTACCCGCAGATCCTCAGCAGCCATCGTAACTACCCCGTCGTCAGCTCCTCTGCCATGCTTGTGTTAACTGGAGACTACTCACGAGCAGAGGTTGTTGTCTGCGACGGCACAACGCGGTACGACATGTTCGTGTAGCGTGCAATGAACGCCCAGGCCGCGATCACCTGTGGTAGGAACACCGAAATGGATTTGGACGCCACGTGGGCGATGGAGGACATGCCGAACGGGAGGATCATGGGTGACATGGTGATGCTGCCCACCGGTGACCCGATGCCCATTAATAGAGCCATGGTCGGTTTGCAGGGTTTTGAGATCCATGAGGAGGCTTCAACCTGTGAGAGTGAAGAAGGAAGGAGAGAGAGTGGAAGAGGAAGGAGGGGAGAGAAGGAGGAGATAGAGAGTGTGGAAAAAAACATACCATTAGATTTGCTTGGGTTTGATTAACTCAACTTAAACCCAATTAACCCAAGTAGTCTCAAATTAACGGTAGGGACCGTGGGGTAAGACAACGTAAGTTTATGGGGTCGAGGGGGGAATTACGTTGTTTCAAAAGGTCGAGAATTGAATTTACAAAGTTTATAGGGTTCTTGGGGTTTAATGGACATTGTAGGAGTCTCAAGTTGAGTTGAATTTTCAATGATAACATATTGGTGATCTAAATTCCCAAAGTTTTATTAAAATACCATAAAAATGACGGGAAGCTACTTGGCTACTCCATGAGGAAGTTCAATTCTAAGCCTATTATTGCATTGTAAACAATCTATTAACATATCCTAGGTTGTCAATGCCATTAATTTATATTAGAAAGGGTATAAATGGCATACCATCAATGAAGATTGAAGGCAGTCCCTTCCAACACTGCCACCTCCTCTACTAACTCCCCCTCCTTTGAGCCCAGCTCTTCAGCTCCTCCCCTCCTTGCCCAAATGCCATCGACAAATCTCTCCCTAGAACTTCTCCACCTTTGCCTCTGCACTGAGGAACTAGTTCATCGTTGATGAGTTCAACCTCAACCACATGGATGTCCGGCTCTTCATAAACTTCGACGTCGATAGGAGGCATTGCTGGAAGTTGGTACCCTTTAGGCACACAAGCACCATGGACACCCACACCATGGATCCTGACCTCACACCATGGATCATGACCTCAAGTCTCACATCTTAATTGAGCTTCACTCCTCTTTTAAGAACAATAACTACGTCCACTACTTTGTGAGGATCTAGAAGAGGAGCAGCCTTTTGTATAATCCACTATAAACTGGAAAGTCAAGCTTCGACAATGCCAGGCTGCTCTTCCCCTTTCAACAAACCCTATGCATCTACTATATCGACGATGCCTTCCCATGTTCACCACAACCACCCCTCCCAGCTCCTTCGACGATGCCCATGTTGCCAAATAGTGCCCAAAATAGATGACCCCCCATCGATGGTCTCCAGCTGCGATGACATCAACAGTGGTGGCAGAGGATGAGCTCCTCCTTGAGCTCACTCGGCCATACTCCGGTGGAGCAATAAGCGGAGCAACAATGGGTTGCTATGCGGTGGTGCAAGGTGAGCGATGATGGTGAGATGCTCCCCTCACGAGGAGCACAATCGTCGTGGGGGGAGGGCTCTGATGTGGTTGTTAGCCACCCTAAAATGGGTTCTCCCTACTCGAGCGTGAATCTCGATGACCTGAGTGGATTCTTCTCTCAACTCTAGATAAATTTTTTTATCAAAGATTTGAATTGGATAGTACCCATTAATCAAAATCACATCTTTAATTCGAAGAACACAATTTCAACAAAAGTATAAAGCATCATAGATCTAAAGATACACATTTTCCTGCAACTTCAGGGTATAAGAGATATTGATTAAAAATTATTACAGAGAGATTGATGGGAGACGGGCAACAAGCTGCGCCGCCAATTCCTTTTGGATGGCAAATCCAATTCTTCGAAATACAACATCTATAGATCTAGGAACCATAACATTCTATGCATAATTCTTTTGACCCTTTTGAGAAGCTCTACTGCTTCAGTAGCCAAAAATCCAAAGGTGTCAAAACTAAAAGGAATGAATACATGTTGATTGTCAATACATGCCTTCTCATGCTTAGCAACTTTAGCCCATGCAGCTTTCTGTGCAGTGTGTCCCGCAATAAAATCACTCCGTATCGAACTCACCAATGGAGAAACTCCAGTCAGATCTAGCCCATCCAAATATTAAAACATCTGTTGGTCTACTTGAGGATTGTGCGATACTCAATAGGTGACATATGCACCCCAAGGCCCTCAGAGTAGCAAGAAGGAAGTCTTGAGCATGGTCAACCTGTAAGAATGCAAGTGCTGAAGACACAAAGTCATTGGGTGCAGACTCAAGATGGTGGCATTGGACAAAAGTGTGGTCATTCGATAAGAAGAATGCCAGATTTATTATTATCATGCATATGCACCTGATCACTAGTTGGAATGGTCGCGGTCGATGATCCTACATATGGGAGCTTCTGAATTATACGATCAGGTTTCCATACATGACAGAAAATTCTCTGTTCTCAGCATCCCACTTGAGTAAGAATGCAAGTGCTGAAGACATAAAGTCATGTATGAAAATCTGATCGTATAATTCAGAAGCTCCCATATGCAGGATCATCGACCGCGACCATTCCAACTGGTGATCAGGTGCAATTGCGTGATAATAATAAATTTGGCATTTCTTCTTATCGAATAACCACACGTTTGTCCAATGCCACCATCTTGAGTCTGCACCCAATGTAGGGGTTTTTCTCATTTAGAGATTCGAGCCATTAGCATCCGTTGCAATTAATCAGTGGAATGCCACCAACACTGCAGAGCTTCTCGACCGATTGATTCATGAGCTAGAGCTACATGTAAATTAACATTGCAATAATCGTTTCTAGAGAATGATGCTAATGAAATTTACTATAAAAACATGTACAAAAAAACGAGTCTTTTCTAAAGTATAATACAAAAAACAAGGGCAATGGTACACAATATTGCATATTGCATAGTCCTCGATTCCAAAAATCAAGATCTTTGGAGATAGATCTTCGTCAATTAGAGCTGAATTGTTTGAATGTAGACATATATAATAGATACACTATTTAGAAAATGTCTTACAGAGAGATTGGTGGGAGACGGACAACAAGCTGTGCCACCAATCCCTTTTGGATGGCAAATCCAATTCTTCGAAACACAACATCCATAGACATGGGAACTATAACATTGCTATGCATAATTTTATGGACCCTCTTAAGGAGCTCTACCGCTTCAGTCGTCAATAAGCCAAAGGTATCAAACCCGAAAGGGATGAAAACATGTTGATTGTCAATACAAGCCTTCTCATGTTTAGCAACTTTAGCCGAGGCAGCTTTCTGTGCAATGTATCCCGCAACAAAATCACTTTTTATCAGACCAACTAACGGAGACACTCCCGTCAGATCAACACATGCGTGTTTTCCTCCAGCCCATCCAAAAATTAAAACATCTGCTGGTCTGAGTGTGGATCTCCCCTCTTATGGACCAGTCAAAAAATTCACATGTGCTTCTTTTATTTATGTAATCCCAACCTTCTTGAGTACATCATAGAGGACATATATGACAAGATCATGTCTATATTTAAAACCTGGGAGGTCACAGCAATGAAGTTAATGAACTGCATGCTCCCCAAAGGCATCTAGCCAAGATTTGTGGCATATTGGACATGCCTCATCAGTTGCGAATTGTGGAATCATAAGGCGATATCTGAGAATAGTACGATACTCAATAGGTTATATAAGCATTCCAAGACCATCAATAGGGATAGCTAGAAGAAAATCTTGAGCATGATTAGATTGCAAACATTGAAAAATTGCCTTTTGTTTAGCAGTAATGTCAAACTCAACCTCAATTTCTTTGACAATTTTGCTAAAAAGGGAACTCGCCAAAGCATTCTGGGCTTTAGAGGTGACGGTATCCTTGTTAGCAAAACAAGTAATATCTAGAGATGGAAGTTTGACATGTAGACCCTCAAAGGCATCTAAAAAATCAGAATTCATATCACGTACCCAACTGTCTTGTAAAATGTGGTCTTGGAGCACCCAAGATTGAGCTCTAGAGGCCACACAAGCATATGAAGAAGTCTCAATAGCGGAGTGCATGCCTAAGCCACCGAGCTTGATTGGTAGGGACGCCACCATCCATTGAAGGTCGCCAAAGAAAGGGCCTCCACGAACCACGTTGTCCTCAATAGCTCCACGTAGTCCTCTGTCAAAAAAAGTAGCGGCTTTCTCCATGTGAGCCGAATCTCCTGTTCAAATCACCCTCACACGAAAATATTTGATTTCGGGAGATTTGAATTGAATTTCTTGTTCAATATTCTTCCTAGCAAAAGGTTCGATTACAAGAAATGTGTCAGCATAGTCTTTGTCAATTGCATGGTCCTCAACATCAAAGCCATGCTGGATGGATGTTAGTAGATCTATCTTGACTTCCCTTATAGATTACACGTATATGTTTTGTTTAGTTATGGAAATACACGTGGTTGTCTGCTGCAATGACACAAGTAGATGAGTATAAAGCATTACGAACAGTTTTAAGATGATTTAAGTTATACAAGTTCTTACTCATGTGTAATATAGTATATCCAGATTAATGCATATTTATGAACTTCCTGTACAAAATGAATCTAATCACGATTTCTTTATTTAGATTTATCATCAATATCATTATAAATATTCACTTTTATTTAAATTCATTAAGAATATATATTACATATGTATCTATTGCAATAATTATTTTCATAAACGATTTTAAGATTTTTTTGTAAATTATTTACAAGATAGGTTTTCTGCATTTAAACAAAACTGGCAAAAAATGATGAATAACACATAAAACTCTTTTACAGATACATGTTTCCTCTGTTAGGCAGAAGTATGTATCTAATTATGTTTCTTTCTTTAGATTTATCATAAATATCATTATAAATATTCAATTTCAGGTGTTTTCTCTAGTATGCATCTAATTACATTTCTTTCTTTAGATTTATCATAAATATCATTATAAATATTCAATTTCAAGTGCATTTATCCATCACCCTTCTCGCCGTCCTGGCTTGGTAGTTTCTCTTGTTTTGACTATCATTCTCATGGCTTCACCACCTTCGCACACTCACACCATTTGAATCTTAGCCGTCCATCCTGACCTCTGTCATTCGGCTTCCACCCTTTCACTCGGTTGGCATGAATCTTCTATAATAGGCTTCGATCTCTTCCGTGAGCTAGGTGTTAGGGCTCGCCTCCTCTCGCGATTATTAATGAAGAGAAAATTGTCGGATTGTAGTACATGCGAAGAGAAGTATGCTCTATCAAAAAAAGAAGAGAGAGGAGAAAATATAGATGAATATAGGAAACAATGTCTCTCTCTCTCTCCTTTTTACTTGATACTTATCAGGTAATTGTCCCTAGGTCGAACACAAAGGGGCAGGAAGTATACATAGAATCAGAGATCGGTTTTGTGATTGAATTCTTCTTCACTAAGTCTTTTTATCATTTTTAATTTTTAATATTTTTATTTGATTTTTGATTTTGCAATTTTTATTTTTATTTTATTTTGAAATTCTTATTTGATTTTCAAAAATGATTAATTTGGGAAAATGATGATACAATATAGTAGGTGGAATATAAGGTATTATACTATTCTATAGTGATTATAGTTGTAAAAAATTGATTTTTTTTCAATTTCCAAAAGGGAGAATATATTTTCAAAGCGATTTATTATACAATAGATATGTGAAGTATTATATAGGTTATATTATATAGGCAAAAAAGACAAAGAAAACCGAGCAACGGGCTCGAAGAAACACACAAAGAAGCTCGAAATGAAGACAGATATCAGAACATCATAACAAATCAAAGAAGCAATACAAATCCTCGAAAAATGCAATAAAATCTCGCTAGGGTAGTTGTGTAACTATCCAAGAAAAATCAAAGGAAAATAAGGTCTCTATAATGTCTAAATGTCACTAGAAGTATGGGGGTACAACTATAATAAAAGTTCTGGAAAGAAAATAAGTCTTTTGTGTTTAGGTCCCTGCAGAGGAACCTAAATGTAAATACTGGAAACGTTGGCGGCATGCGTAACTTTCTGAAATTTGATGGGTTGAATATGCAAAATCTCCATCGGTTCACTATCAACAGCCTGGATTAGAAGGCAAGTGCTCGATTAGGACCTTCGATCTGGGACATGCTTCCCCAAACTATAGCTCTTGACGTTCTTGGTTTTCCTCCCCAAATCTAGAACGTAGGCATTGATGATTTCGCTCCAATCAATCTATAGGCGCTAATGCGGCGACTCGAGTGGATGATGCAAAGGAGACAGGGCCAAAATGGGGTTGAATTCCTCCTCCGAGCTCCCCTATTACGAGGATACGGTGAAGATGAAGATTAAGAGCCTTTTAGGGCTCCATGAATTGAAGAGGTTCGTGTGTAACTCCAGCCAAGAAATTTCTCCGATTGCTGCTAAGATCTTCATTGAGGATGATGTTGGGAAGTTTTTCACATAGATTGGTGCACCTGCAAGGAAATTAAGGCTCGATTCTAGATGAATCGACCTAGAGATGATGTTGTGTTCTTGCGCACACAAAATGCTTCAAGTCTTTGATGTTAAACTCAAAATTACCAAAGATTTAACACAAATTGGAAAGGGGTTTTGGAAGCAAACTCAAGATGGATCATTAAGATATCTAAATCCGTGTCTAAGTGGCCTAAAAACTCATTAAGAACTCGAATTTTTGGTGATGAACTTGCCTGAGGCTGAAGGTGTATGCCTTTTTGTCGTAGTTCGATGGCAGGCAACCAGAGCTTCACACGGCGGATGTGGATGTGATTCAAGGCGGAGGAGCCTTGGAACACCATCTTTGATCTCCCCTCTTCTTCGCCCGAAGATTTCTACAGTGTTTTCACCACCAAAGAAGAAGCTTGGAGCTATGGAAGTTGGGACCTTGGACAATTGTAACTGGATCATGAGTTGGTGATTTTCGCCAACATGGGTGATTTAAATATGGAAGATTGAAGGTAGTTGGGTTGAATCAAATTTAGGGTGTTGATGGAGGATGATTAGACTATATAGAATCCAAGGGTTAGATATGAGTTTGAGTGTTAATCAGATGGCTTGAAAATCGGTGAAGATCGGGTGTTTCAACAACTAAACAGACCGGGTTCTTGGGGAAGATGATTGTGGTGTTGATACGTGTCAGTGCCATATAATTCCCATAGCCAAAACCTTATAAATTATATAATAACGATTAAACAAGGTTATTTTAAAAAGATATAAAATTAGAAATGTAGATAATTAAATTATCTAAATTACGGTATATTATACACATATAAATAATAGAGGATGGGGAGCTTGCACCAAGGTGCATGTAACTTTACATGCACCGGCGCTTATATCTTCCACATTTTTTACTTTTTTGGAAAATACTACCATGTATATTCATCCATATATCCCTCTAATATGTCATTCGAATTTCGTCAGAAACAAAGACTCCTATGACCTCCATCCAGAATAGGTCGATTACAGCAATTCTAAGACCGTTAAAATTACCTGTTCTGGATGGAGGTCATAGGAGTCTCTGTTTCTGACGAAATTCGAATGACATATTGGAGGGATATATGGATGAATATACATGGTGGTATTTTTTCAAAAAAGTAAAAAATATGGAAGATATAAGCGTCGGTGCATGTAAAGTTACATACACCTTGGTGCAAGCTCCCCATCCTCTAAATAATATATATTTTATGATATATGAATAAAATCTCAATAAATATACATATAATATACTTTTTAAATATAATTTGTATTTTAATTAAATATTTTATAAATAAGTACTATTTTTATATTTTCATTAATTTATAAATAAGGTTGTAAGAATTTTTATGGATTTTAATAATTTATTTTACATAGATTAATAAATACATATATATACAATATAGTTCAATTTTACCTATTTTTAGGGGTTTTTGGTTTATTTTAAATATTTAATACTGATATTAATTTTGGATTTTATTTTATAAAATAAACTACAAGATCAAAACAATAATTAAAAATACTAATTTGGTTGTACTATAAATATTATGTACATAATAAATTAAATAATACAGAAACCCAGTTGTCATTATGTCCAAAAAATGACTTTTTGCAAACGGACTCCGTTTTCGATAAACCACCTTCATTAATTAGAGAATTTTATATTTTGAACTTTAAAAGTGAGCAGAGTAAAGTTGGAGTTCGTGTAACAAAGTTATTTGGTTCAGAAGTTGAGAAATTGACAATTTGAAGTTCTGATTTCTTGGCATATATACAAGTTGGATTTTTTTATTTATTTTTATAGTTTTATACATAATCTTATATATACAATGGTGAAGAGTCCTAAATAGATATAATTGTATGAAAATTGTATATGTAATTTAATGTGTTAAGTACATGGTCAATTATTTTTGAAATTTTCTGCCTTACTTTATTGTTTGTCGATCAAATCATGCTAACTTGGTCTTGAGGGTTAGATTATATAGATATATCTTAAAACTATATTTATATTTTCTAAGTCATAATGTACAATATTTACATATTTACATTATGACCTTTTTTATTTTTATTTTTTTGTCTTTTTAATGTATAAAAATGAATTTTTATCCATAAATTTTTTTTAAAAAATGAATATTAGTTCATATTTACATGTATTTGTTAAGGACTTTAAGACCAAATACAACAGAAATGTTAATGAATTACATATTATCACTAGGCTATGAGGATTTGCCCTTCTCTATTCCCTCCTTCAAAGTCTTATGGAAGGAGCTTTCTCTCCAATTCAACTCTTTTTAAGTCTCACAAGCTAGCTCCTTGATAAAGGTCGATCATGCTCTTGATTTTATAAATTATTTAAATTCATTAAACATATGTATATTACATATGCGTTTACTATAATAATTATTTGCCTAGATGATTGTAAGATTTTTTTGTAGATCATTTGTATGATGCGTTTTCTACATTTAAACAAAATTGGCAAAAAAGGACAAGCAATATATAAAGCTCTAACAGAGTTTTCTGCATTTAAACAAAATTGGCAGAAAAGCTTCCTCGATTAGGTGGAAGTATGCATGTACCGAAGTCCAGATTAACGAGAAAAAAATACATGACTTATTCGTTACATGAGTATCCTTTTCGAGGGATTTTATTGAATATTCATGAATTTAGGGTTCACCATAGCATTGTATGTATACATCTATATTACGTGTAATCACAAGAAGTTTCATTTATAAGACCAAGAAGTATTGGAAAGAGAGTGTAAAAAAGGATCTTAATTTCTTGGATGTAAGTACGAGAATGACCCAAAATGGATCTTAATGGAAGCAAAGAATCCATGCAACCAACAATATTAATGTGGGAAAATACTCTAGCTGTATAACACATATTCTGTCTTCCTTAAAAGTTAGTACGTGTCGTAAATCACATAAATAACGTGTATGCAAAAATTAGTAAAATCCTATATAAATATTAGCCATATACAATTAAATTTTTGTAGTGATAGAACTAAGTCTTATTCCTAGCAAATTTGGTTGGATACATCACCCCTTCCTATCACAACTTTATGTTTTCGATAGACCATTTAAACCTTGTGTTACATGTATGTCCATTTTCAAAATCTTTTGATGATGATGACTTGACATTCTAATGTAATGAAATATCAAATTTTCTTTGTGCAAATACCTTCTACCCGCAATGCGCGGTCAAATATCTTCTTTATAAGTTGCAACAGTGAGGCAATGGACTTCTAGATTCAAGTACGTAGTAAATTTTATTGAAGAATTCTATGGAACACAACATTACACCAAGAAGGAGAGCTATAGAGACGACTAACATTTTAGCCATCAAATGTCAAAAGGAAAAACTAATCAGTGACTATAAGATGAACTTCTGCCAAAAATGCACAAATGCAAATTGAGATTAACGATATATCATGATGAGGAGGAAAACAACCCCTTAGAAAAAACAAAATGCAAACACAATACAGAAAAAGATGAAACTAGACAAAAAAAAACTCGTTACATATCCTCATCTACAGCAACACAGGAATCAACAAAAAGGGGCCCAATATCCACCAACCAACCTCCATGCACATATGAATCTTACCTTGTTAACCTTACTCGAAAAGCCTTCACATGATGGAGCATGCATTCGGATTCTCGTCGCTAAAAATCTGCGGTGCGTGGGCTGCCTCCATCTGATAACCATACGGCCCGTAGCCTCCCGCATAGTAACCACATGGGTTCAGTCCACCTCCATAGTACTCCACTTTACTCGCCCCCAGAAATAACCTTCCTGCGTCTATCTCCTTGTCTTTCTTCTTCCCATTATTGTCTCCTCCTTTCTTCTTCCCTCCGCTGTCGCTTTTTCCACCTACCTTCATGTCCTTCTCGTTATCATCGTCGTTGGCTTCCTCACCGTCGATGACAATCCCTCTCTTATCCTTTTTGGTGTTGTCCCTCTTGGGAGGGATTATCTCGAAGCTGCGCTTCAACTTCTCCTTCATCTGACACTCCATCTCCTTTACATCCATGGTTCCTCTCACCATTACTAACTCGTTGGTCGAGTCAATGGCCACACTCTCTACACCTACACGAAGTAGTTGCCAAATTGTTAATAAGGTGCTTGCTTAAAAAAATCTAGGAAACATACAACCTGGCTCTATACTCTCTATATAAGAAATCTACATATGTGCATATCCTTTAATCAGAACGAACGTGCATATCTTCTTTATATAAGAAATCTATATATGTGCATATCCTTTGATAAGAAAGAAAAACGTACGTATCTTCTAAATACTAAAGGAGGAAGAAGTAGTTTCAACATTTAATTTCTCCATTTAAATTCATAGTTTCATCTGTATACAATTTAAAATATATTAAGGAAATTCCTATCTCGTTGACTACAATAATCATGCTATTTATAATCGACAGGATGCAATTATCTCTGATAAAGTGTCTTATGAAGATTCTATATAATATAGCCATGCACCACAACAAAATTGATCTATGGTTAAACCCTGCAAACTTACTAACTCGTACACCATAGGTCATATGGTTAATTTCCATCCATGTTCCCATTAAATTGGAACAAAAGCCATTAACAAAATGACATATCTACCTCAAATTTACAAAATGATAGATGCACATCCTCTTTCCTCCCCCCTCCTCAACCATCACCCGCCCCTGTCTTCTGCTCCCTCCTTGCATGGTCCTCCTCTAAGTGCAGACAGTGGTGATGGTGGTGATGGTGTTGGGCTTCATCGATGAGGACGAGGTCACATTGTTTTGGCATCGTGATTCGCGACGTGGGGCAACCACAAGGGAGATGCGAAGGAGGGGATCACAAGCCTCCTCAAGTGGAAGTAAGGAAGGTGGTTTCACTTCTCCTGGAATGGTGTTAGAGGATCTCAGTTCATATTCCAAGCAATGTCGAGAACAAATCGAGGATACTTCAGGCAAGGTCAAGCATGAACGGAGGAAGGATGATGCAAAGTGATCTTCTCAATCATGAATATCTTCAATCGGTAAGGAACGATTTTGTGACTCGAAGCTACATAGCATGAACATAGAAGAGATGGTTTGAGGAGATCGACATGGTAAGGCATGATTTGGTTGGGCTCGAAGCTAAATAGCATGAAACAAGGATGACCGGCATGAGGAGATCGGCTCAAAGCCATAGAGGTTCAAGTGATTTGTCAGAGGAGATCAGCTTAAAGCTTTAAGCTATAGACCCTCTCCCATGTTATTTTATATTGTTGACCTTGTTACCATTGTGTATATCGCTTTATATCGATTTTTTTAATTAATTCTACAATCTATATGTACCCACTTAAATGGTCTGGTGCCTACCAATCAAAAGATCAGGATTCAAACCCCTCCTGTATATGGAGGTTGCATTAGGTAGTCAACAATCATCGTAAAATATAGTTGAATATTTCAACATGGATTTGAGCAAGAATCCATGCAGCCGACCCTACTAATAGTGAGAGAAGGTTTTGTCAATTCTACAAAACAATATACATTACCAAACATATGAAATCTTTTGCGCACACAATCATGTAAATATTCTATCTTACACATGACATTCTATATGAAATTTTGATATAGTTGATTAAAAATATATACATGTGTATCACTTCTCAGAATATTATTTACTTACTTTATGTTGCCAATATTCTACACTTCACATATGATCATTTATAAATCAGATTTTCAATCAAATATACCATGTAAATACTTTATATTACATATGTATCTACAGATTTCTAAAAACATAACTCAATAAATATTTTATACTACATAAAGGTTTTAGAAACCGAAACAAACCGATCGCTTGACCAGATTAAAATAAAAACTCGAGGAGAAACGGTCCAACCAACCAATCTTTATTCAAAAAAAAATTAAAATCTATCAAAATCAAGTTAAACTGTTTGTGTAACATCCACTCTTTGTAAGGGACCTTTGTAAAAAAATAATAACAATAAAATTGAATTTATTAGATTTAAGAAAAATCAAGTAAATCAAATAGGTATACAATATATAAATATATTTTTAAAAAAAAAACTACATTAAAATTCAAAAGATGAAACGGCCATGTTTTATCATTATATACATAAAGATAAGCGGATGGACTTAAAAAAAACCATGAAAATAATTAAATAAATACTATTTTATCCTAATAACCCCCTATTGCTGTGGAACCTAATCGTCATCCAAGGCCCGATTTAGAAAAAAAAAACAAACAATACTTTCACGTTTTTTTCCTTATCGTGAGGAGGGTTTTATAAAAGGGTTGAGGCTTTACTGGGAGCCACATTCTCCCTCTTCTTCATCGACGGATTCCCTATTTTCTTACCGAAAAAAAAATTGACGTGAGAGAGTGTTTACTGTACCTGGTTGCATCTCAAGTCGGGCGTTGTAGCTTAGTCGGTATCAAGAATCGTAGGGAACTTGACGTCAAGGTAAACTATTAATTGTTTTTCCAAGATATTTTCTCACTAGAGGGGTGTTTTTTTTTCACATATTGGAATAAGAGCGTCGTTAATTAGAAACGATTCAATATTATACTAACTTTTTTTTCAAGATTATATAGCTGAATTATTTAACAGTGAGAAAAAAAATCAAATCACATAACTACCCGGGTACTTACCCTGTATTTTTTCTTTTGTGGATTCAAGAAGTTTTAGGTTAAGGCTAGATTTTATCCTCTAATTCATGATATATTGTACGGTAATAGGAAACTTTTAGGTTAAGTTGTTGTTATATTTTTTTTGGGTTCAAATTAGAGTTTAATGTATCAAAAGAAAGTATAAGGGAATATTTCGTACTAGATTTACACGACACTTTGATGTGACCGTGGAGTCTTTATAAACCAAACCATATTACATTAGAAGACATAAATATAGATTCCCCAATTTTAGAAATAAACGTTTTTTCTTTCAATCAAAAAAAATCTTCGGACAGAATCATGATTTTACAAGAACCTATGTTATTCCTTATTCTGTTCAACCCAAATCACTTGTTATTAGAAAAGAAATGTTTTTTTAATGTAATGGTTTGCATTAATAGATAAAACACTATTTCGTAAAAGATTTGCAATATATTATACTATCCCAACATTTGATCTAAGAAGCCACTACAAAAAAAATAGTAATAAAATTTAGATGTTTGATATCTAACCATCGACTTATTGGATGATTGAGAACCGGTTAGAAAGGACCGTTGGTATTTTGGTAGAGTATAATGTTAAGATAGTTTTCTTTGGTTTAGGTGAAGTCTGATTCCTGTTGACGAGGAACTCAAAAAAAAACTATCCCTATTGATTTCTTATTGAGGTATGTACATTAATCTGTGTCACATACCATTATTATTTATACCCCATATTTGATTATTAGAGATCGGAATGTTGTTTTTTTATCTTGTTAAAATACTTTGATTATATCTCTGTGATAAAACTCTAGTTAATCAGATGCAAATTTGATATTTACCATTAATGCGTATCTACGGATTAGTTGTTAAATGTTGCAGAGATAGATACATTATTGTCTTTTTATATATAGATTAATTTGCATTTTTCTTGGTCCAAATATTTTTATAGAAAATTAATTATTGTTTTTGGCACCACCATTGTGAGGGAGTAGACATTGTTCATTGTTGGCCCATTAGAGGCTTTGACCTGGCCGGGTGCCGCGCGGACGTTAAATCCGCCAATTGACCGTTGTAGGCGGGTAATCCTACACTACTTCCAAACAATTTACCGCTACAGCGGTTGACTCAGTACTGATGTCCATTGAATTGGGGTTTGGATAGGAGGCCTCGTATTGATATTTGTTTTAATCTTAGAAATTTTGTTTTAAGGGAACGGGGTGGCTTCTATCCAAGCTCGGGCTGCCCGGTGTCGGCAGATGGGATTGATATATATATTTGATATGGATTTTGATATTATGGTCACAAAAATTTGTGATATTCAAGGAAATTGATTGAATGGTCATTGTTATCCCATAATGAGGGGCATACATGAAAAAGTCTTTTATATTTCATTTTTTATTAATTTATAGTCCTTATTATATGGAATTGTCATCGTAATTTCTTTTACTCATTGTATATAGTTATGATGGTATGCCTCATAAATTATTGGTGCATACTTAGTCAAATTCATTTGACTAATATTGATTTACAACCTTGCAGCTTAACGGAGGACAAGGTTGGGTTGCTCAGCCAAACTAAGGAGTCTCTGCTATATCCTAGTTCATTAAGATTAATGTACGGGAGATTATTGATAGACTTATTTGTTTTCTTTTTTTAGTCAGACTTGATAAGTCTTTTAGTTATTGGTTACGTTCCTTTATTCTTCCATTTTATTTGGCACTCTGATTGTTTATTTATGGATCATTGAATTTTGTCTCTCTCCTGGACTCGAAAAAAAAATTCTATTGTTTTGGGATGCTTCCGCAATTTTTCCCATGTTTCGAGGTCCGGGATGTGACAACGTGGTATTAGAGCCAAATGGAAGATTAGAGGAATATTATCCAATTGTAGGATGACTTATAATATTTATAGATTTTGTTTGGAATAGCTGATTAATTGATCGTCGCTATTCATAGATGTCGACTGTCTCGAACCGTAAGCGGAGTCGTCGCTCCATGGATTTGGCAGCTCAGAATGCCAAATTAATGAAGACGGTCGAGGAGCTCTCCCAGCTGATTCGTGATCAAGCTGATCACCACCAGAGCAAGGATAGGGATCAGAGACGTCGTGAGAGGCGTCTTGAAAAAGAAAGGCGTCATCGTGAGGAGCGTCGTGATGACGTCACCTTTGAGAGATTCTTAAAGGTGAACCCGCCTAGCTTTGACGGTATAGTGGATGCTGAGGTAGCAGACCGATGGCTGGAAGAGACAGAAAAATTGTTCGATGCAATCAGATGTCCGGATCATAGCAAGGTCTCCTTCGCTACTCATCAACTGAAGGGCCCTGCTAAGGACTGGTGGACCAGTTGCCAGTTGCGAAAATTTGAAAAAGGAGAGATTGTTCTGTGGGATGAGTTTGTTAAACTCTTCCGCGAGCACTATGTTCCGATACACTTGCAGTTGATCAAGGAGCAAGAGTTTATTAATCTGAAGCAGGGAGATCTGAATGTTGCTGAATATAACAACAAGTTTCATCGCTTACTGAAGTATGCTCCACACTTATGTCCAGATGAGTATCGGATGACCCAGAAGTTCATTGAGGGACTTCATCCTGCTTTAAGATCGAAGGTTCTTTCCAGCATGCCGAAGACTATGGAGGATGCTCTAGCCAGTGCCACAACTATGGAGAGAGATTTCTTGCGAAGAAAGGAGGAGAAGCCGCGCAACGATCGGAAGGATCGTATTGGGAGGAACAAAAATTTCAAAAATTCTCAGAAGCAGAAGCAAGCCTCCAAGCCGGGGCAAAACAACAGAATTCCTGAATGCTCTTTCTGTCATCGTTTCCATCCTGGAGAATGCTATCTCAAGAATGGCCAGTGTTTGAACTGTGGAGAGAAAGGACACTTTGTTCGTGATTGTCCGAAGTCTAGGAAGCAGACCGTTGCTCAAGGACAAGATCAAAGGCCAAAGGTTCCGGCTCGAGTATATGCTCTCACCACAGGAGATAATGCTGCTAAGGAAGACAAGGTCATTGAAGGTACTCTTCTTATTGCTAATTTGCATGCGAAGATTCTTTTTGATACTGGTGCTACACATAGTTTTATTTCTGAGGCACTCGTAAAAAGCATGGATGCCAAACCAAAACTTTTAGATATTGATTTGATGGTTATCACTCCTACTGGGGGAAATGTAAAAGCACTGGAGTTTATTCAAGATGCGCCATTGATATGTGAAGGTCATGAGTTTCCAAGCGACCTCATTGTCATGAAAATGACAGACTTTGACATCATCCTTGGGATGGACTGGCTTTCTCGATATCATTGTATCATTGATTGTTGCAAGAAGAGGGTGATCGTTGCAAGCCATCAGTTCCCGGGGATCGTTATTAAAGGGCATGGTGCCGCTTCTGAACGGTGCATTATTTCTGCCATGAAGGCACATCGCATGATTTTGAAAGGGCGAGAAGCCTATCTTGCCAGCATTTTAAGGGTTGAGCCATCAACCGTATCTTTATCTGATCTCGACGTCGTTCGGAGTATCCCGATGTTTTTCCAGAAGAATTGCCTGGACCTCCACCTCAGCGGGAGATTGATTTCACTATTGAGTTCGTTCCTGGAACTTCACCAATATCCAAGGCACCATATCGCATGGCTCCTGCCGAGCTAGTGGAATTAAAGAAGCAACTTGAAGAGTTGCTTGACTTGGGATTTATCAGGCCCAGTGTATCACCATGGGGTGCACCTGTTTTATTTGTTAGAAAAAAGGATGGATCTCTCCGTTTATGCATTGATTATCGAATGCTGAATCAGGTGACTGTGAAGAATAAATATCCGTTACCACGGATAGATGATCTTTTTGATCAGCTCCAATCAGCAAAGGTTTTCTCGAAGATTGATTTACGATCTGGCTATCATCAATTAAGGATTCGAGAGGAAGATATCTTGAAGACCGCTTTCCGAACACGCTACGGGCATTACGAGTTTTGTGTGATGCCATTCGGATTGACTAATGCTCCTGCCGCTTTTATGGATCTTATGAATCGGGTCTTTCGACCATTCTTGGATCACTTCGTCATTGTTTTTGTTGATGATATTCTTGTTTATTCTCAAAGTGTTGAGGAACATGAGGAGCACTTGAGAATCGTATTGGAGACTCTGAGGCAGAATCAACTTTATGCTAAATTCTCCAAATGTGAATTCTGGTTGGAAAAGGTCATGTTTCTTGGGCACATTATTTTCAAGGATGGGATTTCTGTAGATCCAGCCAAGGTTGAGGCAGTCGCAGAATGGAAGCAACCGCAGAGCGTGACAGAAATCAGAAGCTTTCTCGGTTTAGCAGGATACTATCGTAGATTCATTCGTGATTTCTCAAATATTTCACTTCCCCTGACCGAGTTGACCAGGAAAGGGATGAAATTTGAATGGTCTTCTGCATGTGAGCACAGCTTTCAAGAATTGAAGAGAAGGTTGACCACCGCTCCTGTCTTGACTTTACCTTCTGGTTGTGGAGGTTTTGTCATCTACACTGATGCATCCCTGAATGGCTTGGGTTGTGTGTTGATGCAGAATGAAAAAGTTGTAGCTTATGCTTCAAGACAGCTAAAGATTCATGAAAGGAATTATCCTACGCATGATCTGGAGCTTGCTGCTGTGGTGTTTGCTTTAAAGATCTGGCGTCACTACCTTTATGGTGAGAAATTTGAGGTCTTCTCTGATCATAAAAGCCTTAAATACATCTTTTCTCAAAAAGATCTAAATATGCGTCAAAGGAGATGGATGAAATTTCTGAAGGACTGTGATTTCTCTATTGCTTACCACCCAGGTAAAGCGAATGTTGTGGCTGATGCTTTGAGCCGAAAGGGCTACGCCTTGTCGGCTAGCTTGATGATTAAAAAGTGGAAGTTGATTGATGACTTTGTTTCTTGGAATCCTTTTAAGGAAGGTGACAAGATTATCTTATCTAGCATCCAGATTCATTCGGTGATAGTAGAGAAAATATTGAGAGCTCAGAAAAAAGATCCTGAATATCATGTTCTGGCTGAGAAAAGTCAAGAAGAAAGTTCAGAATTCTTCATTGCTCCAGATGGTGGCATCAGATTCAGGAATCGCTTATGGGTTCCTTCTCAGGCAGAGTTGAAGCAAGAGATTCTAGATGAAGCTCATCGTTCTAATTTTTCTGTGCATCCAGGAAGCACAAAGATGTATAAGGATCTCCAGCGGAATTTTTGGTGGAAAAATATGAAGAAGGAAATTGCTGAATTTATTTCTCGTTGTTTGGTGTGTCAGCAAATTAAGGCTGAGCATCAAAGACCAGCTGGACTTTTGGAGCAGTTAGAGGTTCCAGAATGGAAATGGGAACACATCACCATGAACTTTGTGATGGGTCTTCCGAAGACCGATACAACCAATTATGATGCTATATGGGTGATCGTGGACAGATTGACGAAGTCTGCCCATTTCTTGCCAATGAAGAAAAAAGAGTCTGTTGCGAGCTTAGCAAATTTATACATGAATAATATCGTGAAGCTCCATGGTATACCTGTCTCTATTGTCTCTGATCGGGATCCAAGATTCACAGGAAGATTTTGGAAAAAACTTCAGGAGGCTTTCGGATCAAAGCTAAAGTTTAGTACTGCATTCCATCCTCAGACAGACGGTCAATCCGAAAGAACTATTCAAGTTCTCGAGGATATGCTTAGAGCATGTTCTTTGGATTATGCTCGAAGTTGGGATGAGAATCTTCCGCTTATTGAGTTTGCTTATAACAACAGTTATCAGGCTAGCATTGGAATGGCTCCGTATGAAGCTCTCTATGGGCGGCCATGCAGATCTCCACTTTGTTGGAGCGAGGTAGGGGAAAGAAGATTGCTCGGACCGGAACTCGTGCAGAAGTGTGCAGACAAGATTGATCTAATTAAGAAAAGGCTCTTAGTTGCTCAAAGTAGACAAAAGAGCTATGCAGATAACCGTCGCAGAGAGCTAGTATTTGAAGTTGGCGATCATGTTTTTCTCAAAATTTCTCCAACCCGTTGTGTATTGAGATTTGGACGAAAATGAAAACTTAGTCCAAGATATATTGGTCCATTTGAGGTATTGGACAGAGTAGGCGAGGTAGCCTACCGCATTGCATTACCACCTCATTATTCACATATTCATAATATCTTTCATGTCTCCATGTTGCGGAAATATATTCATGATCCATCCCATCAGATTCATTATGAGCCTGTCGAGGTACATAAAAACTTGTCATATGAAGAACGCCCTTCACACATTGTTGATCGTCAAGAACATCAACTTCGAAGAAAGATTATCAAGATGGTGAAGGTTGCTTGGCATAATCATTCGGATAGGGAGGCTACATGGGAACTTGAAGATGAAGTTAGAGAGAAATATCCTGAACTTCTAGGTATGTCTTTTGAATTTCGAGGACGAAATTTCTTTTAAGGGGGGTAGAATTGTAACATCCACTCTTTGTAAGGGACCTTTGTAAAAAAATAATAACAATAAAATTGAATTTATTAGATTTAAGAAAAATCAAGTAAATCAAATAGGTATACAATATATAAATATATTTTTTAAAAAAAACTACATTACAATTCAAAAGATGAAACGGCCATGTTTTATCATTATATACATAAAGATAAGCGGATGGACTTAAAAAAACCATGAAAATAATTAAATAAATACTATTTTATCCTAATAACCCCCTATTGCTGTGGAACCTAATCGTCATCCAAGGCCCGATTTAGAAAAAAAAAACAAACAATACTTTCACGTTTTTTTCCTTATCGTGAGGAGGGTTTTATAAAAGGGTTGAGGCTTTACTGGGAGCCACATTCTCCCTCTTCTTCATCGACGGATTCCCTATTTTCTTGCCGAAAAAAAAATTGACGTGAGAGAGTGTTTACTGTAGCTGGTTGCATCTCAAGTCGGGCATTGTAGCTTAGTCGGTATCAAGAATCGTAGGGAACTTGACGTCAAGGTAAACTATTAATTGTTTTTCCAAGATATTTTCTCACTAGAGGGGTGTTTTTTTTTTCACATATTGGAATAAGAGCGTCGTTAATTAGAAACGATTCAATATTATACTACCTTTTTTTTCAAGATTATATAGCTGAATTATTTAACAGTGAGAAAAAAAAATCAAATCACATAACTACCCGGGTGGAGAGGAGCCTCCGCTGTTCTCTGTGATAAGAAAATTCCTTTAAAAATTAAAGGAAAGTTTTACAAAGCAGCCGTGAGACCTGCTATGCTTTATGGTTCTGAATGTTGGCCTGTGAACCATAGACATGTGCAGAGAATGGTTGTAGCAGAAATGAAAATGCTAAGATGGATGTGTGGACATACACGTAAAGATCGGATTCGGAATGATGCAATCAGAAAGAAAGTTGGTGTAGCTCCGATCGAGGATAAGATGCGAGAAAACCGCTTAAGATGGTTTGGTCATTTGCAAAGAAGGTCAACTGATGCACCGGTTAGGAGATGCGAGTGTTGGGATGTTGAGCCGGCTAAGAGAGGGCGAGGACGACCCAAGAAGTGTTGGAAAGAGACTATACGAAGGGATCTTAGTTATTTGGATATAAGTTCGGGATTGACCCAAGATAGATCTGAATGGAGGCGAAGAATCCATGTAGCCGACCCTACTTAAGTGTGGGAAAAGGCTTTGTTGTTGTTGTTGTTGTGACATAACTACCCGGGTACTTACCCTGTATTTTTTCTTTTGTGGATTCAAGAAGTTTTAGGTTAAGGCTAGATTTTATCCTCTAATTCATGATATATTGTACGGTAATAGGAAACTTTTAGGTTAAGTTGTTGTTATATTTTTTTTTGGGGGTTCAAATTAGAGTTTAATGTATCAAAAGAAAGTATAAGGGAATATTTTGTACTAGATTTACACGACACTTTGATGTGACCGTGGAGTCTTTATAAACCAAACCATATTACATTAGAAGACATAAATATAGATTCCCCAATTTTAGAAATAAACGTTTTTTCTTTCAATCAAAAAAAAATCTTCGGACAGAATCATGATTTTACAAGAACCTATGTTATTCCTTATTCTGTTCAACCCAAATCACTTGTTATTAGAAAAGAAATGTTTTTTTTAATGTAATGGTTTGCATTAATAGATAAAACACTATTTCGTAAAAGATTTGCAATATATTATACTATCCCAACATTTGATCTAAGAAGCCACTACAAAAAAATAGTAATAAAATTTAGATGTTTGATATCTAACCATCGACTTATTGGATGATTGAGAACCGGTTAGAAAGGACCGTTGGTATTTTGGTAGAGTATAATGTTAAGATAGTTTTCTTTGATTTAGGTGAAGTCTGATTCCTGTTGACGAGGAACTCAAAAAAAAACTATCCCTATTGATTTCTTATTGAGGTATGTACATTAATCTATGTCACATACCATTATTATTTATACCCCATATTTGATTTTATTAGAGATCGGAATGTTGTTTTTTTATCTTGTTAAAATACTTTGATTATATCTCTGTGATAAAACTCTAGTTAATCAGATGCAAATTTGATATTTACCATTAATGCGTATCTACGGATTAGTTGTTAAATGTTGCAGAGATAGATACATTATTGTCTTTTTATATATAGATTAATTTGCATTTTTCTTGGTCCAAATATTTTTATAGAAAATTAATTATTGTTTTTGGCACCACCATTGTGAGGGAGTAGACATTGTTCATTGTTGGCCCATTAGAGGCTTTGACCTGGCCGGGTGCTGCGCGGACGGTTAAATCCGCCAATTGACCGTTGTAGGCGGGTAATCCTACACTACTTCCAAACAATTTACCGCTACGGCGGTTGACTCAGTACTGATGTCCATTGAATTGGGGTTTGGATAGGAGGCCTCGTATTGATATTTGTTTTAATCTTAGAAATTTTGTTTTAAGGGAACGGGGTGGCTTCTATCCAAGCTCGGGCTGCCCGATGTCGGCAGATGGGATTGATATATATATTTGATATGGATTTTGATATTATGGTCACAAAAATTTGTGATATTCAAGGAAATTGATTGAATGGTCATTGTTATCCCATAATGAGGGGCATACATGAAAAAGTCTTTTATATTTCATTTTTTATTAATTTATAGTCCTTATTATATGGAATTGTCATCGTAATTTCTTTTACTCATTGTATATAGTTATGATGGTATGCCTCATAAATTATTGGTGCATACTTAGTCAAATTCATTTGACTAATATTGATTTACAACCTTGCAGCTTAACGGAGGACGAGGTTGGGTTGCTCAGCCAAACTAAGGAGTCTCTGCTATATCCTAGTTCATTAAGATTAATGTACGGGAGATTATTGATAGACTTATTTGTTTTCTTTTTGTAGTCAGACTTGATAAGTCTTTTAGTTATTGGTTACGTTCCTTTATTCTTCCATTTTATTTGGCACTCTGATTGTTTATTTATGGATCATTGAATTTTGTCTCTCTCCTGGACTCGAAAAAAAATCTATTGTTTTGGGATGCTTCCGCAATTTTTCCCATGTTTCGAGGTCCGGGATGTGACAGTTTGCCCGGTTGAACCAATAGAACCAAACCACCTATTCAACCATCCATTTTTTTGACAAAAAGTACTCTTCAATTATTTAATAAAATCCAATTCTTAAAAACTATTCATAACCTACTTTCATTTCTTTTATCTCTTTTCCTTTCATATTTTTCTCCATGTAAATCGCTTCCCTTCTTAAGTTTCCATTTTAACATTTAAATTATTTTGTCCCTTTGACTTCAAACTCGCTTCCTACTTCCCAGCCAACACCAACAAAAGATGCCTCAACATAAAGGAAAAGTCGTAATAATCATACCGTGAGAAACAGTAAATTAACAACACTTGTCATCAATTAGAGTTAGAACAGATTTAAATTACTAATTAATACATCACATCTATGTATTTACATCAATATGATAAATTGCATTTATTGGCCATTTATAGTCTTCTAATAATTTATACCCTAAACTTTTTTTTGCAATTATACATTTGCTACTATATTCTTACAAATTCACAATACTGACCTTATGTAGGTGTAAAATAGGAGCACATGTACTAATAAAAAGCCACCAATTTTGTAAAAATATAAAAGCACACATTAATTATAGATGTTGCTAGAAAACTTGGAATAACACATGCAAAATTCCTTTAAATATATGATATAGAACTACTCATACTTATTTTTATTAAATACCGGTCTAACTCGATTCGATCTGGTTGGACCACATGAACCAAACCAACGATGCAGTGGTCCACTTTATTCCAATTTTTACGAATTGTTGATGTCATCACAGTTTCAACCGGTGCTCAGGTCCTAGTTCCCTTTTCTTCATATTACCTCTGCCCATTTGCTAGTGGTAAGGTCGAGTAGCTCTCATTGCTTCGTTCTTGATTTCCTTTCCCGAATTGCCCCTACATCTCATCCCCTATCCCGACGTGGCTTCTAACTCTGGCCTTCCACTTTTCCTTCAGGCTACGAGGCAAGCAAGCGCAGTCCCATTGGTCCGACCATAAAAACAAACCCGACATCCAACCTATTTGATATCTAGTTCGTTTTTAAAACATTTGCATAAATACTTGTTCCTATATTTGAAATTTTGACAAGGGCCTACCAAATTTTGCATATTACATTTTGGGATATTTTAGAACTGGTTCTATAACTTGAGAACCTATGCCCTCATGTATCATAATTGTGTACCGACAATCTTAAGGATGTTTCAAATGACAGGTTCCTTCATTTAAATTTTGCATAAATGATTGTAAACATCATATTAGGGGGCACTTCCTATAGGACGCAGTTCTTTCTAAGTTCAGGAAGGCCGTCCTCTTTTTGTACAAAACAAAAACACTTTAGTGGAATACACATACAATTTGTATTATAGATGCATATTATAAATACAAAACCGCATACAAAACTGCACATTATCATACGAGCATTAAAACTTTATATTATAATACAAACTGTATACATATTCTACTGAACTCAGGAAGGATTGCATCCCAAGGAAATCCATATATATATATATATATAAAGAAATATCTCCCTTAGATTTTTGTTTTGATTCTCATATTGATGATAACATATGAGCTGTCTATCAAGGACGGTTTTTTCTAGCTTTTTGCAAGAAAAGCTGCATGTGTGGCCTGTGTTATTTGGTGTGTTGTGTCACGTGTGATAGCTGTGAGTAAAAAAAACATCGAAACTAGTTCTGAAGCTTGTTTATATTATATGTTTTTCCTACCATGGAAAGAAATTAAACAGCCAATATAAATCAAAGAAGAATTGATAGATCGAATGCTCACCCTTGATCTTGGATATTGTCTTCCGGATTCTCTTTGTGCACCCTTCACAATGCAGCCCCATCCTCATCACCGCTGTGGACACCGCAACCTTCTCACCAATAGCAAATGAACAGCACACCATGAGATGAGATGCAAGAAAATTACAGGGAAAAGGGGGCAGAAGAAAATTTGGTATATTTAAAGCTAGTGTTACTGAACTAATAATGTATCATACCTCTTTAGGTTTACCAGTAATCTGTTGTTGAGGCTTCTTCTTCTCGGCCTTTCCCTTCGTCTCCTCTGTTTCTTTCGCCTTCTTCTCCTGTGTTGCTTTCGCCTTCCCCTTTCTCTTCAACTTCTCATTCTCCTCTTCCTCCTCCTCCTCGGATTCATCCTCTTCCTCATCCTCGTCCTCTTTCATCATTTTCACTACTGCCATAACCTTTCCCTTTACTTTCTCATTTGGTCCGACACCTTTGTTTTTGGGTCCCTTCTCCTTTTCATTCTCACTATCCTTCTTCTTTGCATTGCTACTGTTGGAAGCGATTACTGGTGAGATAATAGTGACCTTTCGTCTTGTCTTGCTTTCGACTCGCTCACGAAGCTTCAGTGCGTCCACCTTTCCCACCACCGTTAACTTGTTAGTGCTCACATCTGTCGTCAGCGTCTCCACACCTGAAACCCATCATAACAATGTTTCAATCACGCAGGTAAAGATGCCAAAAATTAGGGGAGATGCATATCACCGACTTCAAAACATTCAAACTAGCTATATATGATTTCCTGATATCGAATTATTAAAACCGGACCATTAACATCAATATTTCCATCTCAAACTATCTCCCCGAGGAACGGTCGTCCTGAAGTAGCGGGGAGCCTCAGGACCACGTTATCATGTAACCCACTTCACAACGTTCTATTTTCTGCATATAATTACTAAAATCTCCAACAAAAATATGGGAAAAAAACAAAAGGAAAAATTAAGAGAATAAAAGAACCTTTTTTTGTTACCTGGGAAGTCCTTGAGAGATCGGCGGACCTTCTTGGCGCAGCCTTCGCAGTGCATGTCTACGTTAAGGACGACGGTGAAGGGGGCGTCTTTGTTCTTCTTCTTCTCCTGGGCTCCATTGTCCTTGGCCTTCTTCTCTCCTCCCGCGTCCTCGGAACCCGCGTTCTTGTTTTTCTTCTTCTTGCCCGCCGCTTCTTCTGCCTGCAGGGAGTGGGGATAGTTCCCGTAGAAAGGGAGGTGGTGCTGAAGGGACGGATTGGAGAGGTGGAGAGGGAGATGGGGGAGATGGGTATGATCGATTACCTGGGCCATGGTTGCTAGATTGGATTTCGAATAGAGAGAGCTGTGATTTGGTCGATGTGATGCCTCTGATCGCGTATTTCTATGGGAGCGGGAGAAGGAATGGAGGGGAAGTGGGGAGAGGGGGAGTTACATGGGCTCTCGTGGGAAGGCAAAGGTGGTGGTGGAGAAATGGCTTCGCATCAACGGAGGACGCACGTGTCCTTTTTGGAAACTATACCCTGTCAAGTTTTCTTATTTCCATTAGGTCCCACAAGTATTGTTATTTACCAAATAAATGTCTGTGAATGAAATGGATTTATCCAAAGTTTAAATTCTGACCATAATAATGATCACGAATAATGAACATGTCAAATGAAACTACAAGTGCTCGTCTCCTTAGGCATCTTAAATATTGGTTTCAAAACATCGATTCCACTTTTGATTCGTCAAAGATGGAAAGGTGAATGGTTTATAAATTTGTTTTTTTAAGAAATTGATATTTCTATGCTGTTTAACTAGTAGACAATACAAAGTAAATTACACATCTGTGTTTTAAAGTGTTGTGTTATTTACCGGATATTGGAATATTACATATATATTAAAAAGTAAATACGCAACTAATGAGATATCCCTTAATGTACTAGAAGTCTCATGAAATAAATTTCATAATATTATAAAAATATTAGATATATTAAATATTATGTAGTATATACTTACTCTTCGATAAATAAATAATAACTAAAGTTGTTGGAAGGGATATTCATGTCAAAATTGTTACTCATATACTTTTTTGGCTTTAACGCATCAATGTTTTTCCAATAATAATGATCTATATAATTAACTTTGATTTCCATGTTTACAACCCTTCCTATAATAGAAGGGGCCAAGTCTTTATCTAAAACAAGGTCTTGATACCTGACTAATAAATCTTAATGGAAACTGCATGTATTGCTGTAGTTGGATTTTACGAAGAGATATATAGGAATATGTTTACATCGTGAGTGTTTGTAGCTATTCCATTATTGCAAATATTTATTTACAATCTAGCGAGATATGCCATTAAGTATAAAATATTAATATCAACCTTTCTTGTAAGAACAGGAGAACTCATCGAAGAAACCAAAGCAACAATATCGACAACCTTCTTTAACACAAGAAAGATACGACGGAAAAAGGAAATTTTTTGTTAATATCGGATGAAATATGCAAAAATTATCAAGCAATTTCCCTTTTTCATGTTAAAAATAATGTTTATTGCTAAAAAAATAGCTCGTGGCCACAAGTTAGGAACATTTTGTAGTAACAAAAAGTTGTATTCTTAAAATAATTTGGGTACATGCTTAGTCTTCTTAATATGCCAAATATTAAGTATTTTTATCTGAAATAATATTATATCATCGAGAATGGCGGAGTAAAATCAAACAAACAAAGAATTATACAAATATATCACAAATTATGTTGTTACGAGATATGCATGTAATCTTTCCCATCTTGGCCAACAAAAGATATATGTTCCAAAAAAAACCAAGTACACCATATTCGTAGTAGTCCTTTAAGCTCCGAGACAAAGAAACGCAGATAATAAAAGTGGCACCTCCGAAGCATAGATAGAGACTTTGAGGGGTTTCCCAACAAATTTCGGTCATGTGCGCATGCATGTGACAAACGCGATTGCGGGCGGCTGCAGCGCAGGCGACGGAGGCCGTTGCTGCGCCATCCAACGTTAGCGGGAGCACGAAGACGTATGTGGGAGGTGATGTGGCGATCGACGGGAGACGTTCCGCTGCTGACCTCGAATTATAGAAAGGACACGCGTAAAGCCGGTCGTGGCAGTGATAGGACAAGATATTCGGATAATTCCCGAAGTTTGCCTCTCGTCGGATTGCGATAGCGGATGCCATGTTATATAAATTACAGAATACATAATATGCCACCGCCTCGCCAACGTATGTGTACCTGTGATCACGTGATTAGGAGGGATTGTGGTGAAGGTATAGCATTATTATACATTTACATCAAGGAATGTGAATAAATGCTTCGTTAACACCAATAATTCTCTCTTAGTTTAGTTCACTAATTCAACCAAATAAATGAGTTAATCTAACCAATCGGATTAACCAAAAGTAAAAAAAGAAAAAGACCAGCCCCAACACCCCTCTCCCCCCACACTAGGGTTGAGCATTGGGCCGAGCCAGCCCGACCCGACCCGCTACCCGGCCCGATATGCTCGGCCCGAACCCGAACCCGTTTAATGTCGAGTCGGGCTTGAGCTAAAAAAAACCGCCCATTATTAAAACGGGTCGGGCTCGGGCTGCGTAGAACCCAACCCGAGGCTCGACCCGGTAACCTGACTCGCAGTGGCCCAACAGACCCAACTCGACCCTCCCCCCCTCCCCCCAAGGCCCAACCCACCCGACCCGACACCCTCGGACTGCACTCACCCGACCCCGAACACCCCCACGCCCCCAACCCAAAACCCTATCTCTCTTCCCAGCCGTCACTCACCCCAACCTCCCAACAGCTCTCCAGCCTCCACGTCGCCCCCACGACCCCCACCCCTGCAGCCGCAGCAGGAGACAGACGCATCGCCCTCGCCGGCTCGCCCAATCGCTCTTCCCATTCCTATTTGCTATCGCGGCGTCGCCCCCCAAGTCTCAACCACCCCACCGGCCACCGCCTCTTCGGCCTTCCCAAATCCCATCCCCGCCTGCTCCCTTCCATGCCGAATGCCGCCGCCGCGCCCCGGCGCTGCCCCACGTGACACTGTCCCATCGCCCCTTTCCCCCTTCCCACTTCCCACTGTCCCACAACCCAGCCTTGCCCCCTTCTTACTTCCCAGCCCAACCCCAACCCCTTCTCACAGCCCCTTTCCAGTTCCCACTTCCCATCCGGTTGCCACCCCAGCGCCCCACTGACCACCATCCCAGTGCGGTAGTACCCTTCCCAGTCCCTCCCCCTTCGTGACGGTGCCCACCGCCCCTTTCTAGCCCCGCTCCTTCCAAGTTCCGAGCTGTTGTCCTACCCCGCAAGCCAGTCGCCAGTCCCAAGTGCAACTCCATCTTCGCCACTGTCGGACGACACGTTTCATCAACTCCCTCGACTCCACATGCCGGTCCATCCACAAGCTGCACACCTCCACATCGCCTTGGGTAACTCGGCAAAGGTGATATCCAATTACGAATCTAAAGGAAGAATTTATTCATATTAGTAGTTGTTATTAATATTTTGTAATGTTGTGTGTACTATAATTTGTTAGTAATATTTTCTTATGAGAAAATGGTGGTTAAATAGAAAATCTTATTTGATTTTTAGATGTCAAACACCCTAATAGAGGAAGAAGCAACACCTATGTCTGAAGAAGATGTTATTAAGAATGCTTTAGATGTAGATGAAAAAGATCCTAGTACAAACTCGATCATGAGTGTGGTCTCATCTCACTAAAGTAGGACTTCAACATGGAAAAGAAATGTACAAGTGCAATTATTGTGGGAAGCCATTAACAAGTGAAGCTAAAAATGGAACGAAACATCTTCAACGACATCTAAATGATGTTTGTACTCATTTCAAGAGACACTCAAAATCTCATAGTATTCTGAATTTTAAAGCTTCCGAACATGGAAGTACAATCACCACTTAGAAGTTCAATCACGAGCGAAGTAGAGAAGATTTTACTAGTGTTGTTGTGGATTGTGAGATTCCTTTTATGATTGTCGAACATCTAACTTTTAAAAATTGGATTGAAAATCTACAACCAAAGTATAAAATTCATTCCCGCTTCACAACACAAAGGGGTTACATGAAGATGTTCGCTAGTAAGAAAGAAAAGTTGAAGGATTATTTCAAAAATTCAAGTTTGAGAATTTGCCTCACAACTGATATGTGGACTTCATTGCAAAATCTTGGTTACATTTCCATCACAGCTCATTACATCGACAATCAATGGAAGATGCACGAGATTATCATAAGTTTTAGTGTGCTCACTTCTCATCACACGGGAGATAACATTGCTCAAGCAATCATTAATTGTTTGAATGATTGGAATATTGAAAAATTGACTAGTATAACTGCTGACAATGCCTCTACAAATGATGTGGTTGTGAGAAATCTTGTTGAACATTATTCTTTTAATGGTGTACTTCTACAAAATGGTAATTTTGTTTCATGTTAGATGTTGGGCTCATATCTTGAATCTTGTTGTTCAAGATGGCTTCTCTGAGATTAAAGGTATCATTGGTAAGGTTCGTAATCTTGTGAAATGTGTCAAGTACTCACCTAGAAGATATCAAGAGTTCCTTGAAGTTGCTAAGCAAGATGGTGTTTCAACAGATAGAGATTTGAAGCTGGATATCTGTAAAAGATGGAATTCCACCTACTTGATGGTTCAGTCAATTTTGGTGTATCAAAAGGTGTTTAATCGAATGAAGTCTCGAGAATCACACTTTTCTGGTGCTCTTCCCATTGATGAATGGAAAAGAGTAGAAGATGTATGTTCAATTTTGGAAAATTTACATAATGCAACAAAAGTGTTCTCAGGTAGAATATATTCAACTGCCAACTTGTTCTTTAGTTTGATTTTTGAGATTAAGAAAGATTTAAAATTGTTGTTGGACAATGAGGATGCCTTAATAAAAATATGGTCATTAAGATGCATTCCAAATTTGATAAATATTGGAAGGATCGGAAATGTATGGTTCCTTTAGCTATTGCAACAATATTGGATCCTTGTCTCAAGTTGCAATTTTTGCTATTTTCATATTCCGAGTTATATCCAGGAATTGAGGGTGTTGAATATATCTGAGAAGTAGAGAATGCTTTTTATGCACTTTTTGATGAGTATGCAATGTTCTACAAGGATGTCTATTCTGAAAGGCCTTCATCAGCATATATGTCAGAAGAAGGGATAGTGAATGCTAACAAGAAAAAGGAAGACATGGTGAGTAAGTTTAGAAAGAAAAAAAGAGAAACAGGAACATCAGAAAGTGGAAAATCAGAGATCGAACTGTACTTGGAGGATGACTCTGCAGATAATGATGAATATGAGAGGTTTAATATTTTGAAATGGTGGGATGCCAATTCTTGGAAGTATCGTGTGCTATCATGCGTGGCTCGTGACTTTCTACCTATTCCTGTATCGATTGTTGCATTGGAAAGTGCATCTAGCACTGGTGGTAGAATTATTGATGAATATCGTAGCAACTTATCACCAAAAACAACTGAAGCATTAGTGTGTTGCCAAGATTGGAGGCATGATGAAAGGCATGTTGATGCTGATGAGGATGACATTGACAATGAAGATGTTGAGAAGGAGGAGGGGGATGAGAGACTACTTGGTTAGTAGAGTTATTTATTCATTACTTATTACTTGTGTTTGCGATTCAAACATATCTTATTTGCTAATTACTTATTTTTATTGTTATAGATTCATCAACAGTTTCATGATGATGGAGATGGAATATTTGAAGAAAAATGGGAGAAGTGAGAGTGCATTCTATGTAATTGTAATTTCAAAGTGATGATTTATTATTATAATTTTAATTATACATGCTTCTAATTAACATTTATTTTTTGAAAGGTTATTGGCATGTGGAAGGAAGATCTTCAACTTTTAGATGGACTTTGGGCCAATGATTATAGTCTCTAATGTCGTATTTTTTAAAACTATCACTAGACTGTGTACTTTTATAATAACTAGAAACTTTCTTTTGATTATATTTGAACAATTTCGTCGTTTGAACTTACTTGATTTATGGTTGCCCATGATTAATCTTGCACATTTGCAGGTGTAGGTGCATGTTTATATTGCATTTGCAGGTTTATGCTAGATCATTGAAATGGGATGGATTTTGTCACGATCTATTTTTTATTTTTCCTTATATTATATACCATCATCCATGTGTATGTTCATTTTTTAATTGCAGGTAGATGTTCTCATGTTCAATGGGCTTCACGGGTTAAATTTAGTCGAGAAAAGTTGAAATGTTTTATATTATATGTGATGTAAGATGCCCCTGAAGTATAAATTTTAGTCTCTCGATCACCTTCGATATGCAGGCAACATGCGTATTCCTCTTCCAGTTACATGTTAGAGAAATAGTAAACTTTATGATAATGTAATCAGACATTTCGAATTTTTTATCAGAATGTCATATAAATATCAAGATTCTTTGGTTTATCACAAGTTTTTTTAAGATAATATTTTTTCTTAAAAGGACATCTCCATATAAACTTTATAAATTACTTGATATTTATATTATAAACCCTAGGAAAGTAATTTTTAAAAACAAATTCTTTTTTTTAAAAATTACTGGGTCGGGCCGACCCCGAACCCGACCCGTTTAACTTCGGGCCGGGTTCGGGTTCGGGTTGCACTTCCACAATGGAGATCCGTGACCCCTGGGAGAAGACACACAAGTGGGTCGACACCCACCCAGAAGCACCGCAGCTAAGTGTTCGCGTTCCATGCTGCGACTGTGGTTGGAGAGGGGAGCGACTGTTGTCTGTCAATCCCAAGCAAAAGATTTGGAGGGGGTGCTGGAGGAAGAAGGGGAGGAGGAGGAGGTATGTGCTGGAGGAAGAAGGGGAGGAGGGGGAGGAAGAAGTGGAGTGGTATCATTTGTAAATAATGGGAACTTAAAGGGTAGAAAATGTAAAATATTTAACGGACACCATCATAGTTAACATGAAATTGGATGGAAGTTAACATGGGGTCATGGATGTAAGAGTTAAGTACTATTGAGGTTCATGGGTGTAATTCGTGATTATCGAGGGCTCTTAGAGTAATTACAAAATTACTCAGGGTTATGGGTGTAAATATCTCTTTATACTACAGTAGGTGGGATTGGCAGACTCTGATAAAGAAATTGTTGTCGTATTGGTCGTAGGGATAGCGGGGGTTCTTTTTTCTAATTTCTTTAAGTTGTTTTCGAAGCATCAGAGGATATTTAGATCGATATATGACATTATATTCATATTCAAATTTCGTGAAAATAAACATTCTTAATACATCCATCAATAAAGGATCTATTCCAGTAGTTCTAAACCAGACTATTCCTCATCCGAAGCTTTATTTCAACATCTATTTCGATCTTTAAATGTCTACAGTACTAGAGAAAAAGTCTTTAGTCTTCCAACACCCTGTTTGAGTCAAGCAAATGTGTGGTGATAGAGTTTGGATTAATTCTCCATTCAAGAGTCGTACTCAAAATGAGGAAATTGGCTTAGACACTAAGAGTCAAAGTCTGAACACTGTCATGAAGAGCTTAGAGATTTAAGTCTAGAACCTAAAGCTTCTAAAATCCTACTTAGACTGTTAAACTTGACAGGCTCCATGGATGTGATGGAGCCATAAATTGAGTCAGAATTTGAATAAGAACATTGTGTTATTTAGCGATCCAAACTCTCCCCAGGTGCTTTCAGAAAATATCTTAAGAAATTAATTCACGTTCACGCTTTCTTTGGTCAAGTAAATAAATGGACAGTACTAGGTTCCAGTTTTAGGGGAAAAACAACGAAAGACTATGTTCTTAATTCGAATGATTACCCGATCTAATTAGATGTTAAAATTAAACTAGTGTCTAATGGGGGAAGGGGTTCGTCCGCGAGAAGATCATTCATTTATTGAATCCTAACTATTTGTCTATTATGGAGTGTATACGAATATTTAGAAGAAACAACATTGTAATGAATGGATCGCGTTGACTGGCGGAAGCATGCAACTTAAATTCGCACGATCGAGTTGTTATCGGATCATGCATGGTAATCAATGAACATACAAAAATCATTCCCACAAGGATCCATAAAAATCCATTCTAGCTGAAATGTCCATTATTACATCACCTATAAGGTATAGTTGCAAAAGATGAATAACTAAGACAAATACATTTCAATGGTTCCAGTGGGCATATAGATATCTTTCATGTTCATGCAATAAATGTTATAACATAGAATATCTTGACGAAATTGTTACATGATCCCACAAGCATGATCGTCCTTTTTCTGTACCTGAAATAAATAAATATAATTTTGGATGAGCATAATGTCTAGTATGTATCAGGGTCCATGCATGGGAATTCTTATGATCTTTTAACCCGTTATATTGTATGTACTTAAGTTTTCCATGGAATAATGTTTTATGCATGTCTAATTTCGTTCCCTAACATGTATTCTGGCTTCTTTCATAAACATGGGTATTGCTTATTTAATATAAGTAAGAATATATAAAATACATATCTTTCATTTTGTGGGTCATAATTCATAAGAATCATGGCATGTACATGTTTCTTTTATCATAATTTATTTTGCATATTATCCCCTTTAAGATGACTTTCTCATGTACTTGTGATGATTTATAAGCCAATTCTTGTACAATATGTAATGATTTCCTCTTATATGAAGTCTTTTTCTTGCACATGTAATGGTTTATCTTTATAAAACCGCTTTCTTGCATACCATGTAATGGTTTACCTTTATAATATGTTTCCTTGCATACTTGTAATGATTTACTTTTTTGAACCGTTTCCTTGCATACTTGTAATGGTTTATTCTTTTTAAATCATTTTCTTGCGTGACTTTTCATAACATTTGCACATATATCTTTCCACCATAATTGCACACATGCACTTAAAATCATAACATTTATACAAATGTCTTACCAGTGCCTAATTGCAAGTATACCTTAACTTATTGAGTCTTCTGAATTGTCTTGTTTTTTAAATCCTTAGGCGCTTTGCTTACTTTGGTGGCTTTACTGCTGAACTAACGATCCATGAACATGACATACATGACTGTGTAGGTACAACTGTAGAGGACTTATCTTTTGCCTTGAGAGGTTTCTTGAATCATATACCCCCGGAAGGCATTGGCCCCCTTTAGGCCCACGATAACCAATCTCTACAGGTGGCTCACACCATTAGGTGTAGTACTTAGCTCCACTTACCGTTATCGTGCCATTATTTATATTATGGAAATTTCAGTTCTTGTAATAGCATTTCCTTTTCCATGCAATAGTTGTATACATACATACATACATACATATATATATATATCCTTTTCACCAATCGATTTCTTTCATAATGTTGAGAATAACTCTCCTTAATTTGACTCAATGCCAAAATCTCAAATTACATGGGTTAGAGACTTTATACGTGTTTATCTTGATTATGATTTCCAAAATTAGAGCATATATACAATATAATAATAATAACAACAACAACAACAACAATAATAATCAAAACTCATGTACAATAATGACATAGTGTTAATTGACATATGATAACGTAGAGAAATTTGGATTCCCATTCGAAGTTAAATCATACCATATGTGTATCTTATAGAACGAGTTAATTGGTTATACAGTTTTTATCGAATATGATTAAGGGATTTTTATCCGGCAGCCCCTGTAATCTTTTCGAATTACCTCTACGACTTTCGAAACATCGTAATTCCTCCCTCGACCCCGTAAACTTGCTAACCCTTACCCTACAGATCTTGTGGTTAACCTCCGTTAATGTACCCGTTAAAAATAACCTAATTCCATTATGTTCTTTTATATTATACCTATTTTGTTTATCAAATTTACATTTAGTGCCACTCCATCATCGGAGAGGAGTTGATCCCCCCCTGCGTCGCTCCCCCGCCAGCGCCAAGTTTTGAGCCTCGCCACTGCCGCTGCTGAGGAGCCTCGCGAACAGCTCCTCCATCCCTGCTCTACCCCCCGGCCAACGACGGGCCCCATGCCCAGCTCCTTCCCTCCTCCCCAGCTCGAATGGTCCCTGCCCCCCCCCCCCCCCCCCCCCCCGCTGCACCCTTGGAGTCCTCCCTGCTGATGGAGCCCCCCCTCCCCGCGCCGCTGCACCCTTGGAGTCCTCCCTGCCGATGGACCCCCCCCCCCCCCGACCTCCGATGCTCCCTGCTCTCCTCCCGCTCCCCCTCTCAGGCGAAGGGCCCACCCCCCGCTGCTTCCCTGCTCCCCCATGGAGTCCCCTCGCCGCCGCTGCTCCCCCTCTCAGCCAATGGAGCCCCACGCCACCCCCCCCCCATGCTGCTTCCCTGCTCTCACCCCGCCGATCTACTTTGTAGGATTCTTTTCCTATTTTTTATTGTTTTGGCTAATCATAACCGTTCGATGGTAAATTGGTTAAGTTAACTCAAGACTAACCCAAGTAATTGACTCAAATATAGTTAGAATTGACGACAGGGTTTGTTGAGTAAGACGGACAAAGTTTACGAGGTCGGAGGAGGGATTACGATGTTTCAAAAATCTTAAAGGTAATTAGAAAAGATTATAGAGTCTGCCGAGTAAAAATCCCTATGATTAATATCATACTTGAAGAATGCATGTTGGATACACCAAACAAAAGCTAGGAGTTTTAACGTAGGAGTCCAACTCCCGAGATATATGTAGATTCCAAATTATTTTTAAATTAAGCAATGGCCGAGTTGTTGCTTGTCTAAGTATATTTAAAAAGAGGAACATATATAAAAATCGCACATAAAATTGGATTAACACGGACAACCGTATATTCCAATTTAATCCGACGCAGCATACACTAACTAATAAGTAGTGACCTCATACAAATCTGCTATAAACTCGATAATAATTTATATGTGCTCGGGCTTGTATAATTTCTTACGAAAGGCTCTAAAATCGGCATGAGATAATACCAGATGAAAAAATAATGTTACACATATGAGCACACTAATGCACCAAAAGAATAAATAGGTCTCTGATCATATATTTTTTTATATAAGAACTAAGTTAACTGTAGTTTTTTTTTGCAATAACATTGTATCACTATAATATGTAACACAATGGTTTACGGAATCCAATATCAATATCATGTAGTTCTTTGATATACCACGTTATAGATCAATAAAGATCGAATATATGTATGATTTTGTGACATATGGTCCACGATCGACATAACTATGAAATGAAAGTAATCGTCATGACCTAACATACCCATGTGTTCAACACATACATCTATAGATTGTATCTCAAATTTAACTTTGTTTATACGTAATCCTAAACTGATACATATCTCAATTTCGGTGCCTATCCCTCCAACCTGCTATCACTTGTTCGTGACTCCTTCGGCATCGTAAGTCCTTGTTCTCCCCCGATTCGAAGTTGGTGCATCTAGCGAAGAAGACGAGTCTTCTGATGAGTGACTTCTCTCTTTCTCCATCTTTAAAACACACGGGTAGGGGGAAGGTAGTTGACATTGGGGTTGAGATTTGAAGGCAAAATGGGTTTTAAATGTTATCAATAAGAGAGATTAATGAGAGAATAAAACTTATTGAATTGGTATTAAACTCCCATTTAATTGATATTCTATTTTTATTGCCTTGATTGTGCGAGTTGGAGAATAAGGAAACTTTGCGAGGGGTCAAAATTTCAGCCGTTATAATTTACCACCCTTAAAGAAATCTCATCCTCGAAATTTTTTAGTAATAAGACAGACCAAAGATAATGGATTTCCTTCGCATCTCATTTTTTTATTCAACACTACTAGTATCTACTAGCTTTGGTCTCAAATATGTTCTGACATACATCACTCTGACAAGACGGTGTTCTACGAGATATTCTATACACTTCTTCTTAAGGAGCCTTCTTCATACTCGAATGATAAATGTTTATTCTAAGCAACTCTACTATAGCAAGATGCCTATACGAGCTGACTACAAAATCATAAGCACATGCTCCCAGTAGCTCTTCTAATCTCTGGATGATTCTATCTGATTGACCATAAGTTTGCGGGTTAAAAGAAGTGTTAAATTAAATTGAGTATCTATAACCTCTTGAAAATTTTTCCATAACTGAGATGGCCATCTCATATCCGAACCTAACATATTGACGTTGGGACACCATCTTGGTTGTCGATCTCATTCATTTATAGTTCAACTAGACCCTCCATTGGTTAGTCTATGAGAAATAGTAGAATGTGATTGATTTGATTAATCGATCTTCAATCATTCATTTTATATAATAACAATGTTGCTTTGTCTTAGGTAGTTCAGTGACAAGATCCATCGTGATATGCACTCACATCCATTTTTGTAACTCCAAGCATTGAAAATGGTTTGTTGATTTTTGATATTCAATCCCAATCTACTGGCATATTAGGCATTTGGAAACAAATTATGCAATATATATCTTAAGTGTTGCCCCCAAAAATGCCATTGGGCATCTTTATACATTTTTGTTGTGCACGGATGAATAGTATACAACAATATCCGAGATTCATATAATGTCATGTGCCTTAACTAATTGTCACCCAAATCCCAAAATCTACCGCATTACATCACATTTCATCGATTCCATTTATAAATCAGAGTATTCATTCTTTAGGAAGACTAAAATTTTCTAGTCCCTTTTGTTTTCTAATGCTACATCAATCCTTCCTATTACCTTAAGTTATCCATCATAAAGTTAACACTGTCAAAATTTTAGAGGAAATATCATCACTGCTAAATCAAAGTCATGAGTAGGATAGTTACTTTCTTGTGATTAGTGACACGATGTATATTCAATACCCTTTTCCTAAAACATACATCTATTTTCTTTGTCAGATGTATAAATTTAAACCACAAAGCCTCCAGTGCATAATGGCAAGCTCACGACCAGTTTCAGGGTCAACTTTTTACTTTAATTTTAGAAACATATTACCACTCCCCTAGATGTATCAACTTAATTCACATCCTCTATAATGAGGTATGGACATTGTTATTGCAATATGTGAGAAATTTCTACATGAATCACCAATGCACCTTGTTTATGAATCTCAAAATTTTCTCAACTAACTCCAAGAAACTGAAGCTCTCATTCTGATTATGCTAGCTTCACTACCATTTTTAAATATGAGAAGACTATTCAATCAGAAATTATAGTTAGAGAACTTTATTTTGAGTTAAAGCTGGCAAAAGACTTCGAATCCAATATTGAGATGAACTTGTTGTTTCTCCATATCATGAGAGTATATACTAATATCGTTCATAAATATGATCACAACTTCATCGAGGTATTATAGAGATGCCATTTTCATAAGCTCCATAAAAACTAAAAGAGCATCCAAGAGATTAAAAGGCATGATCTGACAATGGTCAATCGTTATTTTTTTATAGCTATATTTGAAATGTTATCCTCCTTTATTCTGGGTTAATGGAACTCAGACACAAATTAATTTTAGAAAATATCTTTTCTCCCTATAGTCAAATAAATAGATAATCAATCCAAAGCAGTAGATATTAATCCTTCAAAGTCATCTTATCCACATCTCAGTACCAAATCCAAAGTAGTAGATTTTAATTCTTTAAAGTCACCTTGTCCACATCTAATGAATAAACATTCATTCACCTTTATTTCTTTTTCTGTCTTTAGATCTCTAGATAAATACATGTAAATATATCTAACTTATAAATTAACACACTGAGTGTTGACTGTAAATAATACATAAAACCTATATTTAAATACAAAATAAATGAATAAAGAAAAGAAAAGAAAAATAAAGGAAGTATTACAAATAATGGCTGATCCTAAACTATAGACTAAGTCAATATTGTTTTGATCGACAAGGAATAAACTAGGAGGAGATAATGGTAAAAAGGCACAAACAAAATAACACGGACGTGTAGAAACCCTAGGTACCCAATACACTACATATATAGACAAACTTTCAATAATTTATACATACTCTTACACACTTAAAATAAAGATACTTTCAACATAAACTATGTACATAAAAATACATCGAAAAATATAAAAATAATTGCATATAAAAAACAATGTACAAGATGACTGGGACACACATATGAAAAAGCCGCAAACAGAAGTTCAATGATCAATATCTCATCCATATGAATTCAAAATTCACAAATTCACCTTTATTATTCTTAAAATTAAATTATCTATAAAATTAAATTATCTATTTAATAAAGGTAGCTTCATTAAAAATGAAGTTAAGATATAAAAGTTGGTCATTTTGGGTCCCATTGTACTAAATACATATACAATTTACTCATTTTATTTATTCTTTACTTTTTTATTTTTTGTATATTTCTAAATACTTATAGATAGTATATTAAACATATTAAAATATAAGCATAAATAAATTAATTAAAAATGCATTAAATTAAATAATAGAATAAGAAATATAGGTATATTGTACATATGATGTATATACCCATAATTATTTAAGTATATATAAAGCCATAAAAATAAATAAGAAATGTAAATCTGTATTTAAATATATTATAAATATATAAAATATGTACATATAATAATATGTAAAATACAAAAATAAAAATAAAATTAAAATACATAATATAGGTATAAATACCTATAATTACACTTGTGAAATTAACCTATAATAAATAAGCTGGTAAAATAAATAAAATCACCTAAAAATTGTGTATAAAATAAGAAACGACTTTTTTATTTTAAATTTTATTTAATAAAATAATTTTCTATTTTACTTTCTATTTATTTCTATTTTTACCCATGTTTTATCTTCTTGTGTGTGACGTGGACCAATGAGGAGGCGGCGACTGTTGACCTAGGTCAACTGCCCCGCCCCCTCCATGGAGCAGTCTGTTCCTTGCTCTTACCCCCATTTTTGCCAATTTTTCTGGCTCGTCTCATATGTCATTAGAGGTTATACAAAAAATGTTAAGCGCATCACAGAAGTGTGAAGATTGCATCATATGCAATCAAGAGCAACTAGTCATGTTGCTCGAGGCAGCGGAATTTAAAAAAAAATCATGTGATGAAACGACTTGTTCCAAGAACACTTATTAGATCTTTTCATCAATATTGCAAAGATGGTATTAGGGCTACCTCTTAAAGCATGATATCGATTGTTAGTCTATACGTGAAGAAATCTTCTGTCTCAAGTCTGATCTGACGGAGAGAGCACTCATAGGTGCGTTGCTGAAACGTGTGTTTCCTACGATCCAAGTTGATGATCCAAGAAGGGATTCCGGATTTCGTCTCACGAGTACGACTCCTTATTCATGAACGAGAAGCACCAAAGAAAGCGGAGCACCACGAGTCATCGATCTGGCGTCATAATGGCATCGTGTCGACAACGAGGATCTCTCTTAATATTGTGGTTGGTTACAATAAGAGGAGAGAAAGAGCACACGAGTAGAGAGAGAGAAAGAGAAGAGATGTTGCACCAACTCTTGGAATGTGTGAGTAGAGAAAAAAACTAGGTCAAACCCTCCTTTTATACTTGAATGGATGGTGGAGATGCACTTCTAATTCAAATCAATGACCAAGATTTGTTGCTTCAATATTTCCACCAACAATTATTAATTTAAATAAATCAAAATATATGAAATATAATTTGATTTTATATAAATCAATTTGTGGAGAAAATAAAGGAAAGAGGCCCACCCCATACCATGTATGGAGTGGACGATCATGGAGTCCCACTCAATGTATCGCCCACCCCATGTATGGAAAGGGGGGCACTCCTCTTTCCTATGGGAGCAAATCTTGGAGATTTTCCAAGATCAAATTATGCAACAATAATTGTTTGCATTTCTATTCAAAAAAATTCCAAATTATTTTCTGACAATTTCAATCATGTCATTGAGAATTATGAATCTTATTCAACTAACCAATGCAATATGTAAATTACACTTACAACATAATTGTCCAATGTGAATCCTATTCACATCAACAATTAATTATAAATTATACTTAGAAAGAACTCTCTCTAAAATCTTATAAATCATATATATATCATTTAGAATTATCATGGATAATGATATCCACAATAATAATATCTAGGATAATTAAATCATATTTAATTATCACAGATATCTCTTCTCTTATGTCCAAATAATATGAATCAAATTCACATTATTCATGATAATTAAATCACATTTAGTTATCCATTTCGATACTGATATATATATATATATCAACAAATGAATTATCCTCAAACTCTTTCAAGAATAATGTACTATCTCCGCGGATACTTAGAGATAAGGACAGGGAGATTGTATATTCTGCATATAGTGACTTGGATTGAGATTATATCTCAAATCCAGATCTCAGGAACCTCCAATAGATGTTTGATTAAATCCAATTGTGATCTTCCTATTGCATCTGAATCACATTCAAACCAATATCCAATATTTGGACCAAGATCATATCACTAATCTATTGAAAGGAGCCACTGAAATCCAAATCTGTTTCATCACTCCCTCAAAATCGAACCGTCATGGTTATACAATCGTTTACTATCACATCAACCTCGAGTATTCCTAATACATGTTCATCCTGTATACTGGAAGACCTAGGTAAAACATGAAGTTCTAGATCTCATTTAGAATGTCTTGTTTAGGGTTTATCATTAAGTTTCTCATTCGATCAGCGGGAGTTAGTATCAATCATATACCTTTCAAAACTATATATCATACTTACAAATTTAATCAAGCTTCCAAAGTGAGACAACCGTGCATGGAATTTGATCCAATATCTCATGAGTGAGCTCATATTTTCTGATTCAATAATAAACTTGTATGATCCCTTTGAGAGATCATATTACTTATATGCCCTTGTATACACACCAGCTCACCGATGTATAGACCTTGATTAGATCATCAACATATCGGTCTACCAAATGTGCATACTCAAACATATAGTAACACATCTGTCTCCGGTCAGAGGATTGTTCCTATATCGTGACTTTGCACGACATAGGTCTTGGTTATCTCGATCTCTTTAAGTCAACTCTTTGACCTAATTATCTAACACTTCTAAATCTCTATTCCTATGCGGAGGACCTACATTAAGAGGTCAGTTAGATATCGGCCTTTAGAGAAGAATTTCCATCTTCCTCTCAAGCTAGAGATCCTCTCTTAACAATCACTTGACGGTGCTTGATAAGTCCTCAATCTAACTCTTAAGATGTCATCCAAGCATCAACCTCTATAATTCCTTTGAATCAACAGTTGTATGATCATTAAGATGTTCATGGTACATAACCCTAATTATACTAAGGGGCCTATAATGCAAATTAATTATTTTTCCATTTTAGATCATGGAATGAATTGCAATAACATTTATTGCATAATGGCTCGTTGTGGGTGTGCATGCCCAACAATCATCTTCCATTGATTTCTTCAGCAATGTTCTTCACCCAATAATCAGCTTTCACGTGAATCAATGGTCGACCATGGTCAACCATCGATTCACACAAAAACCCTAGGTGAAGATACCTTCATAGGTTTCCTTGTATATAATGTCTCCTCTGCCCATTTTTGAAATTTAACCATTTATAACATATTTTCTCCCCAAAATCATCATCGGAGTCTGCCCTTCATGACAGGAAGTGGAACCTCATGATTGGCGACGCGGAGGAGGAGCAGAGGAAGCGATTCACCATCACCGGGGGTCTCCTCCTTGTGGTTCTGTTCCTGACCATCCTTGGTTCAGTGAGCGCTATTTTCTTGTCTTTTCAATTCTTAGGAGTAGCAGTAGTTTAGGTTTGTATTTTATTTCATTCAATTTTGTCTTTTTTAGCATAAAATCCAAAATCATAGTTTGTCAAAGCTCTAAGCTCCAACATCTGTTCCCTTAGTTATCGACAGTTAACCGACCATCTCCACATATTCGTCCCTCCGCGCTCTGCCATCTCGATCCATTTCCCACCCCTGATCTTGCTCAGATAAGGGAGATCGATGCTTGATCTTCACCTCTCGTCGGAGCCCTACGCCCTTCATTACAGACCCCTTTTTTGCTAACCGTCGGGTCGAATCTTCGCCCTCAAGCATTTAAGCTTCTAGTGTAGACTAGAGCACGAAAGGACCCCATCTGGGGGTGGAATCACTCAGGTCTGCAGCTCCTGGTGCCCAGACCTTCTCCGACTCACCAAACCTCCACCTATGAGGTCTAGAATTTCGTGACCATCTCCCCGCTACGGAATAGTCCCAGGAAGGTGTAGAGCATCTCAGCATCTAAGGGGACTGTTGGGATCAAGCAAGAGGCTCAATCGAAGCTCAGCCAGTAAATACTTCTTCCCCGCTCTTCCAGACTCTCTCCTGACCATCGGATCAAGAACGAACTCCAGGTGGAGCAGTAGCCATCCGATCAAGTACCAAGGGATCGTTAGATAAGAGGAAAGGAGCCCTCCTTCTGCGAACCGTCGTCAGCCGTCCATCTTGTGCCATGTGGATAAGTGGAGTGATCGCAACCGTCCTCCAGTGCATATGTGGGGGTAATTTACAATCTATTCCCCATTTTTTTTCATTTATTATTTAGTCAATAAACTTTCATTTTCCTTTGTAAATTTTTGTAATATATGTGTATTAGACCCTAGACTTCATTAATATTGCACTTTAGTCCTGTGCCACATCACCCCGGGTGCTTGTGCCCATTAGGGGCAGGTATGGACCCTCTCTAGGTTTGGTGCTATTAATTGGTCCAGAAACTTTAAATATAAGTTGAATTATTTTTGGATAAATTGCATGCTTCATTCTGTTTTTATGTCTATTTGCATTTATACCCCTACCAGAGTGTATTATATATTTATTGTGCAAAAATTTCATGTATACCCCTAGAATTTGTTAAAGGATTATTAAATGGAATGAAACTCTTAGAATATTGCAACAGGGTCCCTGTATTGCTGATTTAATTTTGAATTTGTATTTCATTTATTAAAAATGTCATTTATATCTAAAAGTTATAGGAAAATTATCTTAAGTGCATGGAACCATATTGTATCGTATATACTTTTCACAAGGCAATTAAAATTATTTTAGTATTTATAAAAATTCAAAAACATTGCATTTTCTTTTGTTTAGCATTTAAAAATCCATAAAATTACAAAATGTTTTGAAAAAAATCCAAAAAAAATCTTATATATCTATTTAGCTATATTTTATTTTCTGACTAAATATATTTGCAATATATTAAGAAAAACTCCTAAATTGTACAAAATACAAAAAAAACTTATAAAATTTCTAAGAAATCATAGAAAAATCACAAAAAAACATGTCTTCAGTTTCTGATTTTTTGTATTATCTAGTATCTAGGAGAATAGAAATTGAGCTCAATCTGATTTGATAGATATTTATTAAACCCATTCAAGTTCCTTTATTTTCTATTTTCTTTATTTTGTGTATTTCCTTATTTAACAATCCATAAAAATTCTCGAAAAATCCAAAATCACCAAAATAAAGAAAACGTTATAAAACCCAAAAAAAAATTCTGAAATTTTAAGTCTATTTGCTATATTTTAAAAATCTAAAAATGCCTCTTTTGTACTCCTCTCCTATATAGTATATATATTACCCCGCATTTTATTTCAAAAATCAAAACTAAAACGTTGCAAAATCAAAAACATAAAAAGAAAAGATAAATTAAAACCCAAAAACACATTAAAAATAAAAAATAAAAAATCTCTAAGTTATATATTCATTTTCCTGCTCTAACTCATGTGCTTCTTTGTGTTTCGACCCCTACTACTTGTCACTATATACATTTTTGTAGAGTATAATAAATTTAACTCACTTATTTACATTGCTTAATCATTATTGTAGGTTAATTGTAGAATTGGGTACTGAGAGTTGAGAGAGGCGTCGATACAACGATTGTCAGATCCGACTTGTCAGATATAGTAGGCCATCCTAGATCGGACGTTAGGTATCCTTATCTAGTGCATTTCAAATGGCGTCATTGTCGAGGAGCATCAGTTTGTAGAGCATAGAGTAAACACTTCGTTTATTTTGCCATTATTCACTTTAGTGTATAGTCTCTCTTTATTCTATTTTTACATGAGAATATTTTGATCATCTTCTTGTTTTAATTTGCTGTGAGGGATCGCTTATTGAGGGAGGATTTCCTTAGAGATTCGACGAACACAAGAGCCACACAAATCTTTGCCCACTGGTAGGAGAGAGTAGCAGAGGACACAAGAAGCCGAGCAGAATTATCTTTGTGTAGATTTAGTTTAATTTTTGTGAGAAAAAAATATTCAATTAATTTGTAATAATACATGACCTGAACACTTGAACGCTTAAACTCTCGCAAGTCCATTTCATCAGGTGATTGTTCACCTGGGGGAGTTGATCGGATTTTTTGTGTTTTCATCGTATTCTACCATTATTCCTCCCTATTTTCCTTTTGTTTCTATTTGTTTTCTGTGATTTGACTTTTCTACCATGTTTATGTCTTGTGGAATGAGCCCTTAGATTCTAGGAGTGGATGTCAATTAAATTAGGTCCAAAACCTAATATAATTCATGTGCATATAGTTTGATGCTTGGATCTAGTCAAAATTGAACAAGTTCTTCATGATAATAGAAGCTCATGTCTTTGGGCGATTTCCTCGTTACATTTCATATGATAGGTTTAAAATTTTTGTCTTGCATCCCGCATGGAGAGATCTGGGAAGCATTGTAAGTCTTCTAAATGAGCATGGCATCATCGTTTTCATGCTTGCATTTGTTTTTCGACTCCTTACTATGATTATGTTCACATAGGCAAAAGCAAAGAATTAATAAAATCGTTAGGCCTCTTGCATGAAAAACATTCAAAAAAAAGTGAAAACCAGAAAAAAAATAAAAAAGGGACTATGAAGAAAACCTTGACCTAATTAAAATTGATTGATCAAACTTCATTGTATTAGGTTCACAACACCCTCATTGTATTCATGCACTTTCTAGACTGAGCGAGGCATGATCCTTAAGGAATAGAGCCCAAATCCCAGTTTGGGTACTGCCTTCAATATTGCCTAGATTCATGAAGTATTGGTGCTTCCATCGTAAATGGGCGAGCAGGGCTTTGTCTGCTTGCAGACCTAGTCTAGAGTATTGAGCTTAGGTCATCCCCTCACGTGGGTGTTTGTCTCATCGTTTTGCGTCCGAGTAGGGCCTTGTCTGTTTGGAGACTCAGTTCCAAAGTATTGGTTTTGCCTATTGATGAATCTATGATTCATCACTCTAAAATTCGAAAATAGAGATTTGTTCCTGAGTAATTAGCTGCATTTCTCCATTTATTTTACATTATTCTCATTAATGTCTGCATTTTAACATGCATATTTGCCTTAAATAAGAAGCCAAATTCGCTTGTAACTATCACGTTATTTACCATATTTTCACTATTATTCTCTAACTAAAATTTGAATAAAATTAGCTCTATAGTATATATATTACTAACACTAATAAAGGAAAAATATCAAAAAAATACTAACATATAAAATTTATCAACATTACCCTAACCCTAGTTTGAGACTAAGACGCTTAAAACATGAGTATCTATCTCATATAATCCTCTACGGACCCCTACTCACTTTTAAATTAATGTGCGTTCAATTACCTTCAAAACAAGACCAAATCCAAAAGAATCGAAGTTCATATGTGAAACTTGGGTTTTGGGCCCCTATTATATATTTGTACATATGTCCCATTTATTTATTTATTTTATTTTTTTATTTTCTTAATTATTAAAAATAAAAAATAGATAAAGTTGTGAATATTTATTTTAAATGCCTAAAAAATCTGCAAAAGACAAAAATACAGTATTTTATACCTATAACATACCACCCAAAATACTTTTTGTATAGATGATTTATTTTGCTTTTGGGCCCTTCACCAAAATTGTAGATTTCGTCAAGACGAGCAACTTTCATGATGATTTCTTTTTAATTTGACTCCTTTTATTATTTCTTTTTTTATTTTTGTTTACATTTATTTTTTTATTTTTAGGAGCGACACATTAGGGGTGGGCATTTTCCCAGTCAATGACGCCTTGACCATATCTCTCTCATAATCTCGGGGGCTTCGCTTGACGCTCCACTGAACAATTATATATTAAAGAAGGTCTCGCTCCCTTCTCCGCCGCACACCTAAGCCCGAGATGCATGCTCTCTCTTACCCCGTACTATTTATTGAAAGAAGGCTCTCACATCCATATTTGTGATATTAGAGTGATGGTAGACTGCTACAAGAGGAAGGCACTGCTACAACTCCAGTAGGACCCTCGACCAGATAGGTAATTCGTCCCTTTCGTCATGCTTTCATCCTTGGGGGGGGGATCTCATCAGGGGGGGCCGGGGGGAAGAACATGACTTGGTAAGAAAGAGTCAGTTCCCCGGAGGTCTTTCTTTTCTTCTTCATTTCTTGGCCTTCCCCGGTACCCCTCCTACCCCTATGATCCGCCCGAACCGCACTTTGAAGAGAGGGGAAAGACGTCATTATAGTCTCGTTTTGAGAATCTCTTTCTTTCTCAGGGCCTGGGTGAAACTAGAACTGAACTTCAACGCCCAAATATCTGAGGTTTAGTGATTTAGTCTCCTTTCTTTGATCTCCGTGGACATAACCGAAGCCCGAATTCATTAGCTGGTACTAGAAATGATTGATCAATCGAACTACAACGATCACTCAAATCAAATGACCGATCATGTCAAAAGGTATGGTCGATCATTTCTGGTTGTCGTGCTGAAATTTAAAGTAGGATCAATTAAGAAATAAGTAATTGTCGATCAAGGATGATCGATCGAAAAGAACTTGATGGTCAATATGGTTGAATACTGAAAAGGGGATGGTCGATCAAAATTGAATTATTCGAAATCTTGATTTGAAAATTGTCTAAAGAATTTTGCCGGAGGTTACAACTTTCCAAAACAATACACTGACGGTCAGCTCTCTCCTGCTTCAGCCGTTGGGGACGAGAAGACGCCTTAGGCATTCGATCTTGAGACCACGAGACCTACTGGTCGCGATATTATTGTAGTGTGCGCTACACCTTAGGTTAACCAGCCTTGCTCCCCTCCCCATGGCAGCTCCTGGAGCCGCCACATGTCTCCACCTTTTATTTTTTTCCCTTTCTTTTAATTTTAGTTTATTTAATTATTATTATTAGTAGTAGTATTTTCTTTGCTTTTTATTTTTATTTTTAATTAATTATTTATTTATTTTTAATTATTATTATTTATATATTTATCTTATTTTGATACTCACTTGATGGTCTAGTGGTAGTACATTATATCTACCACACAAAAGATCAGGGTTCAAATCCCACTCTTGTAGGGGTTGCGTTTGGTAGTCGATTGCCGGTGTAAAAAATAGCTGAATCTTTCAACACGGATTTGAGCAAGAATCCATGTAGCCGAGCCTACTTATAGTGGGAGAAGGCTTAGCACTTTTTTATTTTATTTATCTTATCTGTTTATTTTCTTCTTATTTTAATTATTAGTCATTTTTTTACTTATTATTATTGTCTTTTCTTTTTTATCTATTTATTATTTTAATTATTATTATTATTTTATATTTATTTATTTATTACTTCATTTTAATTTTATCTAATTATTTATTACTTTTATTACTTTAATTTTTATGTAATTTAATTTTATTTTTTTATCGCGTGGCCTTCCCCTTCTACTGTCTCCATCCACACCCGCCCTCTGCCTCCCGCGGCTGGGTGCTTCCCTCTCCCCTGCCTTGCACGCAATATGCAACGTCTCACCATGTGCTTTCTCTCTCCTCTCTTTCCTCTGCCCCTACGACCCGCTTTAGCGGCGGCTACGCAACTGCCATCTGTCTCACCCATCAACATTCTCGCCCTGTAACGGATCCCTGAAGGATCCGCGTCCCTCATCTCCCCCGATCTCCCTTTGTGCTTGCAACTGCCTCACGATCTCCTCGCACCTACATCCTATGCGTGAATTAGCCAATCCATCTCCCTCTCTCCCTCACATCTCCCTCTCACCACCCGTAGGACTTTTGGACTCGCCAACCACCTTCAAATATCCATCGCCACCTCCTGCAAAAACTATCTGCCATTACTAAGGGAATCTCAAGCTCTCCAGTTACTTCCTAGTGACAACAGGCAATCAATCAGGTCGAGCGACGACATTGACCTCTAGGCGAGATCCAACGTAGGGTGAATCCTTCGTCGTTATGAGTTCTTCAAGCTCACCGAGCTCCGTCTCTACCGCGACGTCGAGCAACGACCTGAGGTTCTCCTCCGTGCACCTCCCTCCCAGGGTATTCCATCTTCGCCCCAGGTAACTCTCCTTTCTCTTATTCTTCTTCTTCTTTCTTTTTCCTCCTTCTTCATCCGATCTTCTTTTTCCTCTTGTTGTGATTTGGTACACATGCCCTTCTTTCTCTATTACTCTTCTCCTCACCATCGTCACTTGCTTCGAGCCCATTGCTTTGCCTTAATCTTTCACCCCTTCCTCCACCGCACCAAACAATTGCCCCGCCGTCGCGATTGATAGCTCCCCTCACTCCGACGAGCACCGCAGCACCTGGGCATATGATGCCTAGACGAGGACGCTTAGCCTTCCGCACCGCCATCAGCAGCCCTCCTACCATAGACGCACGGCCTCTGCCACCTTAAGAGGCATGGGCCCCTGCCTGCATCCGTGTCGGCCACCACAGCTGGCCGTCGTCGCTAGCCACGCTCCGAGCCTCTACCGCTCAATCGTGTATTGGACGAGCCTTCATATGCATTTGACTTCAACCCTCAATCGTTGGTCATCCATCGCCACCTTGAGCCTACCTTCATCGATATTCATGCCACTGGCATCGCTCGCACACCCTCGATCCATCCCTTAGATCCACCGATGCCTTGAGCCTCGGCCCGAGCTCCACACCTCCGCTCCTTGCCCGTTGCAGCACAGGAGCCCATCACCTCGAGCACCTCCCGCCTTGATTCCATCACTTCTGGAAAGAAGAAAGGGGAGAGACCTCCTCACGTGAAGTCCACATCTAGGTAGACAATTTTGTGCAATCGCCCCCTCGGATTTTCTCATATTCACATGCAGATCCAGTCCCTAGAAGGCACGTGCAACACACGTGGCCGATGTAAAAAAAATGCTCCAAGACCCCGGCAACTTCCAGCTATTACAAATGAATCCCTGCTTTCCTGGTGACGTCAGCACATGTGTGCGACATGTAATCTCTGGACATATTACATTCGCCCCCTGGAATTTAGGCAATTGCATAACAGTTCTGTCAGCATATTTACTTTTTATCAATTTTATTTATGTTTTTGCATTGAGAGCCTTATGTTCTAGCTTTATTTTGAGTTGCATTTTGTCTTCAATTTATTACTCTAAAAATTACATCTTGTAGAACTATATATGCTCTATCTTATGGATATTTAATTAAATTTTTGTGGTATGTGGCTGATTTAATATAATTCATGAAAAATTGCATATTTTGCCCATTGCGAGAACTTTAATTTGTGATAAATCATCTGTTGCTCTAAAAATTCCCAAAAATTTGTAGTAGCTAGATTTTAGGTTGCTCTACATTGTGGCCAAAACTCATTTTGTTTGCTTGCACAATAATAAAATAGTTGGTGATTTAAATAATTGGTTTTTAATTAATTCACACTTAGCATTTTAAGGAATTAAAACTTATGTTGGATACCTCTCATGTAGACCTATCTAATATAAGTAAATCTTTGATAATATTGGTGTTTGATATTTATTAAAATTATTTTGCTCAAAATCATCCTGCATTTATATTTAGTTCATAATTAATTCATATTATATCTGAAAAATTCAAAAAAAAATAAAATTGCTTAATTTGGCATTCATACACATTCTGGTCAAGTTTCATTGGATTTGGAGTTCATTTGATTGAAATTTGCAGTTTAGTCCTGAACTTTGCCATAATTGCATTGCATTTATTGATTGCATAAAAATACCCAAAAAAATGCTTCCTTGAAAACCTAACTTCTAGACTGCCTAATAATTAATCTAAGGAGATAGTAGCCTCCCTGAGTTCAACCTTGAGCTTGCCCAAGTAAAAAATATAAATTGACTGCTTGCATTAATCGATAAATTAGTTAATTCGTTGATTTATCAAATCGTGTGATTAATTTTTGATCGATCCTGATTGACCGACTACAACAAATTCGACACAATTAGTTAGGGCGTTTATGGGTCCATCACCTACCAACTTACTCCTCTACTTCTTTGGCTAAGGTGTGGTCCAGATCCGATAATAAGGACCTTTAAAAAGTACAGGCTACTGGTTACAAAGGAAGTCGAAAGTACACAATGATTATTGGGGCATACTCATTCTCCTATAGGATTAGATGCTAAGGACTAAATTTGACAAGATTACCTTATATAAATAAATAAACTTAACAAGATAATCGCCGAACTCTTATGGCTTATTGTGTTGAGTTGGTGAATCTACCCTTGTTTTTAGGTTTGGTTGATTAGTTTAAAGCATGTCAAGATCAAAAATACCACGTCTTTGCGTCTTTTTGTATCACACTTCTCTTCCCTTTCTTCCATGCTCATTTTTTAGCCTTCTCTTCCCAATCCCTCTTAAATTTTTCATACCCTTTATCAACTCATTCATCATCATTTCTCTTATTTCCTGAGATGTCTCATCCAGGATGGATTTGTTCAGATTTTGCGAACACCAACATTGATTCTCGGATGCCAACATCTTCAATAATATGTGGTGATCTATAAGAGCTGAGTTTGGACCTTACGGGATTCTCTTTGGAATCCCTGATCTTTACTCAATTTAAAGTTGAGACGACTCTTGCCCCAATCTTTCTCCTTTCACCACTTTTCTTTCACCAATAAATCCATTGTTCGAGACAGTCTCTCATCTCGAATTTGCTCCTTTTCTGAGGATTGATTAGATTATATTTCCCCCAATGTAGGTTCCATACCCAAACAAGAGCTTGAATTACACTTGGATTTTGAGATGACTCCCCAGAGACGTGACAAAGGGCTGAGTTTGGATGACACAATGGATCGAAATGAAGTCAGCACTCAGTTGATAGCCTCAATTCAAGCGATCCAGCAATAGTTGACAGACCAAGCTCTCACCCAAGTAGCATTCACGGAAATGCTAAATGAGATGAGGAGGGATAGAGAAAGACAAGGAGGAGGAGATGAAGAGCATCATGGTGGGAATGAAAATGAACAACCTCCAAGAAACCATGGAGGAGGAGAGGAGGGATGAGGGCATCCCAAGCCAACTCTGAAAGAAACATACAACCTTGGTGTTGGCCAGATTACTAAGTGGATCAGAATACCCACAAGCCACAGACATTTGAGTGAGACCCTCATTGCTTTCTCTCCTACCGATCTTCCATGATAACACCAATGAGAACCATATATTCACCTGCAGTAGTTCAACAGGATCTGTAGCACCATGCACTACCCCAACATCCCGTTAGAGGCAGTAAAGATGACCACTTTCCCTTCCAGCCTTCAAGATGAGGCACTATACTGGATCAATCACTCGGGAAAGGTGTAACGACTTTATAGGAGCTCGAATCAGCCTTCCTTCACAGATATTATCCCCTGGATCGTCTTAATCAGATCGATCCTTGAACTCCAGCTTCTCCCGAATATCACACGAACCATTTCACAGGGCGTCGAAAAGATTCAAAGACCTTATGGAGAAGTACCCCCATCATGAGTTGCCAAAGACCAACCTAGTCCAGAATTTCTTTGGGGGCTTTCACCAAGGAGGCCAACAATCCGTGGATGCCATGTGCGGAGGATCGCACTTCAACAAGGATGAAGTCGTCGTCTGGTAAATCTTTGAAGAGATGGATGAAGGACCAGTTGCTCTATCTTTGTCATGGGTGTTTCAGAAAGCCCCATCGATCCCGCACAAGCATGTGAATGCGACATCATATCATGAAGAAGAGAGATATATGAGTTCTAACCTCAACATTATTAGGAACCATCTCTCTAAGGTTGACATAATCAAGAAATGATCACAAGACCTTGACAAATGACAAGTGATCGAACAAAGAACCAAATAGCTAGACAATCTCGATAGGCTTGAGCTTCTGGGTGAGCACTATCCATGCTTGTCATTCTGTGAAGGAATCGGGAGAGCATTTTGTAGAATCGAAGGAACCATCCCATCAGCAGAATCAAGGGCCTCCCGAGTCATTTCAGCACCTATACTACGTGCAGACACCCGATCAGGAATCATCGCCACAGCAACAGATGGTTCTATATGATGAATCATTAACTCATCGTCTTTTTCATTTATTTTAGCTTAAAATTCATTATAAACACATGTAAATATCAATAAATATCATCTTTTGATAATCCTCATTCATTTGTAAATATTGTATATTTATCAATATTTTAATATAGAATAAATAAATAAATAATAAAGCAAAATAAAGAAAATAAATGACTGTATATATGCAATAAATACAGGAAGATCCTAACTCAAGAGTAGGTCAAGTTTTGACCTAATCAACAAGGAATAAAGTAGGGGAAGATAGGATTTTTATCTTAAAAAACAAGAAAACCAATGATCATTCATGTATATTCATCATTATACATATTGCACGTATTCTTCTAATATTTTATTTATCACCAACATAACTCCAAATAAAAATATTTTCTTCTTGGATCTTGTACAAAAAAATAATTTGTAATAATTAAAAATAAGTGCAAAAAGAATTATTGTACATATTAAGAATAACAATATTCTGAAAAAACTGCAAAGCAAATTTTATCATATCAATATCTTCTCCACAAACACTCAAAATAAATAAAAATCACATTCATTATGTTCAAAATTAAAGAAGCTTTAAAATGAAAGTGGTAAGATATGAAAAGTGGCTTTTTGGAGTGCTATTGTATACTATGTCTATATTGTACTGTATATTATTTATTATATTTATTTATTTTATTTATATTCGTAGATATATTGTATTTTTAATTATTTGTACATATTGTATTTTATTTGTATAAATTGAAAATAAAAATTACAAAACAAAAAATGAACAAAAAATAAAATCATGTATTTACCGTATATGCATCACATATCTATATTATACTTGGCTTTATTTATTTATCTTAAAAATTAACTCATAAAAATAAAATAAAATTATGTTTAAAATCCTTAAATAATTTTGTGAATTAATAAATTATATAATTATTTGTAAAAATGATTTATTAAAAAATGTGTTGTATATATAGGTATTTTTACTTATGAATAAAGGTTTTTATTTATTTCCACCTATTTATTTTATTTAGTAAAAATCACATAAATTAAGTTTATTTATTATTATTATTTTATTTCAAAGTTTTTAAATTGAAAAACACTATTATTTATTTGTTAATTTTGTTTAATTTATTTCTTATTTTGTTGTTTAGTGTGTGTCTGTAGTGGGTCAATTTCCCATTGGCCGGACCCGGGTCTATTAATGCAGGTCAACTTAGTATCTTCTCTTTTGAACCCGAATAAAGCGGTTGTATGTTTGTCTTCTCTGATTTATCTTTATTGATCCAGTCGTTGTTTCCACATGATTTCTTTTTCATTCGATAACACGATTATTAATCCATAACCCCGAATAAAATTTTCGATGGCCCGACCTCGATTCGTTCCCCTGATCATTTCAAATTTTCACATGAGCTTCCTCTATAAATATCTCCAGATTTCCAACTTCATCTTCTGATCCACTTTTCATCCATAATTTCACACAAAGTTGCTTTCTGAAGAGAGATAAGGTGATAGGGAGTCTCCTCCACAGTTGGGAGTGCGGAATTATGCTTGGAGAGTGGGATCCAACTCCGCCAGACCTCTTTCGGCGTGATCAGCTTCTTTGATCTTCCACCCTCGAATCGAGGTCGCGACCCCATCATTTCCATCCTAGGTAATCTAGTATAATTTAGCTTTAATTTCCTTATTTTAATTTGCCATTTCAGTTTGATTTTAGCAAAGTTCAGAATATGTTTGTTTAGCCTCTGATCTTCGTGATCAGAGGTCAACTATTTGTTTTCCATCACACTGATTATCCCTTCACCTTCGATGTGTTTCTCTGTTATCCTATCATATATGGTTAACCCGATCTGGGTTAGATTAACAATTTTGCCTCCTCTCCGACCATCCCTGCCGAAGTCCATCCATTCGCTCCCACTTCCCACTATTTCTAGGTAATAAGAACGGTCGGAGGTTCAACTCCGAGCAATAAATAACTTGCAGGTGATAGGACGCTTCATGGAGATTCAAGGAACTCCATTGGGTTTTTATTTATTAATGGAAAATATCAACAAGATGATGAAAGTGTTGATGCAACCCAAAATCTCCCCAATCAAAAATTTGATTCACTAACATAAATAATCAAACAAAGAAGGAAAAGGTAAAGAATTGCTATCATTTTACTTGTATAGCCTGCAAGATAGAACTGAAAGGAGGCTACAATACCTGAGCTATAATGTTTTACAAATCAATGGGGTTCTTTCTCTTTTATTAATATCTTTTTATGCTTTTTTGTAATTTTTTAAGGATTTTTAATAATTTCAGTTTTTTAATATTGAGTGATTTTTTATTTTTTTAATGATTTTTAAATTTTGCAAAATTTTATCTTCTTAATTTTTAAAAGAAAATAAAATAAAATAAATGTAAACTAAAGAAAACAAGTTATTTTTGGAATTTAGAAAAATAGTAAAAATACCCTGAAAATTTAAATAGAAATCTTTTTGTGTTTTAGATCATTTTTACATTTTTGTGATTTTTGTGAGATTTTTATATTTTCTACTATTTTAAAGGCAAATAAAAACTGAAACTAGAACAAACAAAGTCAAACCATTGTTTTTGCATTTTTTAAATGTAAAACAAAGATAAAATTACCAGAAATATAGACAAATAGAAAGCAAAATTTTCAAGTTTTAAAACAAGCTAATTTATGTATTTTTTATTTCAATGGATTTATATGATTTTTTAGTTTTTTGCATTTTTTATTTTTTAGGGTTTTCTTTAAAAATTTCAAACCAAATTTGTACAAAAAATAAAACATGTTAAAATAAAAAAATGTAAATTTCAAAGCATTTTTCAAGTTTTTATGATTTTTCTAATGCAAACAGACTGACTTTTACCGATTTTTTTTATTTTCTTAAAATTAACAACACTAATTAATTTTAAAATAAAAAATAAAGAAGATAAAACCACTTAGCAGGAATTTATTGTAATTTTTATGGGATTTTTAAAATTATTTAGTAATTTAATAAACATAATCAAATACAGGACAATTGATCAAAAATATATGGACCAATCTGCAATTAGTTTATTTCATGGTACGTGTTCAATAATTGGAATGCACTAGATGGGACCTAATTGGAATTATCTTATTTCTAGGGGCCAAATGATAACAGAAAATGTCAATCTAGATAATGCAATTATTCCAAAAACTCATGTGCGGACGCACACTGCTTAGTTCAAAGAAGACCAATGTGTAAATAAGAAAACTCTCGAGGAAAATACTGTAATTATTCACAAAATATCAGACGAATACGTATCTCTTTTGTACTTATTTACAAATGAAAGAAAAGCAGGGGCTAAGGTGCAAAATTCACCAGCAAAGCATGCGGTCCACATGCGGATCTGACTATCTGTATCTGATCTGGTGGATTTGATCTGATTGTCGGGTTATGGGGATAAATCAACAGATGCGATGTGATCTGGCATGATAAGTTCTTGATCTGACGTTGAATAGAGCACCGTGAAGAACGATGCTCCGATGAAGTTCGATCTGCTCAATATTCGTCGTTCTCCATCCGATCTAACATCTCAAGATCTCCAATGTTTGTTGACAATCCTCACGTTGTTATTGGATGAGAAAGCGATATGGATCCTGTTTATCAGGGACCTGGAGCTCAAATTGGTCTGTTAGTGCGGCGGGACCTCCAGTTGCTCGATCTGGGCTCCAAGCAGCGTCCTATCACCTTGATGAATATCCATTTCATCACCTTTATTCTTTCATTTTGACCATTAAACCCTAGCTAAATGCATGTAAATAGCATCAATTTGTACAAAACAAAGCCATTGTTTATAGTATAAATATTATATAGAATAATGTATTTAAAGCTAAAATAAAAGAACAATGAAAAGAAAAAAAGAATGAAATAACATTGGTATTGAATGACCCTAAACCTCGAGACCTAGGCACATGATGATCGGGTTGACAAGGAAAAAAGTAGGGGATATGAGGGCCAAAAATACAATAAAAATCCCAATTTTCAATTTAACAATAAGTCCATTTTGGGACCTATTTTATTCTTTATTATTTATCCCTCGAATCAATAAACTTTATACATGAAAGTTGTAGATAAAAATACATGGAAAAATACAAATTTTAATTCACATAAAAATAATGCACCATGTGCCTTCTACACTCAAAATAAAAAGCCAAAATCCAAAATTCATAGACATGTATCTTCTCCATATGAACTCAAAACTCACAAAATCATGTTTAATTGTATATAAATTTTAATTAGTTATTTAATGAAAGGTAGTTTCATTCAGTTTGGAGTTAAGATGTAAAAGTTTGGTTGTGGGCCCCTATTATTCATTATATCTGACTAAAATAATTATTTATTCTTTATATTTTTCACTATTTCATATTTATATAATTTATAAATAATATATGAAATACATATACTTTATGAAAATAAAAGAAAATAATTAAAAATAGAAGAAAATAGATAATTGAATTCACATATAGATGAATTATCCATACGTATATCTATATAATAAACATACATATTTATTTAAGCATGCAAACAACTTAAAAATACAATAAAAATATATTTGTATGTAGTTAAATAAGTTATAAATATATAAACTAAGTAGACAATATAATAAAATTTACAATAGAGCATAAAAATAAAATACATACTATATAGGTACATTTACCTATATTTATACTTGTAAAAAGTAACGTACCCTAAATTAACTTGTAAAGGTAAATAAAAATCACCATAAAATACTACATAAAATAATAAATATTTTTTTATGTGTTGATTAAAAATTAATAAAATCAGTTATTATTTTTAATTGAATTAATACAGATTTATTTCTATGTTTTGTTGCGTTGTGGCCCACGTGGACCAATCACGGTCGAGTCTGAGTTGACCTCAGTCAACTCCTCGCCCTCCTTGGTTTTGACTATCAGAACTTTTGACCCGATGTTCCTCGATTTTTCCCGCTCGATTCTTTCATCGATTTGGCTTGAGGTCTTCTTCAGTTTTGTCTCTCGATCAATGGATTTGCATGTCGACTTCTCTTCTTGATCAATGAGCCTTTGTATCGAACCCAGTGCCCAAGCCAACCTCTGACGGTATTTAGCATAAACTTCCGCCTTCCTCGTCAAGTTGGTCCTTCTTTACCCCTCGAATCCCTAATCCTAAGTGTGCTCAGAGTCCTAGTGACAGCAGGGGTTTCACCGAGGGTTCAACGAGGAGAGGGCGAGAATCAAGTCGATCCAGGTGTCGTTGGACCGTCGTTATGATACTTCAGATCTAGCCTTCCAGGTCTGGTGAGCTTTCTATCTCTCATCTTTTCAATTCCTAAGACTGTCATTAGCTTAGTTTCAGTCTTTATTTAACTTTATTTCACTTTTAATCTTGAAAATACCCAAAAAAAGTATGCATGAACTCGGAGCTTCGGCCTTCGTCCACTGTCAAATACCCCCAGTTCCGACCTGTAGAGCACTTCATGTCACTATCCTTCACGTTCTCCGCAAATCACCCAACTTCTCACCTTTGATTCGGCACGAATTGAAGGACTTTGAGGTCCCATTGTACTAAATACATATACAATTTACTCATTTTATTTATTCTTTATATTTTTACTTTTTGTATATTTCTAAATACTTATAGATAGTATTCTAAACATATTAAAAATATAAACATAAATAAAGTAATTAAAAACACTAAATTAAATAATAGAATAAGAAATATAGGTATACTATACATATGTTGTATATTACCATAATAATTTAAGTATATATAAAGCCATAAAAATAAATGTATTTAAATATATTGTAAATATATAAAATATGTACATATAATAATAATATGTAAAATACAAAATAAAAATAAAATACATAATATAGGTATAAATACTTATAATGACACTTGTGAAATTAACCAATAATAAATAAAATGGCAAAAGTAAATAAAAAACACCTAAAAATAGTATATAAAATAAGAAATAACTTTTTAGTTTAACTTTTATTTAATAAAATATTTTCTATTTTACTTTCTATTTATTTCTATTTTTACCCATGTTTTGTCTTCTTGTGTATGGCATGGACCAATGAGGAGGCGACGACTGTTAACTTAGGTCAATGCCTCGCCCCCTCCATGGACCAGTCTGTTCCTTGCTCTTACCCCATTTTTGCCAATTTTTCTGGCTCGTCTCATATGTCATTAAAGGTTATGAAAAAATCATTAAGCTCATCACAGAAGCGTAAAGATTGCATTATATGCAATCAAGAGCAACTAGTCATACTAGTTGCTCGAGGCAGCGGAATTTAAAAAAATCATGTGATGAAATGACTTGTTCCAAGAACACTTCTTAGATCTTTTTGTCAATATTGCAAAGATGGTATTAAGGCTACCTCTTAAAGCATGATAGTGATCATTAGTCTCTAAGCGGAGAAATCTTCTGTCTCAAGTCCAATCCAACGGAGAGAGCACTCGTAGGCGCGTTGCTAAAACGCATGTTTCATACGATCCAAGTTGATGATCCAAGCAAAGGAATTCCGGATTTTGTCTCACGAATCAGACTCCTTCTTCATGAACGAGAAGCACCAAAGATGGCGGAGCACCACGAGTCATCGATCCGACGTCATAATGATGGCGTGTCGACAACGAGGATCTCTCTTAATATTGTGGTTGGTCACAATAAGAGGAGAGAGGGAACACGAGTAGAGAGAGAGAAGAGATGTTGCACCATCTCTTGGAATGTGTGTGTAGAGAAAAAAACTAGGTCTAACCCTCCTTTTATACTTTAATGGACGGTGGGGATGCACTCCTAATTCAAATCAATGACCAAGATTTGTTGCTTCAATATTTCCACCAACAATTATTAATTAAAATAAATCAAAATATATGCAATATAATTTTATATAAATCAATTTGTGGAGAAAATAAAGGAAAGAGGCCTGCCCCATACCATGTATGGAGCGGACGGTCATGGAGTCCCACTCAATGTGTCGCCCACCCCATGTATGGAAGGGGGGGCACTCCTCTTTCCTATGGGAGCAAATCTTGGAGATTTTCCAAGATCAAATTATGCAACAATAATTGTTGCATATCTATTCAAAAAATCCAAATATTTTCTGACAATTTGAATCATGTCATTGAGAATTATGAATCTTATTCCACTAACCAATGCAATATGTAAATTACACTTACAACATTAATTGTCCAATGTGAATCCTATTCACATCAACAATTAATTGTAAATTAGATTTACAAAAAACTCTCTCTAAAATCTTATAAATCATATTTATAACATTTAGAATTATCATGGATAATGATATCCACAATAATAATATCTTAGATAATTAAATCATATTTAATTATCACAAATATCTCTTCTCATGTGTCCAAATAATATAAATCATATTCACATTATTCATGATAATTAAATCACATTTAATTATCCATTTTTGATGCTTATATATATCAACAAAAGAATTATCCTCGAACTCTTTCCAGGATAATGTGTTATCTCCGCGGATACTTAGAGATAAGGACAGGGCGATTGTGTATTCCACATATAGTGAATTGGATTGAGATAATATCTCAAATCTATATCTCAGGGACCTCCAATAGATGTTTGATTAAATCCAACTGTGAATCTGATCTTCCTATTGCATCTGAATCACATTGTGACCAATATCCAACATTTGGACCAAGATCATATCACTAACCTATTGAGAGAAGCCACTAAAATCCAAATTTATTTCATCACTCTCTCAAAATCGAACCATCATGGTTATACAATCATTTACTATCACATCACCATCGAGTATTCCTAATACATGTTCATCCTGCATACTGGAAGACCTAAGTAAAACATGAAGTTCTAGATCTCATTTAGAATGTCTTCTTTAGGGTTTATCATTAAGTTTCTCATTCGATCAGTGGGAGTTATTATCGATCATATACCTTTCAAAAGTATATATCATACCTACAAATTCAATCAAGCTTCCAAAGTGAGACGACCGTGCATGGAATTTGATCCAATATCTCATGAGTGAGCTCATGTCTTCTGGTTCAATAATAAACCTGTATGTTCCCTTTGAGAGATCGTATTACTCATATGCCCTTGTGTACACACCAGCTCGCCGATGTATAGACCTTGATTAGATCATCAATATATCATTCTACCAAATGTACATACTCAAACATATAGTAACACATCTGTCTCTGGTCAGAGGATCGTGCCTATATCTTGACACTATACGACATAGGTCTTGGTTATCTCGATCTCTTTAAGTCAACTCTTTGACCTAATTATCTAACACTTCTGAATCTCTATTCTATGCAGAGGATTTGCATTAAGAGGTTAGTTAGATATCAACCTTTAGAGAAGAATTTCCATCTTCCTCTCAAGATAGAGATCATCTCTTAACAATCACTTGACGATGCTTGATAAGTCCTCAATGTAACTCTTAAGATGTCATCCAAGCATCAACCTCTTTACTTCCTTTGAATCAACAGTTGTATGATCATTAAGATGGCCATGGTACATAACCCTAATTGTACTAAGGGGCCTATTATGCAAATTAATTATTTTTCCATTTCAGATCATGGAATGAATTGCAATAACATTTATTGCATAATGGTGCGATGTGGGTTCGCATGCCCAACAATCATCTGCCATTGATTTCTTCAGCAATGTTCTTCACCAAAACAATCAACTTTCACGTGAATCAATGCTCGACCATGGTCAACCATCGGTTCACACAAAAACCCTAGGTGAAGATCCCTTCAGAGGTTGCCTTGTATATAATGTCTCCTCAGCCCATTTTTGAAATTTAAACCTTTATAACTGATTCGTTTCCCCAAAAATCATTGTTGGAGCTTGTCCTTCGTGACAGGAAGTGGAACCTCATGATTGGCGACGTGGAGGAGGAGCAAAGGAAACGATTCACCATCTCCGGGGGTCTCCTCCTTGTGGTTCTATTCCTGACCGTCCTTGGTTCGGTGAGCGCTATTTTCTTGTATTTTCAATTCTTAGGAGTAGCAGTAGCTTTGGTTTGTATTTTATTTAATTCAATTCCGTCTATTTTAGTGTAAAATCCAAAATCATAGTTCGTCAAAGCTCTAAGCTCCGACCTCTGTTCCCTTAGTTATCGACAATTAACCGACCATCTCCACATATTTGTCCCTTCGCGCTCCACCATCTCGATCCATTTCCCACCCCTGATCTTGCTCAGATAAGGGAGATCGATGTTTGATCTTCACCTCTCGTCGGAGCACCTCCGCCCTTCATTACAGACCCCTTTTTGTTAACCGTCAGGTCGAATCTTCACCCTCGAGCATTTAAGCTTCTAGTGTAGACTAGAGCATGAAAGGACCCCATCTGGGGATGGAATCACTCAGATCTGTAGTCTAGGTGCCCAAACCTTCTCCGACTCACCAAACCTCCACCTATGAGGTCTAGAATTTCGTGACCATCTCCTCGCTACAGAATAGTACCAATAAGGTGTAGAGCATCTCAGCATCTAGGGGGACCGTTGGGATCAAGCAAGAGGCTCAATCGAAGCTCGGCCAGTAGAGACTTCTTCCATGTTCTTCTAGACCCTCTCCTGACCATCGGATCAGGAACGAACTCCAGGTGGAGCAGCAGCCGTCTGATCAAGTACCAAGGGATCGTTGGATAAGAGGGAAGGATCTAATCTCCGCCCTCCTTCCGCGAACCATCGTCAGCCATCTTGTGCCATGTGGATAAGTGGAGTGATCGCAACCATCCTCCAGTGCATATGCGGGGGTAATTTACAATCTATTCCCCCATATTTTTTATTTATTATTTAGTCGATAAACTTTCATTTTCCTTTGTAAATTTTTGTAATATTTGTGTATTGGACCCTGGACTTCATTTATATTGCACTTTAGTCCTGTGACACATCACCCCACGTGCTTGTGCACATTAGGGGTAGGTATTTTACATGGACCCTCTCTGGGATTGGTGCTACTAATTGGTCCAGAAACTTTAAATATAAGTTGAATTATTTTTGGATAAATTTCATGCTTCGTTCTGTTGTTTTGTCTGTTTGCATTTATACCCCTACCAGAGTGTATTATATTTTTATTGTGCAAAAATTTCATGTATACCCCTAGACTTTGTTAAAGGGTTATTAAATGGTATGAAACTCTTAAAATATTGCAACAAGGTCCATGTATTGCTGATTTAATTTTGTATTTGTATTTCATTTATTAAAAATGTCAGTTTACATCTAAAAGTTATAGGAAAATTATCTTAAGTGCATGGAACCATATTGTATCGTATATAGTTTTCGCAAGGCAATAAAAATGTTTTTCTTATTTATAAAAATTCAAAAACATTGCATTTTCTTCTGTTTAGCATTTAAAAATCTATAAAAAAATTATAAAATATTTTGAAAAAATTCCAAAAAAAATCTTATATGACTATTTAGCTATATTTTATTTTCTGACTAAATATATATGCAATATATTAAGAAAAATTCCTAAAACTTACAAAATACAAAAAAACTTATAAAATTCTAAAAAATCATAGAAAAATCACAAAAAACATGTTTTCAGTTTCCGATTTTTTGTATTAACTAGTATCTAGGAGAATTGAAATTAAGCTCAAACTGATTTGATAGATATTTATTAAACCCATTTCAAATTCCTTTATTTTCTATTTTTCTTTATTTCGTGTATTTCCTTATTTAACAATCCATAAAAATTCTCAAAAAATCCAAAATCACCAAAAATAAAGAAAAAGTTATAAAACCCAAAAAAATATTTTCGAAATTTTGAGTCTATTTGCTATATTTTAAAAATCTTAAAATGCCTATTTTTTACTCCTCTCCTATATAATATATATTACCCTATATTTTATTTCAAAAATCAAAACTAAAACGATGCAAAATCAAAAACATAAAAGATAAGATAAATTAAAACCCAAAAACACATTAAAAAATTAAAAATACAAAAATCTCTAAGTTGTATATTCATTTTCCCGCTCTACCTCATGTGCTTCTTTGTGGTTCGACCCCTTGCTTAATCATTATTATGGGTTAATTGTAGAAATTGTCACTTGGGATTGGATACTGAGAACTGAGAGAGGCATCAACACAACAATTGCCAGATCCAACTTGTCAGATATAGTAGGCCCTCCTAGATCGGACGTTAGGTTTCCTGATTATAGTGCGTCTCAAATGGCGTCATTATCGAGGAGCATCAGTTTGTAGAGCATAGAATAGACACTTAGTTTATTTTGCCATTATTCACTTCAGTGTATAGTTCTCTCTTTATTCTATTTTTACATGAGAATATTCTGATCATCTTCTTGTTTGAATTTGTTGCGAGGGCTCGCTTATCGAGGGAGGATTTCCTTGGAGATTCGATGAACACGAGAGCCACGCAGACCTTTGCCCACTGGTAGGAGAGAGTAGCATAGGACACAAGAAGCCGAGCAAAATTGTCTTAGTGTAGATTTATTTAATTTTTGTGAGAAAGATTTATTCAATTAATTTGTAATAATACAGGACCTGGGCACTTAAACACTTAAACTCTCACAAGTCCATTTCATCAGTAATTGTTCATCTGGGGGAGCTGATCGGATTTTCTGTGTTTTCATCGTCTTCTACCATTATTCCTCCCTATTTTCCTTTTGTTTCTATTTGTTTTCCGTGTTTTGACTTTTCTGCCTTTTTATGTCTTGTGGAACGAGCCCTTAGATTCTAGGAGTGGATGTCGATTAAATTAGGTCCAAACCCTAATATAATTCATGTGTCTATAGTTTCACGCTTGGATCTAGTCAAAATTGAACAAGTTCTTCATGATAATAGAAGCTCATGTCTTTGGGTGATTTCCTCATTGCAGTTCATAGCATAGGTTTAAAATTTTTATCTTGCATCCCACATAGAGAGATCTAGGAAGCATTGTAAGTTTTCTAAATGAGCATGGCATCATCATTTTCATGCTTGAATTGCTTTTTCGACTCCTTACTATGATTATGTTCACATAGGCAAAAGCAAAGAATTAATAAAATCATTTGGCCTCTTGCATGAAAAACATTCAAAAAAGTGAAAACAGAAAAAAAATAAAAAGGGACTATGAAGAAAACCTTGATCTAATTAAAATTGATTGGTCAAACTTCATTGTATTAGGTTCACAACACCCTCATTGTATTCAGGCACTTTTTAGACTGAGCGAGGCATGATCCTTAAGGAATAGAGCCCAAATCCCAGTTTGGGTACTGCCTTCGATATTGCCTGGATTCATGAAGTATTGGTGCTTCTATCATACATGGGTGAGCAGGGCTTTGTCTACTTGCAGACCTAGTCTGGAGTATTGAGCTTAGGTCATCCCCTCATGTGGGTGTCTGTCCCATCATTTTGCGTCCGAGTAGGGCCTTGTCTGTTTGGAGACTCGATTCCGAAGTATTGGTTTTGCCTATTGATGAATATGTGATTCATCACTCTAAAATTCGAAAATAGAGCTTTATTCCCGAGTAATTAGCTGCATTTGTCCATTTATTTTACATTATTCTCATTCATGCATCTAGAATTAATGTCTGCATTTTAGCATGCATATTTGCCTTAAATAAGAATCCAAATTTGCTTGTAACTATCACGTTATTCACCATATTTTCACTATTTTTATCTATTATTATATAACTCAAATTTGAATAAAATGAACTCCTTAGTGTATATATTACTAACACTAATAAAGGAAAAATATCAAAAAAATACTAACATATAAAATTGATCAACAAGACCCTAACCCTAGTTTGAGACTAAGAGGATTAAAACGTGAATATCTATCTCATACAGTCTCCTATGGACCCTTACTCACTTTTAAATTAATATACGTTCAATTATCTTCAAAACAAGACCAAATCCAAAAGAATCGAAGTTCATATGTGAAACTTGGGTTTTGGGCCCCTATTATATATTTGTACATATGTCACATTTATTTATTTATTTTATCTTTTTATTTTCTTAATTATTAAAAAAATAGATTAAGCTGTGAATATTTATTTTAAAATGCCTAAAAATCTATAAAAGACAAAAATACGATATTTTATCCCTATAAGATACCACCCAAAAATACTTTTTGTGTAGATGATTTATTTTGCTTTTGGGTCCTTCACCAAAACTGTAGATCTCATCAAGACGAGCAACTTTCATGCTGACGCTTTTTAATTTGACTCCTTTTATTATTTCTTTTTTATTTTTGTTTACATTTAATTTTTATTTTTTAGGAGCGACACGTGGCGCTCCTGGAGCCGCCACGTGTCTCCCCCTTTTATTTTTTCCTTTTCCTTTAATTTTAGTTTATTTAATTATTATTAATTTCTTTGCTTTTTATTTTTATTATTTATTTTTATTTATTTTTATTTATTTTAATTAATATTATTTCTTCTATTTATCTTATTTTAATACCCACTTGATGGTCTAGTGGTAGTACAGTGTATCTACCACACAAAAGACCAAGCTTCAAATCCCACTCTTGTAGGGGTTGCGTTAGCTCGTCGACTGTCAGTGTAAAAAATAGCTGAATCTTTTGAGCAAGAATCCATGTAGTCGTCCCTACTTATAGTGGGAGAAGGCTTAGCACTTTTTTATTTTATTTATCTTATCTATTTATTTTCTTCTTATTTTAATTATTTTTTACTTATTATTATTATCTTTTCTTTTTATATATATTTATTATTTTAGTTATGATTATATATTTATTTATTTATAACTTCATTTAATTTTATATAATTACTTATTACTTTTATTTCTTTAATTTTATTAAATTTTAATTTTAGTTTTTTTCATGTCACGTGGCCTTCCCCTTCCACCTTCTCCATCCAAACTCGTCCTCTGTCTTCTGTGGCTAGGCACTTCCCTCTCCCTTGCCTTGTCTCACCCTATGCTTTCTCTCTCCTCTCTTTCCTCCCACCCTTACCACCCGCTTTAGCGGCGGCTACACAACTGCCATCCATCTCACCCATCAACATTCTCTCCCTATAACCGATCCCTGAAGGACCCGCATCCCTCGTCTCCCCCGACCTCCCTTCGTGCTTGCAACCGCCTCACGATCTCCTCGCACCTACATCCTCAGTGCGAATTAGCCAACCCATCTCCCCCTCTCCCTCACATCTCCCTCTCACCATCCGTAGGATTTTCGGACTCGCCAACCACCTTTAAAAATCCATCGCCACCTCCTGCAAAAACTATCCTCCATTACTAAGGGAATCTCGAGCTCTCCAGCTACTGCCTAGTGACAGCAAGCAGTCAATCGGGTCGAGCGACGACAGTGACCTACAGGCGAGATCTAGTGTAGGGTAAACCCTTCGTCGTCGTGAGTTCTTCAAGCTCACCGAGCTCCATCTCTACCGCGACGCCAAGCAACGACCTAAGGTTCTCCTCTGTGCACCTCCCTCCCAGGGTGTTCCATCTTCACCCCAGTACCTCTCCTTTCTCTTATTCTTCTCCTTCTTTCTTTTTCCTCCTTCTTACTCTGGTCTTCTTTTTCCACTTATTGCAATTTCGTACACATCCCCTTCTTTCTTTGCTACTCTTCTCCTCGCCATCGACACTTGCTTCGAGCCCATTGCTTCGCCTCACTCTTTCACCTCTTCCACCACAACCGACCAAAAATCACTAAAAATTCAAAAGAAAAATCAATAATAGCAAAACCTCTCTAAATTGAGAAAAATATATAAAAAAATCATTAAAAAATCTAAAAAAGGTGTTTTCTATTTTTAAATTTTATTTATTTTATCTACTATATATGAAAATTAGTTTTGGAAAATTTTTGAGCTACTTAGTTATTTTTGAAATCCAAAATAATTCCTATTAATACAAGTCTCTATTTTGGCCTTTTTAATTTAATGAAAAATGCAAAAATAAGAAAATTTTTCGAGAAAATATAAAAAATAGAGAAAATATATAAACAACCAAAAATATTCTATTTTTCTTCTTTTTGAAGTATTTATAGCTATTTTATAATTATAAAAAGGTCACATCCATTTATATAGATATATCTACTTATAATGGTATTAATATTATTATTTTTAAAAATCCAAAAAATATTTTTTAATACCCTTAAGAAAATAAAAAGGACTGTCCCTTAGGATATTTTCTTGATTTTATCTTTATTTTGAATTTTTATTATCTCAATTATCTATATTATATTTATATTATACACTTTTCTTATATCTAATTGAAAAGAAAAAGCAACTTAAAAATTCAGAATATATATATATATATATATTATAAATTTAAAAAAAATCTATAAATAAAAAAACCAAAAAAATAAATATTCAGACCCCACTAAAAATCAAAAAATTATTCTTAAAAGCGCCAAAAACCCTTATTGTCTTTTTGCCAATTTTTGTTGTCTATTCCCCTGCTCCATGCGTACGACCTCTATATTACTTGCCCTATACACATATTGTATAGAGTTATATTAAATTTTAACTCCACATTTTTGCTCTTCTTTTCTTGATCTATTTCTGGGTTAATTATTGTATGAATCACCTTTAGTGAGTGGTTGCCACAACGACAATATCTTCACCTTGTGAGGATATATTAGACCCTCACCAAAAGTGTTCAACAAATGGCATTGTTATCGGGAAGCGTCGCATAGGATAGATTTTATATGTTATTTTTGTTTCATTATTTTTCTTGTTTTATTTTTCTCTTCATTTGATATACTTGCTTATCTATGTTAATTACATGTCTGCTATTTTTCTTGTGAGGGACCTCGAGGCGTCGGTGACTGCTTAGGTGGTTGGAGCATCCTAGTTACGTGGGAAGTGGCTATTCCACTAGCTAGCCGCTAGGAGAGAGCAAGAGAGAGAGGCTCTTAGCATAGTTCATTCTTCTTTTATTTTGCGTAAGAGATTGTTGTTTTTATTTTGCATTATTATTTGTAATAATGCAGATGGACTGGACTCTAGACATTCGAGCCTAACTTCCATCGGTCGTGTGTTCCACACAAGGCGAGAACACTGTCGTCGAGGTAACCGACGAAGGCCTTGGATTTAATCAGCAAGTAACCCACAACATCCATAATTCAATTGATAGAAAAAATGTGGAATCAAAATTTATTTTCTCTACCATAAAATGCATAGCAAGCAAGCATGTAGAGGTTGAACCACATAGAGCAAAACAAGTAGCCTATGGGTGTTCTTTTATATACAAACCAAGTCATTTATTATGTATAGATCCTTTTGTGGGTTTTTATTTTTTTTTGGTTTTATAATTTTCTATTTTCTTTTTATATTTTTAAATTTTTATATTCTTTTTTATTTAAATATAATATATATATGTATATGTATATGTATATAGGTATAAATACAATATAAGATATATATATACTATAACTACATAAATATGTAACAGAAAATAGTCAAAATATAGTAAATAAGATATTTTTTTGATTTTTATTTTTTCTAATGTTTTTATATTTTTCCAGATTTTTTTCTAATTTTTATATATTTTTAAAGTAAAAAATACCGTAAATAAGGGCTTAAATAAATACCCGAAACTGATTTGGGTTTTAAAAATAGTAAAAGAGTCCTAAAATTACCCAAATCAATTTTAATATATAAATATTTATATAAATAAAATTATAAATTAGAAAAAAAATATTTTTGGAATTTTGTAAGAATTCTAAAAAAATTATAAAGGATTTTAGGGTTTTTAGATTTTTAGGCTTTTTATTTTCAATTTTTAGTGATTTTTAGTCTGTAATTAAAATAGGATAAAATACACTATATATAATTTTTTGGATTTTTTAGAGATGTTTTTATATTTTTTTGGTATTTTCAAATTTAAACTGGGAATATATGGCTCCTATTTGATTTTTAGTAAATCACTAAATGCTCAAAATGTCGAACAAGTACAGAGTGTGAAAATATATGGAAAAATACATATAACTCTTTTTTTGTGTATTTGTAGGAGTACATTAGCTATTTTTTATAAATAGAGAAAAGCTACAAAAATACATGTCCTAGTAGGGACACAAATGTAATAAAAATAAAGTTCAGGGGGCTCTTACAAATTTGCCAAAAATATACGATGTTAACAAAATTTTATTGGATTAATAAATAATTACAAAATGCCAAGATCAATCTTGCAATTTTCCCATCACATGGGGCTACACATGAGGTAGGTTGGGAGGGACCAATATGCAAATAACAGAAAGTTCGAGGACCTCGAAGTAATTTTCACAAAAAATATATAACATGCATTTCATTTTGTTGGACTTTTTAGAAATACAAAAACTCGTAGGGGTATCCCTGTAATTTCACCACCTCATGTGGGATGACACGTGAGGTGACGTGGACTGGACCCCTATGCAATTAAAATAAATACAGGGGCCTAAGTGCAAAATGTCCAATTTTTTTATAACACTACATTTTATTTACATGACTAAATAATAAATACAAAAAGGTGGGGTGAGTGTGAAAATTACCCCAATTGGCGTGAATCGAACGACGCTGAGCCATCACTCATCCACATGGCGCTCATCTAGTGGCGGGTACCGCTTCATCTTCGACGGCCTAGATTAAATCGGTGGAGCTGATCTGATGGTGAAGGCTGGCTTGATCCAACGGTTCTAGTGTGACTTGGGGATGGCTCATGATGGGACGACGCTGAAGCTACCAGGAAGAACAGGTCAAGAACTCGCCTGGGGCGAGTTTCGATCTGTCCCCCTGATCTTCCCCGGCCATCTGCGTTAGGTGAATCCTTCAAAAGGCTCACCAGAGCTCGGACGACGGCGGACGAGCTTTGAGAAAATAGGAGCTTCAGCGAGCCTTGGTTCCTGCAAAGATCGACCCTTACGGGTCCTTTGGCCCTCTTGTCCTGCAGACAACACATATGCAAGCAAAATGAGGTCTCGAGGGCCTTATTCTGGGTGGAATAAGGCAGCATGGGTCGGGCGGAGCTCCTCCGACGAGCGACGGAGGTGGAGGAGCCGATCTCCAAATCGGGGTCGATCTGGGAGAGATGAGTGCGAGCGGGGCATAGTGAAGCGACTGGGGAAGGATATGAGGATGAAATTGGAGTTGGAGAGCAGATAGTTAAGTGCAGAGGGGCTCGCCGGAGCTCGACTCCGGTGAACTACGTGGATGATTGATTAAGCTAATCTAACTAACTAGAAATCAATCTAAGAACTAGAAATTAAAGATAAGTCTGATTACAAGCAAATAATAATAAGACGCGGCTCTTATACCTGGAATGAACCAAGGAGAAGGGTCGCCGATGACGGTGGCCGTGGGTGCTCCCCGTCCTCCTGGAGCTCGGCCTGGCCTTGCAGAAGCACCTCCTGTCACGAGGGATCCAACTCAAGATCAAGGCTCCTAGACTCATAATGGTGACCAAAATTGAGAGGAGATTTGGGGGGTTTTATTTATAGACCTAGCACAACACCCTTATTGACCGACTAAAACCAGATATTAGGGCATATGTACACGTGATTAGAGAGCGTGGCATGTATGTACAATGATCAATGTTCATTTCGTATGAAGGGGACGAAGGCGATTGAGCGACGAGACTCCCAGGAAAAATGTGTGAAATCACGGGATTGGACAGGTGCGTCACGTCTGGAAGCGGGGGAGACAGTTGACCGCGGTCAACATTTAACGGTCGGTGATTGGTCCACGTCAGCACAAAATGACAAAATCGACTGACCAATTATTGACTTATTAATTTCACATATTAAATGATTTTATTAATTTTTGATTATAGAATAAAAAATGTTTATTATTAAAGTAGTATTTTAATATGATTTTTATTTATTTATTGGGTGCATTTTATTAGTAGTTACTTTTTAATAGTGTATTTATAGGTATATTTGCATGTATTTTATACATTTTATTTTGTATATTTTATGTTATTATTTTATTTTATATGTTTATAAATTATTTTTGTGAGTATAAATATAATTTTGTTGTATTTTTATGATGTTATTTGTATACTTAAACAAATACATATGTGTATTATGTAAGTATATTTATAGGTATTTTACCTATGTTTTATATACATCTTTTTATTTTAATGTGTTTTGATGATTTTTATTTTGGTTTTGTAATTTTAATAGAATATAGATAATATTTACAATATTATAAAAATATGAAAGAATAAAGAATAAAAGAATATGTTTCCCTTTTATTTTTGTATAAGTATAATCATAGGTATTTTATCTATGTTTCCACATAGATTATTTTATTTTACATTTTCTTTTTAGTTTTATTTTAATTTTAATATGTACATATGTTATAAATAATATTTAAAAAATTATAAAAATATATATTTGTAAAAATAATGAATAATGAATAAAATGAATATTTTAATTGATATAATATACAATGAGGGTCCAAAACCAATCTTTCACGCAGTAACTCCAAAAAATATGAAACCACCACCATTAAATATCTCGTGAAAAGTTATATACAATTAGAGATGATTTTGATATGTTTTGAGTTCTTATTTGAAATATATGGGTCTGGGAAGTTGGGTTTTTGGCTTTTTATTTTGTGTATAAAATGAACATTGAGCATTATTTTTGTATAAACTCAATTTTGTATTTCTATTTACATTATTATCTACAACTTTTCTGTACAAAGTTTCTTCATTTGATGAATAAATAATGAAGAATAAAATAGGTGTCAAAAATACATAAATGATGAATAACAGAATTGGGTTTTTATTCTATTTTTGGCCATTATCTCTCCTTACTTTATTCCTTATCGACCAACTCAATTCTTGACTTGGTCGTGGGGTTTAGGGTCATAAAATATTTTCAATATTTTATTCGTTTTTCTTTTCTTCTTTTTGTTCTATAATTTTGGCATTGAAAGCAGTATTATTTATACAATAAATGTAATAAATGATGGATGCTATTTTGTACAAATTAATGCTATTTACATGCATTAGCTAGGGTTTTTAAGGCCAAAATGATAGAATAAAGGTGATGAAATGGGGATTCATCACCAGGGACGGAGACAAGGGGGGGCGGGAGGGGGCTTGGCCCCCCCGTCTCCTAATTATTGTTTATATATATTATATTATTATAATAGGATATGATTTATATATAAATAATTAATTATAAATAATAATAATAAGTTGTTATAATGGCCCCTCTCATCTCCCATTTATAAGTTATATACATATGGCTATGTCCGTATATGATCCATTATTGTATCCATAACATACAAATTTTCACAACCATATCAACATTTGTTTTCAAATATATACATATACCGATACTGCATTCATATCAACTAAAATCTATATTCGTATCCGTATATCCATTTATATATATAGTTGTCCATTTATATTTAATTTTATACGACATAATCGTGTACCTTCTTTATCATATTTGGTATAATTGTTATGATATAAGCACATTTAGAATATTTTTATCATATATATTCCAACCAATACATGTATATTTAAGCTAATATATAGAGTATTTATAGTATTATTCCTATGCCATCGGTATCTATTTCATATCGAGATCTATTTTTTACGGATGAAGTAATATATTTTTCATCCGTCAATATCGCATTCGTATTTAAAATAAGATAAGGATATTGGAACACCTATATCCATATCAATATCCGTTTGTCTGCATCCTTAATCCCTCCAATCTATCAATAAAAAATCATAATATGACATGAATGCAATAATCTAATTATCAACATCTGTTAGTTTTACGTAACTGCATATTACACATAACCCCAATAACAAAATAACTATATAGTGATCTTTTTTAATTCATCACCACAACATTCCTTTTTAAATTGTTAATGGCATGCATTATTTCGTTGTGAAATGATCTTTTTTGAGTCATAATTTAAATGTTGAGGGCTAGTATGTGATAAAGTACAAACATGAGAGGGTAAACAATTGAGATGGAATACATAAGTATAAAAAATCCGAACCAATCCGATCCAATCTGTAATCCGATGGATTAGATTGGTCTGAATTCAGAAATTTGATGGATTGGGTTGGATTGGAAAAAGTTAAAATTCGTTAAGGTTGGACTGGACATGGATTAAGCTAAAATTTAGATCTATATACACCCCTAATATGCAATATTATATGAAATAGGTACATGTATATCTCCTTTATATTCCTACATTAGGAACGATATAATATCACTTTTTAAAAATCTTAATTTTAATGATATAACTTAATATTGTATTAATGAAAGTGCATTTTGATTTGAAGAATTTTGTAACGATCTTTTTATTGATACAATATTTGTTGGGATATTTATGTGAAACTGCAAGTTTACAAATGTATTTTTGTGAAATACACTTGTAATTATTATGAGAAATAGTAACAAAGATAAATTATACATGAGAAAAATGGGGCTGCCCCTAGTGGCTACCCTCGCTCCATTTTTCTCCAATTTTTTTATTTTCTTGAAAAATTCCACCATATATTTTTATCATCATATCCCTCTAATATGTTATTCCAATTTCATTAGAAACATACTCATATGCCTTCCATGTAAAACATGTAATTTTAATGGTCTTAGAATTACTGTAATTGACATATTTTGGATGAATGACATATGAGTCTCTATTTCTGACGAAATTTGAATGGCATACTAGAGGGATATAGTGATGCAAATATATGTGGAATTTAAAAAAAAATAAAAAAATTGAAGAAAAATGAGACAGAGGCAGCTCGTTGGCTGCTCTCTGGGGGCAGCTCCATTTTTCTCATTATATGTAGTCTCAATAATTTGGCCCCCCCAAGCAGAAAATCCTGGCTTCGTCCTTGTTCATCACCCCCCTATACTTGCCTTTGGTAGTCCCTAGTAAACACTTATGCAATAAGTACCAAGAAGAATAAAGAAGAAAAGAAAAAAGAAAGAATAAAGTGGATTGCTTTCAGTTGTTAAACTTGTCTTTACAAAATCAAAGTTTGGAGCTCAGGTTAGACCTTGGTGTGAGAATGTGTGTGGAACTTGGTCGAGAACCAAATTTAAAACACAACAGCCTTCAAGAGTCACAGAGCTTGGTTCAAACCACCTCAATAGGCAGGTCAGAACTATCCTACATCATACGCAAACTCTTATGACTATGAAGCTGACTTGTACGGTGTAAGTGATAGTGGCTCTCTCCAACTGAAATGACAAAGAAACTGACTTCTCCCGAATAACAACCCAATGATTCCCCAATCCAACATTCTGTCCTCAAGGAGCGGAGTATTCCCTTCTAAGTTGAAGTAGAATCCAACTCAAAAGGAGGGGGTGAAGAAAAGAATGGAGGGTAGCTAGTGTAGCTACCTATCCTAGGATGCATGACCAGTGTAGTCACGTAATCCAGCTGCAGGCTCACATGGTATAACTTTGATGCTCAAGCTTGCTTATTTTCTATATACATACTCCGGCAGGCATTTTATTTTTATTTTCAAGCATATCCATTTTTGGAGTGTTTTTTTCAACATATTATTTACAACAGCATTTACATAAGGAGTTTTTCCTCTTGAGTCATAAGACTATCCCTCTTTTGTAGCTCTATTGCAATCCACACTCTCCTGTCTTTAAACTTCATGGTAACTGGACCAGGTTGGGGTGGACTTCCCTCCCTAGACGAGGACGAATGTTTCCACCCGTGTACGTCTCAGACCGGCAAATTCAACCCCCTCACCACTCCAACTGAGTTGAGCTAAGTGAAAGGTGCAAGTGTCCAAGTTAGGTCACGACTGACAAGAGTCATGCTTGCGTCTCGAAAAGTTCTAGTTAGTCAGTTGAGGTGACTTGAACCCAGCCCTGAGTCTCAGAGAATTAAGTCCCAATGGACCTAAAGTGCCTTAAACCTAGTTCCCATAAGGTTCCAGTGCAATTAGGTGCAGTAAGGTCCAACTAAGCTCCAGTCTTCAACTTTATTGGACTAGTTTAATCATCAAGCTCAATCAAAGAACATGAATGCTATGAAAATGCTATGTATAATGCAGAAAGAATGATGCAATTTTTGTAAAGAATTTTGGCACACGCAACATGAAATATTTACGTCTAATTACACAGGTGTGCTGCTTTTTATTTATTTACAAGATTTAAGAAATTAAAGAATTTATAGGTTTTAACATGTTATTCTTATAGGTATATATGTACAATTGATAAATAGTTTTATCTTCATTTATAATTATATACACATTTTATTCCTAATTTAATGATGCATTTATTCCTCAAATTCATTTGAAACAATTTTGAAAACTATAGTACAAAATATTTTTTGCAAATATTTACAAACATTTGAAAGCCATTTTGCAAAGATTTTTCAAACAGTATATATACATTTTTTCAAAATATTTTCACAACCATTTTCAAAACCATTTACAAATAGGTTTTCAAATCCTTTTATTTCATACAAAGAAAAGAATTTTTCAATCGAAATAACTTTACAAAGGTTGGAAATATTTCACAAAAAGTTTTCCAAACGTGTCACACCATTTTTTAAATCATTTTGCAAAAACATCTTTAACCTGATTTATTAATCAGTATATACAAAAAGATATGTTCATAAAAATATTTTTGGTATTTTTAGTTTTGCAGATATTTTTGTGATTTTTGAAAATAGGTACATATCCTTACATGAGGATATATCTTATACATACAAGGGTTTTGGTTCTTAAAGGATTTACAAGGGTTGATTGCTCACTTTTATACATTTATAAAGACTTTTAAGTATGGTGTGTATACTCCTCAAACTTATTTGAAAATCATTTTTCAACAGTTTTGAAAACTATAGTCCAACATAATTTTCACAAATGATCTTTACAAACATTTACACATATTTGAAAATCATTTTGCGAAGGTTTTTCAAATAATATATATAGATTTTTCAAAATATTTTTGCAACCATTTCTCCAACCATTTGAAATCGCTTTTCAAACATTTTTATTTCACGCAAAATAAAATTGCAAACAAAAAGATTTTAACAAAGGTTGAACACTTTTTACAAAATATTTTCCAAACAGTTTTCAAAAGATTTTTCAAAAAGAGTTTCAAACTATTTTTCAAACATTTCGCAAAAGTATTTTTGCCTGATTTATTAATCAGAATGTACAAAAAGAGTTTGAGGATCTATAAACATCTTTTTATTAGAAGATTGTGATGAATTTAACATTATTTTTAGCCATAGGTATTATTTAAAATACAAAAGTACGAGCTATGGCTTAAAGTATATACATAGTATATACAACCCCCTATACTTAGCTAGAGCTATGTCCTCATAGATCAAAGAGAAAAAAAGAAGACATAACTCAGACTGAGTATTGAAAAGTGTAAAGAATGAAGGAATGATGAAATGAATAAATGAACAGGAAGTTGACTATCCCCACTATACTTAGGATAAAATAATCCTAAGTATAGCAGACTATACACAAGGCAGGGATGGTCAAGGGTGAGAATGAATAGTCGTACTCAAACTGTCTCCCCCTTTACTTAGGGTAAGATATCCCTAAGTACAGACAATGAGAGGAGACAATGGAGAGGATCAAAGAATGAAAGGACTCGGAATGCACCCCCCCCCCTATACTTAGGATAAAGTACGTCCTAAGTATAGAAGACTGACAACAAGGGGTGACACCTTTTTGGTAGAAAAATAGAAAAGGAAAAGAAGAAAAGAAGAAAAGATCAGAGGAAAAGTTTTTGAGGTGTATTGTTTGAATCTTTTGAAGAAAAGAAGAAAAGATCAGAGGAAAAGTTTTTGAGGTGTATTGTTTGAATCTTTTGATGCTGCCAGTGTTGTGGATGTATCTTCAGAGCGTAGTACCTAAATTGAGTTGACAACAGCTAAGAAAGTATCAGGCTCAAGGTAGGGCTTCAGTAGTTAACCGTTGACGATGAATGGTTGTGCGTCAGGGGACAATTATGATATTGCAATACTTCCGTTGTCACGCACTTCTCGAGCTTGAAATGCCCCTATCCATTTGCTTTTTATTTTGCCAGGGAAGATCTTTAACTTCGCATCAAATAACCACACTTTCTGCCCAGATTCGAAGGTCTTTCGTTTGATGTGCCGATCATGCCAGTGTTTCACCTTCTCCTTATACATCAATGTGTTATCGTATGCATAGTCTCGGAATTCCAGGAGTCTATTTAGATCATCTTTTCTTTTCTGATCACTACTCTGTGAGTCCAAATTGCACATATTGATTACCCACAAAGATTTATGAATTGATTCTATGGGCAGATGGCATGTTTTTCCATATACAAGACAATAGGGCGACATGCCCAAGGGGGACTTGTAAGCGGTTCTGTATGCCTAGAGGATGGAGTCCAAGAGTTGGGACTGATTCTTTCTGTCCGGTCTCACAAGTTTCTGAAGGATCGTCTTGATTTCTCTGTTCGATAATTCTGTCATGCCATTGGTCTGGGGATGATAAGGAGATGTGACTCGATGGTCGATGTCGTATTTCTTCATTAATTTCTTGACCTCTTTATTTATGAAGTGGTTGCCCCATTTGATATCAAAATCTTCAGAATCACGAACCGTGAAATGATATTTTCTCTTAGAAATCGGCATATTGTCCGGCTGTCTGCGGCTCGAGCGGGGATAGCTTCAACCCAACGACTCACATAGTCAACGGCAAGAAGGATGTGCTCATATCTTTGACTGTTAGGGAAAGGTCCCGTGAAATCGATGCCCCAATCATCGAAAATGTCTGCTATCTGAATGATCTTCAGGGGCATTGAGTCTTTCGCTGTGAGTGTGCCTTTCAATCTCTAACAGTCAGTACATCGTTTGACAAAGGTTGTTGCATCCTTGAATAGTGTGGGCCACCAGAAGCCACACTGAAGTACTTTTGTTGTCGTTCGATCTCCAGAATGGTGCCCACCATATTCGAGCGAGTGATAATGCTCGAGGACACTATGATGCTCCTCCTGAGGGATCCACCTACGCCAAATGCAATCTGCTCCTTCCATGAATAAAAGAGGATCTTCCCATTGGTAGAAATGGATTGTTGACAAAAATTTGTCCATCTGATTCTTCGTCCAATCCGACGGTACTACCCCCGAAACAAGGTAGTTGACAATATCAGCATACCAAGGGAGTGAATCCACAGCCAAAATTGACTCGTCGAGAAAGCTTTCTGCGATGAGTGCACTGCTCAGCGGAGGCTCTTGATGCTCAATTCTGGAGAGATGATCTGCAACCAAATTCTGAACTCCAAGCTTGTCCTTGATTTCCAAATTGAATTCATGGAGAACAAGGATCCATCTAATCAGTATGGGTTTGGCATCCTTCTTCTGCTGTAAATATTGGATAGCAGAGTGGTCAGTGAAGATGGTAACTTTCGATCCAAGCAAATAAGATCTGAACTTCTCTAAGGTGAATACCACAACCAGCAGCTCTTTCTCTGTCACCGTATAATTTCTCTGAGCTTCATATAATGTTTTGTTGGCATAATGAGAGGGATATGGCACCTTGTCTTTCCTCTGTCCTAACACATCCCCAACTCTAAAGTCTGACGCATTCGTCATGATCTCAAAGGGAAGAGACCAATATGACAGTTGTAGGACTGGAGCTTGAGTGATAATCTCCTTCAACTGATTGAATGAAAGGAGCACCTGCTAATCAACATTAAACTCGGTCTCCTTGCATAATAATTTGGTAAGAGGTCGGGAAATGCGGCTGAAATCACGGATGAACCTTCTGTAGAACCCCACATGCCCAGGAATGACCTCACATTCTTTACTATCTGAGGTGGCTCAAGATTGGCTATCACATCCACCTTTATCGGGTTGACTTCCATGCCACGTTTGGAAATGACGTGACCCAGCACAATCCCTTCTGTGACCATGAAGTGGCTCTTTTCCCATGATAGTACTAGATTGACTCCACGGTATTTCTGAAATATTCTGTCCAGGAGCTCAAGACAAGAATCGAACTGTCACCATAGACGGAGAAGTCGTCCATAAACACCTCAAGAAAACTGTCTACCATCTCGGCAAAGAATGCAAGCATGCATCTCTGGAATGTCGTGTGCATTGCACAGTCCAAAGGGCATTCTCCTCAAAGCATAGGTGTCGAACGGACAAGTAAAGGTAGTCTTCTCTTGGTCTTTAGGGACGATTGCCACTTGGTTGTACCCGGAGTACCCATCTAGAAAGCAGAAGAACTCCTTACCGGCTAGCCTTTCCAAAATCTGCTCAATGAATGGCAAGGGGAAGTGGTCCTTCTTCGTTGTTGCATTAATACGGCGGTAGTCAACACATACACGCCAGGATGTCGGTACCCGAGGAGATATCTCCTCTCCTCTGTCATTTGTAACCATGATAAGCCCTGACTTCTTTGGAACTACGTACAAGGGGCTCTCCCATGTTGAATCGGAGATGGGATAAATGAAGCATGCGTCACACCATTTAGTGATTTCTTTCATGATGGCATCCCTAAGATTTGGATTCACTCTTCTTTGGAATTCACGGGACGGCTTGGCATCTTCTTCAAGGTAAACGTGGTGTGAATACAATGCTGGATTTATCCCGTGGAGATCTAATACATGCCAACCAAGTGTCTTGTGGTTTTTCTCTAGAACCTCGAGAAGTCGAGATTCTGACTCCGGGGTCACCCTGCTGCTGATGATGACTGGATACATGTTTTCTGCACCCGCAAGGAAAGAATACTTCAGGCCTGCTGGAAGTGGCTTGAGTTCCGATTCTGATCTGGCCAACTCATCAATCACTTCGAAAACTGCACTAGTTAGTGAATGTGCGGCATGGACTTTTGCAGAGTTGCTAACCTCAGTGCTCTATTGAGATTCTACGAATGTGTCGAAAGGTTCTGTACTAGGCCCATTGTGTTCGGGTTGGAGTGAGTCGTTGGAGTCAAATAGATGATCAGCATATTGGAATATGTCTCTCAATTATCATCGGAGCTTGTGTTGACTGTGCTTTCTAGGTCCTCGTCTATGGCAAGGATTTCCTGTGTCTACGGATCGTTCAATGAAGCAGTATGTCTCTGGTTTTTGCAATGAAGTCACAGTCTACTTCAGGCGGTACTATGTGTCCCTCATCAGTCACGATCTTGGGCTCACTTATCATGTCTATAGTATTTTTTGATTTCCCAAGCTGAATGTAATCTTGCCATACACATAGTCTACCACGGCTTCTGAGGTGCGCAGGAATGGCCGGTAGAGAATGATAGGAGTCTGGAGTAAAGGTGCGGGAGAGTCCATATCAAGGACTACAAAGTCAACGGGAAACTATATTTCCCGCACCTTTTACTACAACGTCTTCAAAAAGACCTCTAGGTTGCTTGATGGATCGGTCAACGAACTGAAGGATCATACGTATCTGCTTGAGAGGACATGGCCCAAATTCTTGCAAATAATGATGAGGGCAGAAGGTTCATGGAAGAACCACTGTCAAGCAGGGTACGCTCGAAGACTAGATCAAAAATTTCGCAACTAATAAGCGGTGCTCCTTTGTCCTGTTTCTTCTGTGGGAGATTGCTGATGTCTACGACAGTGGCCATGGTGAGAACGTGCTTCTCAACCTGTCTGCATCTGTTATTTCATGCTGAGAGATGCTTGCTTGTACATGCCTTTTTCAAACCTTTCTTCACAGCTGGCATGTATTCCATGGCCTTCATCAAAGGAATCTCAACAGTCAAGTTATTGATAATGTCCACAACTCCAGGATCAGATAATGCACTTTTTCTTTTTGCAATTTTTTGGATTTTTCTATTGCATTATGAAAAGGAATATGTACAGTGTTGAAATCAGAAACAGATTTCTTATTTACAACAAAATCATCATCCACAATATGTTGTACATCCGGGTTACAAAAAAGAGTACAATCTGGAAGCTGAGATGTTGGCGCTAGTAGACAGGCAAAAAGTGGGGCCTCCATTCTGTCGGTTGGCACATGATCGGCTGCTGCTGGTAGCTCCTCAAGGCAGGCGCAGCTTCACTTGGGCGACGATCTTCTTTTTGTTCTTTTTGCTTTTGCTTATTTTTTTGTTCTTTTTGTTGATGTTGATGGTGGTGAGTGGCAGTTGAACTGGCTCCTCCTTCTTATTCTTCCTCACTCGTCCCTGTAGCTGGAATGGTTGATGCAGAAGATGACGATTCACCTGAAGCTTTATTCTTCCCTTTGTTTATGGCAGGCGGAGGCAAAGCCCTACCGCTCCTGAGAGTCACAACATTAGATAAAACAATAGAACAATCATCTGACTCTATAGGCATAGATGGGATATCATATTCTACTTGCTCCTTCTTCTTGAAGCTTTTGGGGTTGGCTTTGACCTGCGTTGGAATGGTGGTTTTAGTGGCAGTCAGGTCATCTAGCTTATTAGTAATATCTGCTAGCCCTTTGACAAGATGGGCCAAGCAATCGAGGGTTGGGTTAACAGGATTTGCCTCGGTCGATTCAGCGTGTGGGCCATGCTGCTGTTGAGTGTCCGGGTATGGAGGGGACAACTGCTGGTGGTGCTGAGGTGGTGGAGGGAGTTGATATTGATTATAGGAGTGAAGAGGGTATTGCTGATATTGTGGAGGTGGGGCAGTCGCGTACTGGTGATAGGGTTGCTGCGGGCGGTACTGCAGCTGCTGGAAGTGCTGACTCTACCTCCATTGGTTGTTGTACCGTGAAGGCTGATGATACTGAGGCGGTGGCTGTGAGGACTATCCAAAACGGCCACCTTATGGTTGGTGGAATGGCTTGTTGCCTTGTGGCTGCCCCTAGGGGTGTCCGGTAGGATGGTCCAGCTGTGCATCGTTGCTCCACACACCATTAACTTCTTGGATCAAGGGTGGTGGTGGGAATGCTGGATCTAATGTCTGGAGGAAATCCGACTGGTATACAATCAGTTGCTGCTCCGACTGGCCCTGATTGGGTGTTTGCACGTAATATACGTGCTGCACGGCTGGTGGTTGGTGGCTCGACTGAGGCTAATGTGGTGATGCTGTCTCATCCTTCTTCTCAGTTGGAGCTTCGGTAGATGGTGTTACCGACTGGACAGAGTTGATGGTGCCCACTAGCAGCTCCTGCTGCTTGGTGATCTGATCCAATTCATCTAAATGTTGCGTCGTCTTTTCGATCACAGTGAGTTTCTCGAGATCCTGTGATCGCTTCTCAATGATGTCAACCTTTGAGAGATGGCCCATGATTATGTTGAGATTGGATCTCTCATATCTCTCCGCCTCACGAGACGCTACCATGTGGACTTGCTTCTGGAGGATCTGAGGTTGCTTCTGATAGGCCTTGGATGAAGATAAGGCGGCCTCCCATTCGGCCATTTCCTCAAAGATCTACCATAAGACATCTTCATCCTTGTTGAAATGTGATCCCCCATAGGCTGCGTCAACGAGCCGTTGGCTTTCTATGTTCAAGCCCCCTAAGAAATTTTGGACCAAGCTGGTCCTCGGGATGTCATGATGGGGGCATTTCTCCTACAGATCTGTGAATCTCTCCCAGGCTTCATGGATACTCTCATGTGCACCTTGAGAGAAATTGCTGATTTGGGCTCGCATCTGATTGAGTCGATTGAGAGGGTAGAACTTGTGTAAGAATGCGGACTTCAGCTCCTCCCAAGTCGTCACAACCTTCCCCAGATGGTTGACCCAATAGAGGGCCTTGTCTTGTAGACTGAGTGGGAATGCCATCATCTTCACTATGTCCAGAGGGACATTGGGGTAATGAGTAGTACGACAGATGCAGTGAAAAGTGTTGCAGATGAATGTATGGCTCTTCATTGGTGTTCCCTTAAAAAGAAGGGAGAAGAGCAAGGAACTGAGGTTTTATATCAAAGTGAGCGTACACCAGTGGAATGAGGATCCACTCGGTCATCTGGATGTCTCCGGGATTGTATGTTTCTTTCAACGTCGGTTTTGGCCTTCCTTGTTTAGGCTCTTCCTCATCTAGGTTATCATGGGGTCCACCACCTCCTCCTGGTCTGCCTCATCCTCCCTCTAGTATGTTCATAACATCATTTAGCATCTCTTGGAATGCAGTCCGTGCTAGGGCTTGCTCTGTCAGCTGCTATTGTATGGCTTGGATAGATGCTAACAATTGTGCAATTGGCCTGGTTCTGATCAGGTATCTGTCCTTGCTCTGGCTGAGGGGGTTGTTGACCCTTGCCCTTTCATTGAGGAGCCATCTCAGGGTATGAATCCGATGAGATGAATTCGAGATTGGGATCCAGGTCTTTGTTTTGTCTTTTATCTGCAATATGAGAGAATCCCAATCAGACCACCTTGCAATTGAATCCTGGCTGCCATAATGAATCTGGAATCAATGTCAATTCTAGAGTGGTGTGAATGAAAAAACATGTGGATTGTAATCGACTTTCATTTACTACGGTGAAAGTGAGACAAGAGTGGTCTCGGTTTATGAGTGGTCACATGGGAGGGTAGAAGACAAGGAGTCTAGAGATCGACCCGCAAGGTCCGGATCGGGTTCTCGGGAATTGCCTCAAACTATTAGCGAGACGAGTCCAGGGAATCGATGTAGGCGTCGGCGAGGCCCATGGATCGACATCGTGAAGCAAGAGAAGGGTAGATGTATGAGGAAGGATACGGTGATCAATGAAGAATAAATGGGAATGTAAAACAGTAGAAAAGCTCAAACTGAGCAGGGTCAAAGGGAGAAAACACATGACAAAATCTGCGCAAGCGCGCGTGACTTAATCTTTGAACCTTAATCTAGATCCATACAAACACAATACAAAATTGGGTTCACCAACTCATGCCATGTAAAACCATAAAGGTCAGCTACTTATTATCTTTTCAGTTTTAGAGTTGTTATTTCAGGCATTTCTTGTAACAAGTCCTTAACACGCTAACCCTATAGGAGAGAGAGCACTGCCAGAAAGTTATCACGTACTTATTCCTCCTCCTTTGTAACATGTAGTCTGCACTTTTTGAGGTCCTTATAACCCTTCTTGGATCCCTACTCATCAAAGAAATAGAGAGAGGAAGCCGATAGGTGAAAACCAATACTTCAGTTCTCAGTCGGAACGGAATCACCTGTGAGCATGCAAGAACCTACTCAGATGCAAACCGATGAGATAGACACCCCCCGCGAAGGGGTGGCCTAAGCTCAATACTTCAGACCATGTCGATGGTCCACACAAGGCGGGAACACCATCGTTGACAAGGCCTTACTCGGTCACGTACAATAGAAGCTCCATTACTTCGGAAATCCAGGTGATACACAAGGTAGTTACAGATTGGTATTTTGGCTCTAATCCTTAGCGGGTCGTGCCTCGTTCATGGGAGGGGTTGTGATCCCCTCTGAAGGCACCTGAAAACAATGAGGGCTTTATGAACTCAAAATAATGATAGTCCATGACGAATTTTAATTAAGGTCGGAATTTATTTATCAGTCCCCTTGTTTTAATTTTTTTGGGTTTTTCACTTTTTGAGTCTATTTTCATACAAGCGCCTAGCATTTTTGTATATTTTCATTTAAGTCCTAGGTTCTCAAAATCATAGGGAGATAGCAGAAAAGCCATGCAAATCGACTCAATGATGGAAATATCACCATTGAACCTAATGATGCATGTTGAGTTAGAAGACTTATAGTGCATCCCAGCTCTCTCCATGCGGTATGCAAAATAGAATTTTCAAACCTATCTACATGGCGGCGTGCAATCGACAAAATCGCCCTAAACAGTAGTTGCTATTAATCATGAAGAACCAATTGTTAGTTATTCAGAAATGAGACCAAGGTCCGGTCTCTGATGCCGATCAGTGCCCGCCACAACGGGTCGTGCACGCGTTGTATACGACCTCTAGCGGCATGCGGTCTCAGATCTGAATTACTAACATTATTAATTTGACTAGATCCATACATAATAGACTATAGGAACATGCATTCTTATTAATGTTTGGACCTAGTTATCGAGTCAAGCAACCTAAGTCCAGGGGTTCCATGCACACAAAACAAATGGAAAAGAAGGCGGAAAACTAAAAACATCGGAAAACAAAAAAAAGTAGGCGAGAAAATGCGGAAAACTGCAACGAGGCCCCCAGGTGAACAGACACCCGAGCACTGGGACCTCGTTGTGAAGAGTAGAGTCTGAGTTAATTTACATGCCAAAATTCTCTCTCTCACCATAAATTACATGAACAAATTTCAAAATTAAGTCTAAGCTAATTGTTCTCTTTGCTTCCTTGGTGCTCTCTCTAACTGGTCATAGAGTGAAGACCAACCTCCTCCAAGTTTGGCTGCCTCGGCTTCCCAAAAAGCCGTCCTCGTATGGCTAGCCCTCAAATCAAAGTCACAAAGAGACATCATTAGCACAAGTAATTAAATGATCAAATAAATATTCACAATAATAATCAAAGAATGAATTGGAAATAAATTAATGGTTATCTACAACAATGAACCAATAAATTAAATAAATGGCTATACAAAAATGACAGAAAAATTAGGCTATGCTCATTGCTCCCTGGCAACGGCGCCATCTGATAGACCAAAAAATCTTCATCGGTCGTGTGTTCCACACAAGGTGGGAACACCGTCGTCGTGGTAACTGACGAAGGCCTTGGATTTAGTCAATAGTTAACCACAACATCCATAATTCAATTGATAGCAAAAATGTGGAATCAAGTTTTATTTTCTCTATCATAAAATGCATAGCAAGAAAGTGTGTAGAGGTTGAACCACAGAGAGCAAAACAGGTAGCCTATGGGTGTTCTTTTATGTACAAACCAAGTCATTTATTATATATATATATCCTTTTTGTGGGTTTTTAATTTTTATAATTTTTTATTTTTATTTTATAATTTTGTATTTTCTTTTTATATTTTCAATTTTATATATTCTTTTTTATTTAAATATAATATAAATATATATATATAGGTATAAATACAATATAAGATACATATAGACTATAAATACATAAATAAAATAGTCAAAATATAGTAAATAAAGATATTTTTGTGATTTTTATATTTTTTCTAATGTTTTTATATTTTTCCATAATTTTTGCTAATTTTTATGTATTTTTAAAGTCAAAAATGCCCCAAATAAGGGCTTAAATAAATACCCTAAATTGATTTGGGTTTTAAAAATAGTAAAAGAGTCCCAAATTACCCAAATCAATTTTAATATATAAATATTTATATAAATAAAATTATAAATTAGAAAAAGATATTTTTGGATTTTTTATTAATTTTTAAAATTTTTATAAAGGATTTTGGGGTTTTAAGATTTTTAGGCTTTTATATTTCAATTTTTAGTGATATTTGGTCTGCAATTAAAATAGGATAAAAATACACTATATATGATTTTTTGGAATTTTTAGAGATGTTTTTATATTTTTTTGGTATTTTCAAAGTTAAGCAGGGAATATATGGCTCCTATTTGATTTTTAATAAATCACTAAATGCTCAAAAATGCCAAATAAATACAGAGCATGAAAATACATGGAAAATGCATGTAGTTCTATTTTTGTGGATTTTTAAGAGCACATTAACTATTTTTAATAAATAGAGAAAAGCTACAAAAATACATGTCCTAACAGGGTATAAATGCAATAAAAATAAAGTCCAAAGGGCTCTGTGCAAATTTGCCAAAAATATACAACATTAACAAAATTTTATTAGACTAATAAATAATTACAAAAATGTCAGGATCAATCATGCAATTTGCCCATCATGTGGGGCTACACGTAACGCATGCTGGGAGGGACCAATATGTAAATAATTGGGGACCTCCAAGCAATTTTCACAAAAATATATAACATGCATTTCATTTTATTGGATTTTTTAGAAATCCAAAAACTCGCAGGGGTATCCCTGCAATCTCACCACCTCACGTGGAAGGGCACGTGAGGTAACGTGGACTAGTCCCAAATGCAATTAAAATAAATACATGGGCCTAAGTAAAAAATGTCCAATTTATTTATAACGCTATATTTTATTTGCGGGACTAAATAATAAATAACAAAAGGTGGGGTGTGTGTAAAATTTACCATAATAGGCGTGAATCGAACGGCGTTGAGCCGTCACTCATCCACGTGGCGCTCATCTAGCGGCAGGTACCGCTTCGTCTTCAACGGCCTGGATTAAATCGGCGGAGCTGATCTGTCTATGAAGACTGGCTCGATCCAACGATTCTGGTGTGACCTGGGGGCTGCCCATGATCGGATGGCACTGAAGCTACCAGGAAGAACAGGTCAAGAACTCGCCTGGGGCGAGTTTCGATCCGTCCCCCTGATCTCCTCCGACCATCTGGAATGCTCGGAGGTGGTGCAAAAAGGAGCAGGGGCTCCTCCGCATCGGGTGCATCCTTCATAAGGCTCGCCGGAGCTCGGACGACGACGGTCGAGCTTTGAGAAAATAGGAGCTCCAGCGAGCCTTGGTTCGTGTAAAGATCGGCCCTTACGGGCCCTTTGGCCCTCCTGTTATGCAGATAATGCATACACAAGTGAAACGAGGTTCCGAGGGCCTTATTCAGGGTGGAATGAGGCGGCGCGGGTCGGGCGGAGCTCTTCCGGCGAGCGGCAAAGGTGGAGGAGCCGATCTCCAAATCGAGGTCGATCTGGGTGAGATGAGTACGAGCAAGGCGTGGGGAAGCGACCGGAGAAGGATGTGAGGATGAAATCGGAGTCGGAGAGCAGAGAGTTAAGCGTGGAGGGGCTCGTCGGAGCTTGACTATGGCAAACTACGCGGATGATCGATTAAGCTAATCTAACTAACTAGAAATCAATCTAAGAACTAGAAATTAAAGATAAGTCTAATTGCAAGCAAAAAATAATAATAAGACACAGCACTTATACCCGGAATGAACCAGGGAGAAGGGTCGCCGACGACGGTGGCCGTGGGTGCATCCCGTCCTCATGGTGCTCGGTCTGGCCTTGCCGAAGAACCTCCTGTCACGAGGTATCCAACTCGACACAAGATCAGGGCTCCTAGACTCGTAATGGTGACCAAAATTAAGAGGAGACTCGGGGGGTTTCATTTAAAGACATAGCACAACACCCTTATTGACCGGCTAAAACCAGAGATTAGGGCGTATGTACACGTGATTAGAGAGTATGGCGTGTATGTATAATGATCAGCGATCATTTCGTATAAAGGGGACGAAGGCGATTGAGCAACGAGACTCCCAAGAAAAATGCGTGAAATCGCGGGATTGGATAGTGATGTCGCCTCCCGCTACCCTTGTTAAATCAGTCAAATTAATGTCCAAATTATTTCTGATGTTCGTTGCAGTCGGATAACAAGAGGGAATAAAAAACCACTTTTAATTTAATCAAGTTAATTTCGAGTGGCAAATTTTTTTACTTGGTGAAGTCCAAGGTCGAACTCAGGGAGGCGTCTGTCTCCTTAGGTGAATTTTTAGCAAAGTTCCAGTGTTCGATTTTCGAGGAATAATTTTTTTGGTCTTTTTCTATTTTCTATGCAAGACACATGCAAAAATCAGGCCAATATAGAACTTAAATCTGTTAAATATTCAAATGACGTTCAAAAATAATGAAAATTGGCCAGATGATGAAATATGATGTAATTAAGCTACCCTAATTTTTTTGGAATTTTTTGACACTAAATGAATTTACTGTGAATTAAAAATGAATGTAAGGTGATTTTGACTAATTTAATTTTAATAAATATCAAATCACAGTATTTTGGGGAATAAAAATTATCCTAGATAGATTTAAAGATGAGGAATCTAGAAAAATTATCAGACCTTAAATTTAATGTGAAATGAACCTATTAAAAATAAACTAAGGAAATCACCAAATAATTTATTTAGGCCTCGAATGCGTGTAAATGAAATGAAATTTTTATGCAATGTGCATCTAATTATCCTAGAGCTAATGTGATTTTTTTGGAATTTTTGGAGTTACAGAGAATTTGTTATTAATTAAAAGGTGAAATTGGGCAAAATATGACAGAAATAGACCAATTAATTAATTAAAAATTCCACTGATATCACAAAATTATGCCAAGTTCACATAAGATAAAGGACAAGTTAAACTACAACATGCAATATTTGGAATTTAAAAATGATGAAATATGGACACCTAAATATGCGTGCATAAACAGGGGTATAACTGCAATACAGAAAATAAAAATTGCTCAAATTAAAATATGCTGACAGGGACCTTAATGCAATTACCTAGAATGCAGGGGGTGGAATGCAAATTCTCTACTGACGCACGTGCATCTCACGTGGGGGCGCTTCACAGGGACCGATTTGCAATTTCAGAAACTTCCCGGGGCCTCAGTGCGATTTGCCCCGGCCGCACGTGCTGCTCACGTGGGGCGCCTTAGGCTCGGGTGACTTCGGAGGCTCGGGCGTTGGCTCAGCTGCTTTGGAGGTTCGGAAGAAGGCTCGGTGAAGCTTCGGGTGATCCGAGCCTAGAGATCGGGGAAGAGGCTCGGATCGGGGCAACGTGGCGCGATCAAGACCGTCGGATCAAGAACGATCCAACGACTGATGGCTGATGACGTGTGGTGAATCAGTGACCGTTGGATCTGGATTGATCCAACGGTTCCTGGGGCTCGATGAAGAGGGTGACGTGGCGTGCTTCTGTCCGTAGGATCACTGATCGATCCAACGGCTCTCTGCTGCTCCGGCTGACGTCGACGTGGCTTGCTCCTGAGCGTGGGATCTAGGATGATCCTACGGCTCCTTTGCGAGGCTACGTGGCGTGATGATGATCGTTCGATCAAGATGATCGAACGGTGGCCGAACGTCGTCTCCAACGGTCCTCCGCCACCTGCGAAGGAGAAGGCGGGGATCTAGCGAAGGGGGGCTTGCTCCGCCTCGTCCTCTAAGCATCGATGAAGCTCGCCGGAGGGTCTGGAGAAGCTCGGAAGATGCGCGGATGGTCGGTGAAGCCTCAGGTGGTTTCAGGAGCGGAGGAGGAGCTCTGGGGCACGGTGACGATGAAGCTCGAAGGGAGCTCCGATGAGCTTCCGGCCAGTGAAAGAAGGAGCACCTGTAAGGGGTTAGAGGATAGCCGAAGCATGTGGGCTGTGCGTGGAGTTGTGCAGGGTGAACGGTGAGGCCTATGAAGGAGTGGGGGGTGTCCGGTGATGGTGCTCTGCCTAGGTGGCGGAGCTGGAGTCGATGAAAGTCGAGATGCGGTGTTTGAGGGAACAGAAGGGTGTGCGAAGATCGGAGCTCCGTCACGGAGCTCGGAGGGATGAAGGTGGAGCGAGAAGATGATGGTGGAGAGTGAATTAAATCGGAGAAAAGCAAAGAAAAATAAGAAGAAGATCAGAAGAGAAATGGAGGTGGCTACCTGGGGAATGGATCTCAGATTTGAGCTCCAGGTCGTCGCTCGAAGGGTCGGTAGAGCCCTGAGCTCACGCAGCTCGCGGAGGAGGGGCTGCAGCACGGCGGTGGCGGCCGTGGATCTCGCCGGCGAAGACACCTATCTTCGCTCGAAGACACGCCCAATTGCTGTCACCAATGGATCGATCTGAGCTCGAGGAATCTCTTTGGAATGGCTGATGGGAGTGAATGTGGCCGGAGGGCGAGTATTTATAGAATGAATGTGTTGCCCGGAGTCACGGGAAGGTGGAGTTCGTGGATGTTTTGGGGCGACTCTGGTGGGAGTTGTGGTGAGTGAGGGAGCTGGCAAGGACGAGGGAGGAGTGGGCTCCATCGTGGCGGTGTTGGCAATTGGAGAGGGTGGCTGGAGTGGGTCCGAGAATAGAAAGGGGCAGCCCCTCGCGCAAGGCTGAGATCGTGGGAGAGAGGTCGTCTGGAGGTAGGAGACGAAGTCCTGGTCGTTGGATCTTGTGATCCAACGGCCCAGATCAAAGCGCTAAGGAGCGGGTAGGATTAGATCCGAAGCGAGGCGATCAAGGGTGCTGAATGCGCCATGTGTTGCGTTAAAGACGAAGCACGAGCGGGCGGCGTGGATTAAATCAAGGCGAAGCGATCTAAGGGGTGCGATTGCGCCACGTGGTGCGATATGGGAGCGACACTGGCGAACGGTGGAGATGAGCCCAGGGGTTTGATCGGATGGCTAAGGGTCTGGCGCTAAAGAACGGCAGGGATCAAGAGATGAGGGCGAGATCTGATGGTGCAAATGCCGCCACGTGGCGTGAGGGGAGTGAGGCGGGAACGGGCGGCTATGATGAAAGGCTGGGAAGTGATCTGACGGTTGGGAAGAAAGGCACACATGGAGGCGACACAACCGTTGGATCTGGATGAAGATCCAACGGCTATGGGCGCAGGCGGCTAGGGCAAGGGGAGCGGGCCGCGTGGCGCAATCAGAGGGCGCCACATGGCCAGCTGTGAGTGGCTGCGAGATGAAGTGAGATTAGAGAGAGAAGGAGGCCGAATTTGGAAAAACTCAAAACATGAAAGTTGTAGATCTTGATGAGATCTACAAGTTTCATGTTGACTAAAGACGGAGATGAGGTCAACTATGATACAAAAATACAGGAATACAAATATACATATATAGTATACATAGAGGCCCAAAAACCCAACTTCTTCCTACGAGCTCCAAATTAAATGAAATTAGTCTCATTTTAAAGGCCTTTTAATCTGTATTATTCTGAAAGTGAGTAGACCTATTTTGGAGGTTGTATGAGGGAGTTATGGGCCTTCTAAGATCCAGAGGTTCTAGGTCTTTGTTGGATATTTTACAAAGGAGTTTTCTGACTTTCTTCCTTATATTATTAACTCAAGATATATTATAAGGGAGGTGTTATTTTATAGATGAATATTTTACAAGTGATCTTGGCTTCTTATTTAATGCAAATGTGAGTGCTAAAATGCATGTATTATGAATGCATGTATGAATGCTAGTTGTGCAAGACAAAGGGAAATATGCTGCTATTTACTCGGGAACAAGACTCTATTTTCAACTTTTAGAGTGATGAATCACAGATTCATCATACAGACGTGTCATGTCTAGAAGCGGGGGGAGACAGTTGACCGCGGTCAACATTTGACGGTCGGTGATTTGTCCACGTCAGCACAAAATGACAAAATCAGCTGACCAATTATTGAGTTATTAATTACACCTATTAAATGATTTTTATTACTTTTTTATTATAGAATATAAATGTTTATTATTTAATGTAGTATTTTAATATGATTTTTATTTATTTTTTTGGTGTATTTTATTAGTAGTTACTTTTTAATAGTGTATTTATAGGTATATTTGCATGTATTTTATACTTTTTTATTTTGTATATTTTATTTTATTATTTTATTCTTTTTGTATATATTTATAAATTATTTTTATGAGTGTAAATATATTTTTGTTGTATTTTTATGTTGTTATTTGTACACTTAAATAAATATATGTATGTATTTTGTAAGTATATTTACCTTTGTTTTATATACATCGTTTTATTTTAATGTGCTTTGATGATTTTTATTTTGGTTTTGAAATTTTAATAGAATATAGATAATATTTACAATATTATAAAAATATGAAAGAGTAAAGAATAAAAGAATATGTTTCCCTCGTATTTTTATACAAGTATAATCATAAGTATTTTATCTATGTTTTCACATATATTTATTTTATTTTACACTTTCTTTTTAGTTTTATTTTAATTTCAATATGTACATATGTTATAAATAATATTTACAAAATTATAAAAATATAAATTTGTAAAAATAACGAATAAAATGAAAATTTTAATCAGTATAATATACAATGAGGGCCCAAAACCTATCTTTCACACAGTAACTCCAAAAAATATGAAACCACCACCATTAAATATCTCGTGAAAAGTTATATACAACTACAGATGATTTTGATATGTTTTGAATTCTTATTTAAAAGATATGGGTCTGGGAATTTGGGTTTTTGGCTTTTTATTTTGTGTATAAAATGAACACTGAGTATTATTTTTGTACAAACTCAATTTTGTATTTCTATTTACATTATTATCTACAACGTTTTTGTACAAAGTTTCTTCATTTGATGAATAAATAATAAAGAATAAAATAGGTGTCAAAAATGCATAAATGATGAATAAAAGAATTGGGTTTTTATTCTATTTTTTGCCCTTATCTCCCCCTACTTTATTCCTTGTCGGCCAACTCAATTCTTTACTTGGTCACGGGGTTTAGGGTCATAAAATATTTTCAATATTTTATTCCTTTTTCTTTTCTTCTCTTTATTCTATAATTTTGGCATTGAAAGCAGTATTATTTACACAATAAATGTAATAAATGATGTATGCTATTTTGTACAAATTAATGTTATTTACATGCATTAGCTAGGGTTTTTAAGGCCAAAATGATAGGATAAAGGTGATGAAATGGGGATTCATTGGGGGGCTCACCGGATCTTCTCATGTTTTTATCGCCTTTATTTCTTTGTTTTTCGCATTTTATGCTTTCTGCATTGTTTTTATTTATTTTGTAAAATGAGCCCTTATCATTTTATGATTGCTTGATCGAGTAAATTAAGGCCAGACACCTAATATATCACATGTACCTATAGTCTTCATGTTTGTACTTAGCTCAAATTAATTGTTGAATAATTAGACTTGAAACCATATGCTGCGAGAGGTCTCCATACAACGTTTGTAGGACCGTTGTGGTGGGCACTGACGAGCCTCCAAGACCAGACTCTTAGGTTTCTTCTCTTGGTGTTTAGCATTTGGTTCTTCACGATAATATATATTCCTGTTTAGGAGGATTTCTTCATTTGCACACCATGCGTGTAGACTAGGTTTATAAATTTTTGTCGTGTGTCACATATGAAGAGTGTTGGGAAGCATTGTAAATCTTCTATCTGAGCATTCATCATTTGGATACAAAGGTGAGATTTCCATCTTAGTGTAATCTTGCATTACTTTGTCGTTCTCTCCATCTGATTTTGAGCATCCGAGGCAAAAAGAAAATACAAAAATTGTTAGACACTTTCGCATTGAAAATAATCAAAAAAAAAAATAAAACAAGGAGACTATTAATTGAACTTTAACCTAATTAAAAGCCATAATATGCATCATTATTTGCGGCTCACAAAGCCTTCATTGAATTCAGATACATTCCAGATAGAGTAAGGCACGACCCTTAAGTAATAAAGCCAAAAACCTGATATGTGGTTGCCTCAACTACCACCTGGGACTGGCGAAGTATTGGCGTTTCTATCGTACGAGATTGAGTAGGGCCCTATCAATGATGGTGTTCCCATTTTGTGTGGAGCATCCGGCTTGGTCTGAAGTATTGAACCTAGGCTACGCCCTCATAAGTGTATCTGTCTCATCTGTTTGCATCCGAGTACCCCACTTGTGGCAGAAGTAGTGGTTTCACCTATCGACTTCCTCTCTCCTTTTCCTTTTGCTGAGTAGACACCCTGAACTGGTATTGAGGATCTTAAAAAGTGCAGATCACAAGATACAAAGGAGGTGGAACAAGTACATGGATACCTTTCTAGCAATACTCGCTATCCAGGCCATCCAGCAGCAGTTGACCGATCAAGCTCTCGCCCAAGTCGCTTTCAAGAAATGTTAAATGACCTGAAGAGAAGGTCAGAGGGAAGAGGAGGAAACCAAGGAGGAGGTGATGATAACCTCCATGGTGATGATGATAATGATGACAATTACTCAGTAGATGGACCTCGTGGAGACGAGGACGAAGTAAGGAGAGGCCAACCTAAGCCCACTCTAAAGTAGACATACAACCTAGGGGACGGTCGCATCAATGAGTGGATCCAGATCCCACCAGTCCACGGACACTTTTAGCTAACACCGTAACTCCTTTCGCACCTCCCTAGCTTCCACGGGAATTCAAATGAGGAGCCTCACATCCATCTACAATAGTTTGTCCAAATCTGCACCACCACCCACTACCCCAAACATCACGTTGGGCATAGTCAAGATGACTGCCTTCCCCTTCAGCATTTTGGGCAAAGCATTTTACTTTATCAACCATCTGGGGAAGGTGGTGATAACTTGGGAGGAACTGAAGACAGCTTTCCTGCACAAGTATTATCCTCTCGATCATCTTAATCTCATAAGATCGATGATTGTTAGCATCTCTTAGAGACCCCAAGAATCCTTTTATGAGACCTGGGAGAGGTTTAGCGATTTGATTGAGAAGTAACCCCATCATGACATACCGAGGACCAACTTGGTCCAACATTTCTTTGGGGGTTTGACAAAGACGAGTCAACGTCTAGTTGATGTCGCCTGTAGAGGATCCCATTTCAATAAGGACGAGGATGTAGTATGGTAGATCTTTGAGGAGATGGGTGATGAATACTCATTCATCACTCTTTATTCTTATATTTTAGCTACAAAAACCTTTGCAAATGCATGTATATATTTGTAAATATAAATAATTACCAAAAGCATGCATGGTGTAAAATCTAATAATTAGCATGTTTTTGTGTAAAGATAAAAGAATAAAGATTAAAAAGAAAAAGAGGAAATATTTAGAATAAATATTGAGCAACCTAACCCAAGGGAGGGCTCAGCATGGGCCTGACCGCATAAAAGCCAAAGTAGAGGGAGATAGGGGCTCATGTGTGTAAATAAAATAAAAATATTTTTCCTCTAAAAAATGGAATAAAATGGCTTGTATATATTGTGTATATATTTATTATAAAAAGCAAAACAAAAATAGAAAAATTTAAAAGAAAATAAAAAGAGTCACTTATGTACATATTCCCCATGTACATACAACCACACTTATATTTATTTCACCTTATACATAAATAAAATTAATTTTTATAAAATTTGTATATACTCTATCTTTTATGGTGTAAATAAATAAAATAAAAATAAAATGAAAATTACAAAATTAAAAACTAAAAAGAATATTGTAAATATACCTTGTATATAGATGTATATACCTATTTATTTCACTATTGTATATAAATAATAAAAATAAAATAAAAATACTCTTTTATTCCTAATTTCATACTATAAATAAATAAAATATAAAATAGGAATAAAAATGTATAAAAATAACAAATTAAAAATCAAAAATTAAAAGGCATATTGTATATATACCTATTTATAGCTATATAGTGTAAATACCTTATTTTTACTTTGAAAATTTAATTAAAAATCACCAAAAATAGAAAAAATTAAAACAGAAATATTTCATGTTTTAAGTTTTTCTTAATTAGGTCTTTTTCTATTTTATTTTGAATTTCCAAATAAATATGAGCTGGCTGCTTCCCATTGGTCCACGGGGTTGTTGACCGCCCGGTCAACTCCCCCCTGTGGACCACTTCACACGGGTCCTGGATGCCCGACCCGAGTTCTCAAATTTTTAGCATCCAGACCCGATCGCTTCTCACCCAAACCCCGGGTTCGTTTCACTCACGACACATCCGACACCCTCGCCGGCATGCCCGCCTCGGGGTCCGCGCTCCACGCTACCCTACCCGATCGAATCTTGCCGGACCCTTGGCAGTATAAAGCCCGAGCTCCGCCCGCCATTTTCGTATCTTTGGCTCGTCATTCTCCACCCAGTGACCTCCATCATCCTCGCGAGAGTGACAGCTCGCCCCGGTGGTGTAGCAGCGAGGTAGAGAGTGACCGGACCTTTGATCCGGCGAGCTAGCGCCGCCGTGCTCCGCCCAGAGCAGGGCTTGAGCCTCGGGCCACGACAACCCATGAGGCGATGACCCAGAGCACCCCCAGCTCGCCCGCAGTCGACTCCTCCACCCAGGTAGTTCTAGTTCCCTTTCTTTTTCGTTAATTTCATGTTTCCCCCAAATATCGCCCTCGCCGTCCATCTCCGATTCCGGCCATATCCGCCTTCTATTCGATCATCGGACCCTTCCATCACATTCGCCTCCTTCCTGCGCACGTTCTACACCCCTCCATTCGACCCAGCTCGCACAGGAGTTGGGGATTCGAGCTCCACCGTCTACCCCTCACCGGAGCTCGACCGCCCCGCCTCACCGACAACCGTCACCCCTCCTAACAGGGTCGAGGCAATTTGCCCTCGACCCGCGAGTTTGCTGGTGCACTTTGCAGGGTCATCCGAGCCCATCTGAGGGCTTGGACCATCTGGTCAAGCAGCTTCACCTCCGCCTACTCTGCTTGAGCTCCTCGGAGCTCCGTCGGACCATCGGAGATCACCATTGGACGTGGAAGGCCACAGCGGTTCATCTCCGATCATCAGGGCCTCACGAGGAGGCCGGGAGCGCGCGCAGTGGGCCGGCGAAGGTCGCCGGCCATCAGTTCTTCCTTGACCTCCAGCTACCGTCGGATCCCCCTCGACCTCCAGTTCGCATCCCAACCGTTCACCTGAGGAGCCACCAGCAGCGTCAGATCCTTGGAGGCGTGATCCGCACCGTCCGATCAGTGAGGTTTACCACGCCCGAGCTAAGCCGCCCGATCCTACACGTGGCGAGGCCACAGCCGCACGATCAGGACGAGGACTCAGCGTTGGGCGCCACCCCTTCCCAGCCGTCGATCAGTACACGTGGCGCCCATCCGACGGCCTACTTAATAAAGGGTAAATTATCCCTTAGGCCCTTAGATTTAGTGTAGTTTCCTTTTAGTCCTGTAAATATTTTTAGTCTTTTATTTGCGTTAGGTAAATTGCATGTTGGACCTCGTCTTTTATGCTATTTGCATGTATACCCCTGCCTATAGTGTGTCACGTGCTTCGACTCGTGTTCTTCTGGGATATTTGCATTGATGCCCTTGTAGTTCCTAGATGTTATTAATGAATGAATCTTTTTAGATATTTGCATTTATACCCCTGTATGTGGATTGATTTGTGCATGTGCGTTTATTTATGGGTAATTTACAGTAAGGCCCTCGGACTTTTGGTACCTGTTACCAATTAGTCCCAGAACCTTATTTTGTTTGCAAATAGGTCCCTGAGTGCCTCAGACGCGCGCCTCACGCGTGACTTCTTGGGATTTTTGCACTGGACCCCCCAGAACTTTCATTATTTGCGTACAGGTCCCTGTACACTATACCTAGGTTTTAATTTTGAATAAAATATCAAACTTACTCTGAATTCAATGAAAATTGGACACATGGCTCCTGCCATGTTGTAAAATTTTCTAGGATTTTTGGGGACATTTTTGCTTTTATTTGCTCCTTTTAAAAATTCAAAAACATCCTTTTTCTTTACTGTCTGAATTGAAAAATCACAAAAAAATATTAAAACTCATCTAAAAACTACAAAAAAATTAGCTACTGTTTAGTTTGTCTTGCTTGATTTTCTGACCAAATTTGGCCATTTTTCGTTTTATAAAACTCATAAAAATTACAAAACACTAAAAACTTCATAAAAATTCTAATAAATAATCTAAAAATCCAAAAATAATAATTTCTATGCCTGAATTTTTTTTGTTTCTTTCTCTATACAGGAAAATTACCTCCAAGCTTTTTAGGGGCTTTTAGATATTTTATCTAAGTCCCTCAAGCTCGGCTGGACAGTACCTTCATTTTCTTGCATTGTTTTATTTTTAGAAAATTAAATAAAAATCAGAAAAATACAAAAAATTAACCAAAAACAATAAAAATTATTAAAAACATAAAAACATTTTTATTTGAATTTTTGACTGATTTTTATGCATTAAATAAATTGTTGTGTTGGCTTGTTTCTTTATTTTCCTTATTTTCTTAATTAATTAAAAATCCCCAAAAAAATTATAAAAACTAAAAATCCACCAAAAATAGTTTCTTTTTATTTTTATTCTCTTTTTGACTACTTCGTAGGCCGTGAGGCCATCTCGTGCTCCTTGTGTTCGACCCTGGTCGCTATACCAGGTTAATATAATAGCAGGACCGCTTCGTGTGTTTGATTGATTTTTATCGGATTTGGTGGTCTCTTTTTCTTGATCGGCACCGCTTGGTGACTTGGGTCGCAACGACCCTTGATACCTTTTACCCGAGCCGCTTGGCGTGTCATCAATGGCTGAAGGACAGGCTACTTTATTCTCATCTCGTTCCTTCCATATTCAGTCGCCACCACATGTCCTTCGCAAGAATGTAAACATGGCGTACACTCATGAAGTCGACATGTGCGACAATTCAGACTTGAGCATCATTGGGAACCACCTATCAAAAGTTGATATCATTAAGAATAGGTCATGTGATCTAGAGAAGCTTGTCAGGATTAAGCAAATAATGGTGGGCTTGGACAAGCTTGATATTACCACCAAGCAGCTGGAGCTATTGGTGAACACCATCAGTGATTGCAATGTAGTATTGCAACATCTGAGCCTCCAGCTGAGAAAAAGGAGAAGACACATACACAGCCACCTCACTGAGTCTTAGTCAACCTCTGGTCCAGCACGTATAGTACGTGCAGGCCCCGGAGCAGCTGTTGCCACAACCTTAAACACAAATGGTTGTCCATCAACCATCTGAATTCCAGCCATACTATCTCGAGCCTTGTTCTCCACCTCCCCCACTCATTCAAGAGGTGTATGACATCTGAAGCAATGATCAGCAGCCGACCTATCCTCAGGGACAACCCCAGGGTCATCCCAATGCCAGCCGACCATACCATTAGCAACAAGGAGGGCAGAATTCTAGCCCAACCCGGCCCATCACCAGCAGCCTCCATCACAAGGATACACTTGGAGGCAGAATAACTATCAACAACAGTCCAGATATTGTAACCAGCATTACCAACAGTCGGCTGCTCATTATCATCACCAATACTCATCCCAGCAGTATCAGCAATACTCTTCTCTTCCTCCTCCTCAATACTCATAGGGTTACTAGCAGTAACCTCCCTCTTACCATCAAATGCAACAGTCTCACCAAGCCGAACCTTCTGAGGTTGCCCTGATTAACCTGGACCCAGATTGTCTGGCTCAGTTAGTGAAAAACATGGCCAAGATGAGCCAGAAGATAGAAGACCTGACAACCGCCAAGACTATCATTACGACTCGGGTCGAAACCAACCGAACAACTTCCGTCGCAAGGAGTAGGTAGCCTATAGTGCCCCACGTGATTCAGGTGAAAATAATATCTTTTTTATCTAATGTTGTAAATCTCAAGAGCAATAGGATACTCCAGCCATATGCGAAAGTGAAGAGGAAGAGCAAAGCATCCGACGGTGAATCGTCATTCAGACCGACATCAGGGTCAACATCATTTTTTGAAGCAGTACCATATACAAAAACACAAAAAAAAAGAAGAAAAATCAAAAATACAAAAAGAAAGTTGTAGTCCCGATGAAGTCATGCCAGCCTTGGAGATGCCAACACCTGCAGTAGAATCAGAGCCAGCATGCGCTTGTCATTTTCGGTCCACCTGATGTAGATGAATGTATACCTTTTTGCCATCTACTTGTAATGAAATATATGGACAAAATTTTGAAAGTGAATCAAAACATTTTTTATGATGAACATATGCCTTTTCCTTCTGCACTTAAATCAAAAACAGTAAAAATATTGAAAAAAATTGTATGATCCTGACATCATTGAAACATTGAAAATATAATGCTTGAGATGCCTCTTCTGAAAGCAATGGAGTACTTGCCCAGTGTAAAGAAAGGACTCAAAGAAACACATACAACGAAGCATCAGCCCCGTAAAACCAAAAGCAGAAAATCTGAGAAGCATATCCTCACCATGGCTATAGTGAACGCCATCAGCAATCTCATATACAAAAAGAAAGACAAGGGAGCACCAATGATCAGATGCACAATTTTCAATCAGGAGTTCGAGCGCACCTTACTTGACAGTGGGTCCTCTATCAACCTTCTGCCATTGTCACTACTCACAGAATTTGGTCTAAGTCCGCTTAAGCCAACCAAGATGATTCTATAGTTCATGGATCAATCAATCAAGCGGCCTAGGGCATGTTGGAGGATGTGATCGTCACCGTTCAAGGGATGGAATTCTCTGTTGATTTCATTATCCTGGACATGGACACCTACGCACCTATGCTCTATACCTCAATTATCCTTGGTCAGACATTCCTTTGAAACACTAGTTGACTACGGCACTAGAGAAATTACATTCCGCTCCAACAGTGATAACATACAGATAGAGACAGTGCATGAGCCGAAACCGACAGAAGTTGTATCTGAGATGATTGTGCTTGCACCTTAAAGCTCTGAGGACTGTGAATTTTTAGTAGAGATTAGGTATACAAATCTATTTTTAGATGATAAAGAAACCTGAGAATTCCTCTCTATAGAGGAAGTACAGGACAGCACGGTCCAATTAATCAAAGTCTTCGAATATTTGATTTTTATTAATGTGCAAATGGAAAAGTTTGAACAACCTCGTCTGAGCATGAGGATTTCATTGTCGATCTTTGTGATGTATTAAATGAAGAAGCCGAGTTGACAAAGGTGGACAGCCAGCAATTAAAAGAGCTAACACTTATAGTTGTTGCTGAAGTAACCACAGAGCCGATTCCAATCCCACCAGAGCATAAACCATTTCCCTCCAACATGAAGTATGCCTCCCTTGCTGGTGAGCCAAATATGCATCCGATCATCATCAATGCTTACTTCACCAAAGACCAAGAATCTCGTCTGATGGAGGTTCTTGAATGAAACCGTGAGCCGATAGGCTGGAAAATATCCGATCTCCATGGGATCAATTCATCATTGTTCTCGCATCGCATTTACCTAGAAGAAGACAGGAAACCTTCCATGAATTCCAATGCAGATTGAATCTGAACCTCCGGGAGGTTGTGATGAAGGAAATTCAGAAATAGTGTGATGCGAGATTCATTTATTCCATCTTCGACTCTATGTGGGTGATTCCCCTAAACGTAGTGTCAAAGAAGTCTGGGATCACCATTGAAACGAATGATAAATTAGAGAACATTCTGACAATAGTACCGACATCTTGGCATATTGTTTGGACTACATACGCCTTAATCTTGCTACCAAGAAGGACCATTTCCCAGTTCTCACTGTCCTTAATCGACCAGATCCTCGAGAGGTCGACCACGAAGGAATATTTCTGCTTCTTGGACAGTTACCCTGAATATAACCAAGTTGTGATTGCTTTGGAAGACCAAGAGAATACCATGTTCACCTGTCCATTTGAGACGTACGCCTTCCAACGGATGCCGCTCGGATTGTGTAACGCCCCCGCTACATTTCAGATATTTGTGCTAGCCATATTTGCATACATGGTGGGCAGTTTCCTTGAGGTTTTCATATACGATTTTTCTATCTACGGAGATAGATTCGACCAATGTTTGGCCATTTAGACCGAGTTCTGATGAGGTGTTGTGAAGTCAACCTCGTGCTCTCGTGGGAAAAGAGTAGTTTTATGGTGACTGGAGGGATCTTGTTGGGTCACGTGGTATCGAAACATGGCATGGAAGTGGATGCAACCAAGGTGGAGGTGATTTCAAAACTCGAGCCACCTTCAAATATGAAATTGTTCTGATCATTTCTGGGGCATGTCGGTTTCTACCGACGATTCATTAAATACTTCAGCAAGCTTAGTCAATCGTTGACAGAACTTCTTGGCAAGGAGACAGATTTTATTGTGGATGATCGTGTTCTCCAGGCCTTCAATCAGCTAAAAAACCTTATCACACATGCTCATGTCCTGCAACCACCTGATAGTTCTCTACCCTTCGAGATCATGGTGGACGCAACAGATTTCGTAATTTGTGTTGTTTTAGGATAAAGATGAGATGGGATTCCATTTGAGATTCATTACTCTAAGAGAACACTTGACAAAGCCCAGAAAAATTACAGATTAACAAAGAAAGAGTTGCTAGGCATAATATTTGCTTTGAAAAAGTTTAGATCACATCTCCTCGGATAAAGGGTAATAATTTACGCAGACCAGTCTGCCATCAAATACCTTCAGAGCAAGAAAGATGCCAAGCCTCATCTAATTCATTAGATCCTTTTACTCCAATAATTCGACTTGGAAATTCATGATAATCTAGGCATCAAATGTAGTGGTGGATCCTCTTTAAAGGATAATTAATGCAGGGCCTCCTGAGTTGAATTCCATTCCAATCACAGAGACCTTTCCAAATGAGGCGGTCTTGTCTATACCATCTCTCCCCTGGTACGTTGACATCCTGAACTATCTCGTCTCCAATAATACTCCGCCAAACTAGCCGAAGATTAAACTTAATAAATTCTTGTCTGACATCCATTTTTACCAGTGAGAAGAACTACCTATTCTGAGAGGACATAGACTGCATATGGAGGAAGTGCATTCCTCAAGAGGAGATCAGGGGTGTTCTAGACCATTGTCATCAGCTAGAAACTGGTGGACACCATTCTGAAAAGAGGATGACAGCAAAAGTGCTTCAATGTGACCTTTGGTGGCCAACTTTATTCAAGTATGTTGATAATTATGTGAAGAATACACTCATTGTTAGACAATGACCGAAAACATCAGCATGTATGACATAATGCCTCTGAAATACATTCAGATATCTGGTGTCTTGGATGCTTGGGCATTGACTTCATGAGGTCATTCCCTAATAACCAGGGTTTGAGTACATCCTGCTTGTCGTAGACTATGCCACGAGATTGGTGGAGGTAATCTCTTCCTAAACCACAGATAGTCGCACAGTATGTCACCTTCTCAAGGACAACATCATATCCTAGTTCAGGATCCCCAAGATTCTCATTTTGATGGGTGGAGCCACTTTATCAATAAATAGGTCAAGAGGTTGACCAAAGAAAACGGCATTGAGTATCGTGTTGCAGCATCGTAGCACCCTTAATCAAATGGCTTGGCTGAATGTTCTAATAGGGAGATTAAAACCATATTGCGTAAGCTTGTACGATTAGACAGGAAGAATTAATCTCAGTTATTGGACTCAGTTCTTCGGGCATGCCGTGCAATGTACAAGTCTCCTCTCCGCATGTCTTCCTATTGTCTCGTCTATGGTAAGCCTTGCCACCTGTTTGTGGAACTGATTTACAAATCCTTATGGGCATTGAACATGTGCAACTTGTTCACGAAGATAGGAGGCTAAACATGCAGATTCTAATCTACACTAAAATCAAAATGAAATGGCAAATTAAAACAACAAAAATTAAATCTAAATTACACTAGATTACCCGTAATGAAAATGGGAGTCGTGGCCTCAATAAAGGGTGGAAGATTGAAGAAGCTGATCACACCGGTAGAGGTCCGGCAGAGCTGGATCTCAATCTCTAGGCACAATTCCGCACTCCTGGCTGTGGAGGAGACTCCCTGTCACCTTATTTCTCTCCAGAAACCAACTTCGGGCAAAATTATGGATGAAAAATGATTCAGAAGGTGAAGTTGGAAATCTAGAGATATTTATAGAGGAAGCTCATCGAAAATTTGAAATGATTAGGGCCCACGAATCGAGATCGAGCAATTCAAATTTCATTTGGTCGTGACATATTGATAATCGGGCTATCGAATGAAAAATAAATCAGGTGGAAACGATTGTTGGATCAGTGAAGATAAATCTGAGATGTTCATCCATTTTATTCAAGTTCAAAAGATAAGACAAGAAGTTGACCCAAGTCAACAGACCCAGTTCCGACCAATGGGAAACCGACCCACTACAGGACACACACTAAATAACAAAACAAGAAATAAATTAAAAAATTAAGAAATAAATAATAAATAGCTTTAAATTTAAAAAAATAAAATATATATTATTAATAAATAAATTAATTTAGGTGTTTTTTGATATATTAGGTATAATAAAATAATAGGTGAAAATAAATAAAAACCTTTATTCACAGTTACTTATATATATAACAACCCAAATTTTTATAAATTATTTTTACTGATAATCGTATAATTTATTCATTTACATAATTATTTAAGGATTTTAAGTATATTTTATTTTATTTTTATGAGTTAATTTATTAAGTTAAATAAATAAAGCTATGTACAATATAGCTATGTGATACATATATAATAAATACATGATTTTATTTTTGTTCATTTTTTATTTTGTGATTTTTATTTGCATTTTATATAATAAAATACAATATGTACAAATTATTAAAATATAGTATACGCACAAATATAAAGAAAATAAATAAATACAATAAATAATATATAGTACAATACATACATAGTATACAATAGCACTCCAAAAAGTCACTTTTCACATCTTAACTCCGATTTTAATGAAACCAGTTTCATTTTAAATCTTATTTAATTTTAAACACAATAAAAGTGAGTTTGGTTTACTTTAGCTTTTCGTGGTGAAGATATTGATATGACAAGATTTACTTTGCGGCTTTTTCAGAGTGTTGTTATTCTAAATATGTACAATGATTCTTCTTGCACTTTCTTTTATAATTACAACTTATTTTTGTGTACAAGATCCAAGAAGAAAATATTTTTATTTGGAGTTGTTTTGGTGATAAATAAAATAGTAGATAATATGTGCAATATGTATAATGGTGAATATACATGAATGATCATTGGTTTTCTTGATTTCTACAGACAAAAACCCTATCTCCCCCTACTTTATTCTTTGTCGATTAAGTCAAGCCTTGACCTACTCTCGGGGTTGGGATCAGTCGGTATTTATTACATATATACTATCTTTTTTTCTTTATTTTCCCTTTATTTATTTATTTTAGGTTAAAATAGTGATAAATATACAATAATTACAAATGAATGAGGATTATTAAAATGTGATAGTTATTGATATTTACATAGGTTTTATAAGGTATTTTAAGCTAAAATAAATAAATGAAGATGATGAATTGGTGATTCATCATCCCCCTTTATTTTACCTTTGCAAGTTCCTTAGCAAACACTTATTTGAAGAATAAGTAACTAAAAAGAAAAAGAACAAAGGAAAAATAAAGAACTTAAAATAATGTTGCTTTTTAAACTAATGTTCATAAAATCAAAGTATGGAGCTCGATTAGACCTTTGGATTATTAGTTTGGTGGAACCTTATTGGGAATAGGATTTAAGACTCAAGTGCCTTTAAGTTTCACAAGTCTCTATTCAGTCCGCCTCTATAGTTAGGTCAGAACAAGTCATCATACGTAAATTCTGATGACTATGAATTCACTTGTACTATGTAAGTGAAATATAGATCTCCACATCTAAAGTGACAAAGAACAACCTTCTCTTAGGAAGGTGGCCCTAATTCCCCAGTCTAGCTACACTTTCCTCAAGGAATGGGATATTTCCCTTTAAGTTCAGGTAGGGGTGCACATGGATCGGATAAAATCCGTAATCCGATCCAATCCGTTGTCATTGGATTGGATCGGTTTAGATTTATAAGTTTAATGGATCGGATCGGATTGGAATTTTACAAATCCGTTCATTTATGGATTGGATTGGATTATTGTCAAAATCCAATCCGATCCAATCCGTTAATAAATAATAATATATACTACTTTATTTATTCTCAATAAAACATATTATATATTACATTTTATTTGAAAGCTATGTGCAAATATCCAAGCTAGTCTCTTTATAACTTAAACCTATTCCAATTCAAGTTTTACTACACGCAACTTGCTGGAAAACCCCTTATCTCATCCTACTAGTTGGTTTAGAAAAAAGTAATACCTACCCGCAATGTCCTTTAGGCCCTTCCAATTATTCAAACGAAACAAACTTCTAAAAATAATAATACATAAACCTAAACCCACTCGGGACCCATTACAAACAAAACACTCACCTGCGCCACACACATCTCCACCCTCAGATGCACACACATCTCCACCGGATGTTGTCCTTATCCTAGCTGTGCGCATGCGCAGCCAGGTCTTCCTTACGCATGCGCAATTATCTAGTTGTAGTTCCTATTTGATATATACAAACTTGCAATTTTATTCAAAGTCAATATGATTCTTTTATGATTTCTACGGATCACAAGTATGTTATTTTTATTTAGTTATACAATGATCGGTTGTAATAAATTCATAACAAGCATATATGTTTTTGCTTTTCAAAAAAATTAAGTCAAAATGCTTTCCAAAAATTAACTATTCTTTTCTTTACATTTATCCATAATCTCAAATTTAGAATCATGATTCGAACGTCGAGCTCGACTATGCTACAAACTTAATCATAGATTAGGTGAGCATTAAAAATCCGAACCAATTCGATCCAATCCATAATCCGGTGGATTGGATTGGATTGGATTTGCATGTTTAATGGATTGGATTGGATTGGAAAAATCAAAAATCCGTTATGTGTGGATTGGACACGGATTAAGCCAAAATCCGATCCAATCCGATCCATGTGCACCCCTAAGTTCAGGTACGTGTTGTGACCATAATTGAAGGGGGAGATAGAAGAATAAGAAAAGAACCAGAGTGTGGCCAGTGTAGCTACCTCTTCTTGTGAAGCCAAGCAGTGTAGCCAAGTATCCACAAAGATTTGCAGGTTCTCTAAAGTTGGACCATTGTGGTCATTATTTTCTTTATTTGGTGTATCTTTGGCTTCTTTTTGGTGGAAACAATTGTTGCACTACATTGATCTTATTATGCTCCGGTAGATATAGAATCCTTTTTCCCATCCATGTTTTGGGATCTTAGAAAAAAAAATGTGCCAGTAGACCACTTCCCATCCGAAGATTTATTTCAACCGATAGCTCCCGTCTTTAGACGTCCATGCCACTATGCTATTTACAACCGCTATCCAGCACTCCTCCTCATTCATCTAGGACGACCTCGGAGAGTCCGCTCTCCGAGCCTGAGTTCACTTCCACCCTGTTCCCCCTCGACCACCCTTCTCATTCCCCTTCCATCAGTCCAAGAGTCTCAGAATTTAGTGCATCGCAGAGCTCGGAACATTTGACGGCACCTGAGATGGGTTCTTTTGCTTTTTCAGAGAACCCCGACATGGCTGACAGAGGAGAGCATCCTGATGATCATGAGCACCCACCATTCTTCATTGATCAAGCCGCCATCAACAATTCACTTCCAGCATTCCTGGAGACCATGCAGAGGCAGATCCGCGATCAGGGAACCTTCATGGGTGATCTCATGCAAGAAATAGCACAGATGAGAGAAAACCGACCTGAGGGCGGTGGCGGTGGTTGAGGAGGAGGTGGAGTTGATGCAGGAGGAGGTGATCCCGATGCTGAGAGGCCGCCACAGACTATCATGAGGGAATTGCACAATCCCGCAGCTTCCCTCACCCATCGTTGGATCCGACTCCCTCCTATCCATGGAGATTTCGAGCTCCGGCCCCACACAATTCTGCTTCTACCCAAATTCCATGGGTTGCCGACCGAAGAGCCACACCTCTACCTCCAAGAATTTGAAATGATCTGCAGCACGATCCATGATAGGCTGATGACCGAGGACACGATCTAGATGATCGTCTTCCCTTTCTCCTTGGTTGACAGAGCCGCATACTGGCTCAAATATTTAGGGCGATTCATCGATACTTGGGCAGATCTCCGGACCGCGTATCTGAAGAAGTACTACCCTCTCGGCCGGACTAATGCAGCTAGAGAAATGATCAGCAACTTTATCATGATCCCTAATGAATAGTTTCATGAAGCCTGGGATCGGTTCAGAGAGCTCATCGACCGGTGTCCACACCATGACATATCTAAGCCCAATCTAGTGCAGAGTTTCTTTTGTGGGCTGACACTGGAGCTGCAGGGGCTAGTGAATGCCTCTTGCGGTGGGTCCTATTTTTCCAAGGGTGAGGACGACGTTTAGGCCATCTACGAAGGCATGGCAGAGAACTCAACTATCATGGCCCAAGCCCGTGTTTACACACAGCAGAAGCCCCCGCAATGAGCGGGATCATTCCAGAGGATCGCCCGCATCGATGTCGGTCCTAACAATTTGTCGGCAGCCGCAGCCCAAGCAGAATCAGCTGCAGCCGACATGGGCATAATTAGTGAGAAGCTGGATCGTCTCGAGATCCTCGAGAAAAAGCAGATGCAAGGCATGGCCCAGATGGACCAGATTGCCAAGACGATGAGTGACCTGAAGACGCAGATCCTTTGCGTCCAGGAGGCACAAGCTTCTTCCAAGTAGCCTTCCAGGTCACATGCTGATCCGAGCAGTAGCAACTCATCCCAACCCTCTGTCTCGCACCGCCGGGTCAACCACATCCAGACAGAGCCGGTCCCGTTTCTACAGTACTACCCAGCGCAGCCGCCATCTCAGGACACTCAGATGGTGGTATATCAGTCGGAGCAGCCACTGGCAGTTCTTCCTCCACCCTCCTTCGAGCGGGAACCATTGATGGAAGTCAATGGGATTTGGTACGACTGGTACCCTCAGCCCGGGATTCGCCGTGATCACCCCGGATTCCGTTGGGGCAACGGTGGTTCCTCATCTCAGCAGCAACCTCATGCTCAGGGACAGCAGAGCAGCCAGCAACCACAGCAGTAGCAGCCCCAGTATGCCCAGCAGCAACAGTACCAGCAAGGTCCTCGTCCCTCCTATCAGGGACAGCAGTAGAGGCAGCGACAACAGCCTCATCAGTCATATCCCCATCCTCCCCAGTACCAGCAGTACCAGCAGCAGCAGCAGACTCATTTCCCGCAAGGGAACCCATCCGGTTCTCAAGCCCCAGCTTTTGAGAACCCAGCTTTAGACGATCTTGCCCGCTTGCTTTCCGAACATCGAGCATCCTTCAGGCAAGAAATGGATGAATTCCAGCAGGAGATGAGAGAAATCATCAAAGGTAAGGCTGCCATACCCGCTCAGATTGAACCTAATCCGAACAATCTGAAAAGGAAGTCTGAGCGGGTAGAGTTTACAGAGGATACCTCTCCTAGTGACTATTTGAGTGACATATCTCTTTCTTTGTATGATGCTGATTTTGTGACTACTAGGAGCGGTAGGATTCCAGCCGGCGGCGCCTCTTCTGAGCGACAACCACATGCAGAACCAGGAGCACCAGAGGAGCAGAGTAGCGGTGCGGATGCCGCTAATGATGATGTTGAAGAGGGTGGTGTTGAGGCTGCCATTTTAGATGTAGAGCCAGAGCGCGGTGCTGATGCCACGAAGACAGGTGCCGGTGGTGGTACTGAGGCCACCACATCTACTTTTGTTGAGTGTCCTTCTGTGATGTTACCACCTTTTGTGTCTATGGACTATGGTAACAGGAAAAACAAAAATATGAATAAAGGAAAGGTTTCTGTTCAAATTGCGGATCCATATGTGTTGAATGATGATGATTGTATGGATTCTAATCCTTCACAGGCACAGGGACCCATTTCTAGTCCTCCTTCTGAGGAGGCCCCTACCATCCCCTTCCCTGAGGCACTCCGTCGGGCGAAGGGGAATAAAAGAGAAAATCCTAAAAATGATCAGCAAGTAGAGTTCAACAATCAGATGATAGACAGATTCCATATTCAGCTAACTCTACAAGAAGCACTTGAGTGCATCCCCCTCTTCAAAAAGAACTTGAAGGAGAAAACTACAGTCCGCAGGAAGAGGAGGAACCACAGAGATCAAATCCATGTTCTCACTCATTCCACTTGCTGCACTATTCAGAACAAACTGCCAGCCAAGCGACCAGATGCAGGAGCTCCCTATGTCAGATGCGAGATTCAAGAGCAGCAGTTTGATCGCACTCTGTTAGACAGCGGCTCTTCAATTAACCTTCTTCCGACAGCCTTACTCGACCAATTCGAGTTTGGTCCTCTTCTTAGGAGCAGGACAGTCCTTCAGTTTGCTGATAGGTCGACTAAGAGGCCGAAGGGATTATTGAAAGACGTGGTTGTTACCATTCAGGGCCTGAAATTCCCCGTAAAACTTCGTTGTGTTGGACATGGAGATCCCTGAGTCGGTAACCGATGCCCCCATCATACTCAGACGTCCATTCTTGGCCACAGCCAAGGCGGTGACCGATCATGATAGTGGGAATGTGTGTTTTCGCGTATAGGGCGAAACCATACAAATAGAGACGATCGAAGAAACAAGAGCCAGAGAACTAGAATGCTCAGAGCAGTCCAGCGAAGCCGCGCAGATGACAGAGGAAGAGCTAGACATCCACCAGGAGTGTGATTTTGTGATGACAGATGATGAATCCAACTGGACAGATCCTATAGCACCGACCCTCGCCTTGCCTACAGATTCACTATATCTAAAGCTCATGGCAGTCGAGAGTCTGGAGAGCACACCCCTGGATGAGGATACACTCGAGGCTGACAGTGTTGGGACGAGTGGTGCTGATGATTTTCAATCTTGTTCATCTTCTTCTGATCTCTCGGATTCAGACATTGATTGGGATGATTTCGATGACTATTTGCCTTGTTTGATTCCCTTCTGAGCCAACAGCCATGACAGAGGTGCGAGCTAGTGCAGTTCATTGATGATTCAGCAGGCCGCCCTTTGTCAGAGATTCATGCAGAGCGAGAGTTCTCCCATGCAGACCTGGTCCCTTCACACAGACATATCAGAAGCCAGATCTGCCACCTCCCAGTTGTCCAGAACTGAAACCTCTGCCGCAGTCGTTGAAGTATAGATTCCTTGCAGGTGATCCAGATATGCACCCAGTCATTATCTCAGCAGGTTTGACTGGAGAGCAAGAATCTCGTCTGATGGAGGTTCTTGAAAGAAATCGCAAGGCGATAGGTTGGAGTATAGCTGATCTTCAGGGGATTAGTCTGGCTCTGTGCGCTCACCACATCTATCTTGAGGATGACGCTAGGCCGTCACGTGAGTTCCAGCGATGGTTGAACCCGAATCTTCGAGACGTAGTCATGAAAGAAATTTCGAAGTGGTGGAGCGTTGATTTTATCTACCCCATCTCTGACTCCAAGTGGGTTAGTCCATTGCATGTGGTACCCAAGAAGACGGGTATCACTACAGTTGTGAATGAGTCTGGAGAGGAGATCACTGCCCGAGTACCCACTTCTTGGAGGGTCTGTGTGGACTACAGACGATTAAATGAGGCCACCAAGAAGGATCACTTCTCGCTGCCATTCATTGATCATATTATCGAGCGGCTAGCTGGGAAGAGTCATTACTGCTTTCTTGACGGGTACTTTGGATGTAATCAAGTGGCCATTGCGCCCGAAGACCAGAAGAAAATGACATTCACCTGTCCGTTTGGGACTTATGATTTTAGACGGATGCCCTTTGGTTATGTAACGCTCCGGTGACATTCCAAAGGTGCATGTTGTCCATCTTCTCGGACATGGTGGGTGACTGTTTAGAGGTCTTCATGGATGACTTCTCGGTCTATGGCGATGGGTTCGATGCTTGTCTTGACTGCCTAGACCGTGTGCTTCAACGCTGCATTTGAGTTCAACCTCGTATTGTCTTGGGAGAAGAGTCACTTCATGGTGACTCAAGGGACGGTCCCTTGGTCATATCGTCACCAACAGGGGCAAGGAGGTTGATCTTGCCAAGGTGGATATCATTAGGAAACTCAATCCACCGTCCCAATTTACGTCAGTTGCGGTCTTTTCTGGGGCATGTCGGTTTCTACCGACGGTTCATTCAGGACTTCAGTCGGATTGCCCGATCGCTTACTGATTTGCTGACGAAAGACACCGAGTTCATTGTCAATGATAAGTGTCTCGCGTCTTTGAGACTCTCAAAGATATGGTTGTTTCAGCTCCTGTCCTTCAGCCACCTGATTGGTCTCTCCCATTCGAGATCATGACGGATGCTTCAGATTTTGCCATTGGGGCTGTGCTTGGACAGAGGAGGGATGGTTTTAACGTTTGCCATTCACTACGCCAGCCGGACTTTGGATGTCGCTCATCGGAATTATACTGTGACTGAGAAAGAGATGCTGGCCGTAGTCTTTGCTTTGGATAAGTATCGATCTTATATTCTCGGATCTAGAGTGACTATTTACACAGATCACACCGCCATCCGGTACTTAATGGCCAGGAAGGATGCCAAAGCATGCCTTACCAGATGGATCCTTCTACTCCAGGAATTTGACATTGAGATTAAGGATAAGCCTAGAGTCAAAAATGTGGTGGCGGATCATCTTTCTTGATTGGAGAACCTTTAGGAATCTGAGCCCAACGCACCTATCACGGAGACGTTTCCAGATGAGGCGATCTTGGCCATCACCTCGCTCCCATGGTACGCTGACATTGTGAACTACCTTGTTGCCAAGACGGTCCCACAAGGTTGGCCCAGGCAGAAGCTCGAGACCTTCCTGGCGAAGGCCAAGTTTTATCATTGGGAGGATCCCATCCTTTATCATGAAGGAGGGGACAGCATCTGGAGGAGGTGCATTCCTCAAGAAGAGTAGCATAGCGTCCTCACATACTGCCACAAGCTTGAGGCAGGAGGACATCATTCTGGAAAAAGAAACAA
>JAZKJV010006790.1:0-110624 GCA_037367405.1 Ottelia alismoides | reverse complement strand
TAAATGAATAAGTCAAAGGGATTTTTATTGTATTTGGGACCCTTATCTCCCCCCACTTTATTCCTTGTCGACCTAGTCATCGACATGCCTAGGTCTGGGGGGTTAGGTTTAGAAAATATCTTTGATATTTTATTCTTTTGCTTTTCTTTTCTTTATTCTATATTTTTGCATTAAAAACATTATTTTATACATTATTTATACAACAATGCATGAATGTTAATTTGCATGAATTAACGGTATTTACATGCATTTACTAGGGTTTTTAAGGCCAAAACGATTGAATAAAGGTGATGAATTAGAGATTCATCACCAAGTAAATGAAATGGCTTTCCATAAATGAGCCGAAAGGGATATGTACCCAATGGTGTCTTGAAGGATGTTTTATAGGCCCAAAGAACCGAGTTTAAAAGTTGTGACCAATCCTTTCAGTCCGGACGAACAACCTTCTGTAAGATTGTTTTAACATCCGTATTTGAAACCTCAGCTAGACCATTCGTATGAGGATGGTATGGAGTAGCAACTTGATGGGAAATACCGAACTTGCTGGCAAGTGGCCTTACCTTGTCATTAATGAAGTGGATACCCTCGTCTAAGATAAGAAGTTGAGGGACCCCAAACCACGAAATCATATGCTTCCATAGAAACTTGCAAATCATGTTTGCATCAGCAGCTTGGGCAGAAATAGCCTCAACCCAATGACTCACATAATCTATAGCCAACAGAATGTACTCGAATCCCTGACTCTTAGGAAAGGGGCCCATAAAGTCGATACCCCGTGCATCAAAAACCTCACAATTCATATCTCCATGTCCACAAGTGCCCATCCTCTAATAGTTAGTACATCTATTTACGAATGCATGAGCATTCGTAATGAGAGTAGGCCACCAAAGACCGGATTGAAGCACCTTTTATGCCATCCTCTTCCCAGTATGGTGTCCTCTAGTTTCTAATTTATGACAATGCATGAGGACACTATGGTATTATGATGAATCCTCTTTTCATCACCTTTATTCTTTAATTTTGGCCTTTAAACCCTATTTAAATGCATGTTATAACATTAATTTGCCAAAAATAATTACTCTATAATTTGTACAAAATACTATAGAAAATAATGTACAAATACAACATTTATTGCCAAAATAAAAGAATAAAGAAATGAAAAAGAAAAGAGACGCCATAGGTGTTGAGCATCCCCAGCCCCCGAGACTTAGTCAACATGATGATTTAGCCAATAAGGAATAAAGTAGGGGGATATAGGGCGGCAAATTGTACAGAAAATACATTCAGAAAACCCTACAAAAATAGGCCAATAATTACCTTTTGGGACCTAATTTATGCTTTATTATTTATTCATCAAATCAATAAACTTTATAAATGAAAGTTGTAGATAAAATACAAATAAAAATATAAAATTTATTTCTTAGAAAAATAATATAAATCTATCTTTTATACTCTACATAAAAAGCTAAAATCCAAACTTCCCAGACCCATATCTCCGCTACAAAAATTCAAAATACATTAAAATCATTAATTATATATAACTTTTAATAAGGTATTTAATGAAGGTGATTTCATTCAATTTGGAGTTAAGATGTGAAAGTTAGGTTTTGGACCCCTATTGTACAATATACTTGAATAAAATATTTATTTTATTTTTTTCTTTATTGTTTTTGTATTTTTTATAATTTTGTAAATATTATTTATAGTGTATGTACATATTCGTAATAGAATAAAACTATAACTATTACAAAAATAAAATAGTTTATAATAATACATAGATGAAATACCTATACATATACATATATATTATATACCTATATTTATTTAAGTATATATATTATATCAAAAAATACAACAAAAATATATTTAAGTGTATTTAAATAGTTATAAATATATAAAATATATGTATAAAAAATAAAATATAAAACACAAAAGAAAATTAAATACATAAAATATAGATGAATATATCTATATTTGTACTTGTAGAAAGTAACATGTAATAATATACTTCATGAAAACTTATAAAAATGTATAATAAGTACTACAAAAATTTAGAAATATTTTTCTATGATTTAATGAAAATTTAATTAGATCATATACTATTTTTTATTCATTTTACAAGTCATTTATACCTTAGAATTTCCTGGTTGGTCCGCATGCAACCAGGTGCGAGATTTTGTTAACCTAGGGTCAACTATATGTTAAGTCTCTAATTCTTGTCATAACTCGCGAGAGCCCAAATTTTGCCCAATTTCCTATGCCTCCATCTTCAACCTCTGACCTCGAGCCTCCCACCATCCTATAGCCACTCCATCCCTCTTCCACGCCATCTAAGAATCTTTACCAACCATCGCCCATGCTCATGCAATCAACCCTTGAAACTCACCAAAATTCACTTATAAATAAACCACCATCCCCCTTTAGTCGTTTGATCCATCTGAAGCATTTCTTAGCCCCTTAGCTCATTCATATGATCGCATCATGGTGATAGGAAGCTAGAGACCATGAGTTGCAGAGGTGTAACATCGAGCCACCAGCGATGGAGCTCCGATGCAAAGTTCTACTTCTCAGGACCTCTCCGATCAAGGCCCCTTTCCCTACTCTCTTAGGTAGCCCTGATTATTATATTTTATATGATGCATTTCGTTTCATGATCTAATTACTATATTATGGTAAGATTTAGATTTAAATATTGCTGAAGCTACAGAGCTTTAGCCACTCTGTTCATCATCTTTCCCCTTTGTTTCACCCTGCTGATCAGGCCGCTATCTTCCCTAGTGCCTTCATCATCATCCTTCACTTCGGGTTCACCTTGATTTCATCTAGATCGAGCTAACGGTGCTCACTTCTCTACCTTCGTTGGAGTACCTCAACCTGCACCATCCCACCTTCGATTTCTCCCAATAACATCCCAAAACTTGTCATTTTGTCATGCCATGCTTTTTATCTCACTTGCAGGTCCGTAAGGGGGTGTCTGAACTCCAGATTAACTCTTGAAGCTCCTCCAAGTGATGAATGTATTCAGCGTCCCATCAATGGACCCAGATCTATTTGAGGCCTCCCTAAGGATCTTGGTAGCTTCAGGGAGTGTAGAAGTCGATAATAGAGGCGATGAAAGCATCTCCAGGCCGCGTTCTTCAAGTGTTCATCCAAGAGCCCTCGAAACTTTTCGATCTTGAGATGTTATTCACGAGGAGCAGGAAGAGTTGGATCAGGAAAGAGACAGCATTCGATCTCCTTGGGAGGTCTAATCTCAGCTATTCATGTGAAGGGGTATCGCGCCTCCAGCACGTGATACGTGGACGAGTGGAGCGCCGTCAACTATTGGATCAGGCGCTTAGGGGGTTATTTAAATATCTTGTCCCCTATTTTTTGTATTTTGTATTTAGTTCTGTAAATAACATATGACATTTTAAAATTAGTGGGATATTTTCCTGAACCCCCTCGAACATTCCTATTATTACAATTTAGTCAATGTCTCGATCACGTGCACTAGCACGTGTTATGTTGTAAAAATTGCATGTATACCCTCTCGAGTTCTTTTAATTCTTGTTTGATATATTAAGTTTGGATATTAGTTATAAAATTTGGGTTTATTTGCACTATTCCCCCGTGATCTTAATTTTAATTGCAAAAGTACCCCTACTAGTTTATGACTTTTATGTGTTGTTTTCCATTTATTAAAAAATAGCATCTATGCTCCGAAAATTCTCGAAAAATAAGGTCAAGTTTTTGCTTGCTTTTAATTTCATGCTATAATTTTACAATAGATTTTAGGACTTTTTCCTATTTTCTAAAAATAAAAAAGAGGTCATATATTCCCTATTTACCTTAAAAATACTAAAAAATATAAAATCATGTTTAAACATTATCAAAAAAAATAGCATGTGTTTATTATAGTATCTAGTACTCCCAAACCAGAAATCCCAAAAAATAGAAAAAGAAAATTATAAAAAATCAAAAAGATCGAAATTCCTACAAAAAATATAAAAACTCTTCTAAATTTACAAAATATTTATTCTTATCCTATATTTTTATTTCTATATATTAGAATATATAAAAATATTTTTTAGAAATTTTGACCTTATTTAGTAATTTTAAATCTTAAAACAATTCAACCTAATTAAAAAGTTTTTTATTTTGTGTATTTTAGACATTAAAAATTCCTAAAAATTAACAGAATTACTTCAAAAATCACAAAAAACAATAAAAACCTATTTAAAACTCCAAAAATATTTGTTGTTGCCACTTTTATTATTTTTACTTGTATTTATGAATCAATTACCCTACAGAGTATTATATATATTAATATATAAGCTATAATATTAATTACTATTAATATTTTTATAATTATATTGAAATAATATATATATAAGATATATAACTAGTTAAAAAGTTCTATTAAAAAATTATATTATCTAAACCCGCATTCTTTGATTAATTGTGTGCATATTTATTTATTTATACATGTATTATTTTTTCATTATTTTTTTATAAATGATATTAAGTGCTACACCATCATGCTGCTTGTGTTTGACACACTACTTTGCTTATCATTATACACATTTATTTATTGGGTTTATAATAAATTTTGATTCATACCTGCTTATTCATTTATTGATATCTATTGTGTAGGTTGATTGTTGACTTCATCACTTGTCTTGTGAGTGGTTACAGCATCGACTGCGCTCCCATCTTGTGTGGTGTGTAAGACCTTCCTCACTTGACGAGTCTAGGTGATTTTATATTCCTCCTGAGGAATACACCGACGCCAGACACAATCCCCTCCTTCATGATTAAGGATCAGATCCTCCTAATGGTAAGACTTGGCTTTCGCAAGGAAAGTCTCAAGTATCTGTCTAGACCAACCTTGTGGGACTTTCTTAGCATCAAGAAAGTTCACAATGACGACATACCATGGGAGCGAGGTGGCAACAAGAATCACCTCATCTTGGAATAGTCTCAGTAATGGGTGCATCAAACTCTGAAGTCTCGGGTAGATCTAATTGGTAGAGGTGATCCGCCACCACATTTTTGACTTCAGTCTTATTTTTAATCTTATTATCAAATTCCTAGAATAGAAGGATCCATCTGGTAAGGCGTGTCTTGGAATCCTTCTTATCCATAAGGTACTTGATGGCAGTGTGGTAAGTAAAGATGGTAACCTTAGATCCTAAAATGTGGGACCTAAATTTGTCTAAGGCACCTAAAATTGTCTAAGGCAAGTACTCAACTACCGTTTCTTTCTCTATAACAGTGTAATTCCATTGGGCAGAACTAAAGTCTTGATAGCGTAGTGTATAGCATATGGAAGGAAATCCCTCTTCTATACTAAAATAGCCCCAACAACAAAATTAGGGTTATCTGTCAAGATCTCAAATGGGAGAGATCAATCGGCTGATTGAAGGACAAGAAACTTTGCAACCATACTCTTGAGAATCTTAAAAGCTGAAATACACTTATCATTAACAATAAACTCGGTGTCTTTCGCTATAAGATCATATAACGGTCGGGCAATCTTACTGAAGTCTCGAATGAAACATCGGTAGAAGCCGACATGCCCCAAAAAAAGACCATAATTGATTCAAAATAGATGATAGATTGAGATTCTTGATGATATCTACCTTGTTCGGATCGACCTCCATGCCCTTGTTGGAGATGATATGACCAAGGACCATCCCCTAAGTCATTATAAAGTGACTCTTCTCCCTAGAAAGAATGAAGTTAACCTTAGTGCACCACTAAAGAATACGGTCTAGGCTAGAAACACAAGAATCAAAATCATCGCTATAGATGGAAAAATCATCCATGAAGACCTCTAAAAAGTTACCCACCATGTTTGCAAAATCGAAAGCATGCACCTCTGGAATGTAGCCGGAGCATTACATAATCCAAAGGCCATCCGTCTAAAAGCATACATTCTGAATGGACATGCGAACGTCATCTTTTCTCGGTCTTAAGGCGTAATGGCCACCTGATTATACCCTGAGTACCCATAAAGAAAGAAATAATGGCTCTTCCCATCTAATCTCTCGATAATTTGATTATTAAATAGTAGCGGGAAGTGATCCTTCTTAGTTGTCTGATTCAATCATCTGTAATCCACGCAGACTCACTAAAAAGTTGGTACTTGGGTAGCAATCTACTCTCCATCCTCATTAATCACTGTAGTGAAATCTATCTTCTTGAGTACCACATGTAATGGACTAACCCACTTGGAGTTGGAGATGGGATTGATAAAATCGGTGCTCCACCACTTGGATATTTCCTTCATAGCCACCTCTCGGAGATTCGGGTTCAACCTATGCTGAAACTCACAAGATGGTTTGGCATCATCCTCTGGAAAAATATGATGGGAGCACATGGATGGACTAATCCCATGTAGATCTTCTACTGACTACCTCATTGCCTTGCAATTCTTTTCATGAATCTCCTTCAGATAGGATTCTTGATCTCTTGTCAGATCTGACGTGATTATTATTGGAAATATTTTGGGCTCTCCAACAAGGAATCAATATTTCATGCTTTGAGGTAACAGCTTAAGATATGGAGGACAAAGAACATGGAGAGTTGGTCTAATGAGGTCCTAGGTGTAGGCTACTAAGTCTATGTGTACAAAGCTCATCCTGCTCTAGATTTGACTGGTCCAAAGGATGCTCATCTGATAATTGACTATATTGAACTCGCTCGGTCTCTAGGCTATTTGTAAGCTTAGGTTAAATGAGACATGGAATATGCTCATAAAAAATTTGCCAATCCAAATCCTAATCAACATCAGAAGGATCAATATCAGAACAACAAGAGTGAAACTCTGAATGATCATCATCAGAATCATCTACCTCAAACTCTAATTATGTCTTCTCCAAGACTATGCTTTCCAATCACCCATCATCAAGTATTTGCATCTCAGACTCTCTTGAAAACATGATGAAAGATCGTATACTCGGCTTAGCTCAAACTGCCTCATCATCTACCTACAAAAAATCACAGTCATGGTGACTAGTTGGCTCGTCATTAGATGCTAGCTCTGACCCAACTGATTCAGCTCTGAGGTCTTGGATCGTCTCTATATGTATACTCTCACCCTAGACACAAATGTACACCTTCCCAGTACCAAAATCAAAAATTTCCTTCATTGTCACTAGAAAAGGTCATCCTAATATGATCAGGGTATCGACTACACATTCAGGGACTGGCATGTCCAACACGGTGAAGTACACAAGGAATTGCAGACCCTGAATAGTGACGATAATGTCCTCAATCAATCCCTTGGCCTATTGATCGACCTATCAGCAAACTGCAAGACCGTCATGCTTGGTCAAAGAGGTCTAAACTCGAACTTGTCGAGTAAGGAAGAAACAAGGATATTGATCGAGATCCTCTATCTAATAGAGTGTGATCAAATGTTCACTCTAAAGTTTCACATCTGACATGCAATGCTCCCATGTCTGAACACTTGGCTGAGATATGGTTCTGAATAGAATAACAAGTCTCTTTTGTCAATACATGAATCTCATAACAATGGGTGCACTGCGTATTCTTTCTACGAACTGTAGTTATCTCCTTGAGGGCTTTCTATAGAAGAGGTATGTGTGCCAAGGCCTCCAAAGAGTAAGATGGATGGTGAATCTATCAAACATCTCCGGTGAATCTATCAAGAATCTCTTTTATCATATCTTACATATGAATCTTTTTGGTATTTTATTTTTTCTCACCTTTCCCTAAGTGGAGTGTTTGAGCAAAAGGAATATCCACATTCTTCCCACCAATATGTACACCCAAAGTATCAGAAGAAGTAGGAGAGGATCTTTTTGTAGAATCAAGACTATCATCATGTGTATCCTAAGAAGAAAAAAAATCTGGCAAAATAATTCTTGTCCTTATTTCTTTTTCTAGATTTTCTCTTTTTCCCATTTTTGTGTTTTTTCTCCTCATCATTAGGTACAAAAATGGTGACACATCTATCTTTGCATCGTGCTCCTCAAATTTTGTGGCATCAGCACAACCATCCAGATCCTCATGAATACTAACGGCAACAATACTATTATCAATGTCATGCTAAACTGGCTTAAAGGTACCATCTATTGGTTCATCTGTAACATGCCTAGTTGAGTCACTGTTGGCTAGGACTCTACCACTCCTAAGAGATATGAAATCAACACCCTCCACATAATATGGTGACATATGTTACTGAGAAGTAGAATATGTCTGCTAGGTATGTGTGGCCCTGATGTCACATAAGATCCAACATCTCTTGCTTGAACTCAACCATATCTCACCTATATATATCATACTGACCGGTGATCCTACATGCAAGATCATCTATAATTGAGTTCTCATAGAGATGTCCTAGAGAACAGGTTGAGCCATCCACAAACTACTGAGGTGGCTACTGCAAGAGAGAATCTGATGTCCACTAAGTAAAGATCTGAATTTGATGAGGCTCGGTCTCATGAACAAGAGGGTTTAACACAGACTCATGCTAAAAGTGATATATCTATTGTACTAGAGATCGTGTATCGTGTGAAAGTGAATTTCTCTCTGTTCATGGAATTAGCTGGTGATCACGAAGATATACTATATGCCATCTGTACGATTTGATTCTTCAGGTCACTAATGCTCCTCACAAGCCCATCAATCTTTTAAATCTCACGTAACTGGTGGCACCTCGTCTAAATAAGTTCTTGGTGGTCCAATCTCTGACTAAGAACCCTCATCTCATTTGAGAAAGACTCCAAAGAAGTAGGAATCGATGGACCCTCCTCAACTTGTGCAACGGTAGACTGGTGAAGAAATGTAAGTGACTCCATTTGTGTATAAAAATCTGACTAGTCTAAAGTGTCATGATGAGATGCCATCTCCTCAAAAAATATCCCAAACAACATCCTCATGCTTCTAAAAGCATGGACAACCACAAGCAGCCCTCACCAACCCTATAAATCAGGTGTCAACCCACTGAAGAAAACCTGAACCAAGATCGGCTTCGAAATACCATGGTGGGGGTACCTATCAATTAAGTCTCTAAAACGGTCCCAAGCCTCATGGAACTACTCGTTCCCTAGCATGGCGAAGCTAGCAATGAGAAACCGTGTAGCATTCATACGTCCAATGAGGTATAATATGCTCAGGAACTCGGTACGAAGCTGCTCTCATGTAATAACAACTCTCCCTAAATGTTGCAACCAGTATGCGACCTTATTGACCAAGGAGAATAAAAAATATATCATAAGGATGCTATCCTCGTCAACTCGAGAGTCATGTATTATATTTCATATCAAATCGAACTCTCGAAGATGTGAATGTGGATCCTTAGTGAATTGCCCATGAAAGATGGGGAAAATATGAATAATATGAGGTGTGAGGACAAATGATCCATGGAAGGGAGGAAGTCGAATCCACCTACTAGTAAAAGAAGCTCCAAGTGTGTGAAACCGTCTCATATTTTGTACAGGTTCTGTAGGTACTCTCTCCTCTCTGTCTGGCTCATCATCCTCTGAAATTTGTCTTGTGTCTCTCAATTGTATCAACTCAGATCGGACCTCAGTCTTCAGAAGGTCTTATTCCCTAATCCGGGTCTGCATAATCTCATGGGAATCAAGAAGACTATCATTGATCATTGCCTGATGTGTACTCTATAAAAAGTGTGACTATGCTCCCTTCCTACTTAGAACTATCTCTGGAAAGGAGAATGCATCCATGTCTGGATCTGCTAAATCTATGTGTAGTTGTGGGAAGGTAAAGGGAGGTGGAGAATAAGAACAAGGACGATGAGAAGAACCTCTAGGGTCAAAAGATCACAATCGAAATAAGAAGAATGCTCCAAATCCATCCCAAACAGGAGGTTCTCATGAGCCGACCCGAGGGACAGAATCAATGAAGGAGACTGAGAAAACTCAGGTTCAAAGAGAAGATTCTCCTGAACCAACCTAGATGGACGGGTAGGTGTGCGTGGAAGCAGTGCCGTAAGAGTTGGCCTAAGAGACTGCCTACCCATCATCGTGACTCAAGAAATATAAAATGAAAATAAAGGTGAGAAAAAAGAAAATGGCTCCTCGTACGCTCCTCACGATGATCCTCTCTAACTGTTCGCAAAGAACACCAGTCTCCAAGTACCTCGGTCGCTCGACTCTCGAAGAAGCCAATATTGGTACCTAGGCCCTGCAGCAGAAAGCAAACACGAAAGCTGTATAAAGATACAAAATGATAAAAAAAATAAGATGACGAAAAAGAGAGAAAAAGAAACCCTAAATCCTAAGGCTCTAATCTCTACCCTAACGTTGCCACCCCGACAACAACGACATCTTAAAAAGCACCCAACCTGATAGTTCAAGAAGAAGAAACTATTGTCGTTGTGTCAGTTAGGTGAGATTACTAGAAAATTTATTTATTTTATTATCTATACTCCTAAGCTAATGTGTACAACAATAAGTACAAGAACGTCAAACTCATGGAGGCGGATTTTGGAAAACTAAGGTAAAAAGTATAGCATCTAAAGTAAATGAGTTTTCTTATTTTTATTTATTTTAAGATTTTTTTGGATTTTTACTAGATTTTATGGATTTTATATTATTTATGTGGTTTTAGATACCTATAAGTAAAGAAATATAGGTATTTAAGTTATATTTTTTATTTGGTTTTTATTTTTTACTTTTATGTTTTTTAATTTTATTTCCCGTTTTTGTCAATTCTATAGGTTTTTAATATTTTTATGGGTTTTGAAACCATTTTTAAAGTGAAAAATAATGTTTTTATTAGGGATTTATTTTTTCTTTTAAAATATAAATAATAAGAAAATATTTTTATTTTATTTTTATAAGAAAGTATATGAAAATACTTTTCTAATGAGGTATTCTAGGTATTTTTGTGATATTTATTGAACTAGTTATGAGTTTTTGAAGTTTTGATGTATTTTAATTCTTTTATTGATTCTAATATTTAATTTTTATTTTGTTTTGATTTTATATGTCAAATATAGGAAAATATAATATAAGTAATTTCTTGAATGTTTTAGAAGTATGTTTGTATTTTTTATGTATTTTTAGTTTTTTTGTATACTTATTGTATTTTAAAAATTCATTTAAAAAGAACATATTTTTATTTGTTAAAACTATTATAATATTATATATAGTATAATACTATGTATTTATACATATTTTTATTATATTTTTATATTATGTATTTTATCTATTATGTCTATAATATGTATTATATAGTACACTGGATACAAGGCTTACTTGGTAATTTATGGAGAATAAAGGGTTTCATGTGTGAAATAATAAAAATATAGGGCGAAATTGCATTAAAGTTCCAATAAGTCACGTGCTTTGTTATGTGGATCAGCAACTATTGGATTTGTTCAGAATATACCAAAGTTCGGGGATTTTACTGAAATTTACCCACAAAAATCTCGACTCGTACATGCATGTCACTGATGAATCTCCATTTCATCACCTTTATTCTTTCATTTTGGCCTCTAAACCCTAGATGAATACGTGAATATATCATTAACTTTACAAAATAAACATTCATTAATCTTTATAAAATATTGTATAAAATGTTGCACATTTATTGTATTTATTGTCAAAATAAAAGAATAAAGTAAAGAAAAGAAAAAGAGAAAAGTATCAAGGGCATTGAAGTGATCCTAGCCCCCAAGACTCGGTCATCACAGAATTAGTTGACAAGGAATAAAGTAGGGGGAGATAGGACGGCTTATTTTACAAAAACCACAGTTGGATCACTCTACAAAATAGATCAATAATTACTTTGTGGGACGTATTTTATTCTTTATTATTTACACCTCAAATAAAGAAAAATTGTACATGAAAATTATAGATAAAAATGTATAAAAAATACAAATTTATTTCACACAAAAATAAAATACAGTGTACATTTTATACACATAATAAAATCCTAAAACCCAAAATTCACAGACCCATATCTCCCAAATAAAAACTCAAAATGTATCAAAATCACCTAATTGTATATAACTTTTGAGAAGCTATTCAGTGAAAGTGGTCTCATATTTCTTGGAGTTAAGGTGTGAAAGTTACGTTGTGGACCCCTATTGTACAATAAACCTGAATGAAATATTTATATTATTTATTCTTTATTATTTTTATAATCTCATATTTTTATAATTATAAATATTATTTATAATACATACATATTAAAACTAAAATAAAACCATAAAGAAATCATTGAAATAAAATATGTATACTAAGTACATAGATGAATATACAATACAAAGATTTTTGTAATAAGCGTACCCATTTCTTTAAGTGTAAATATTTTATAAAAAATATGATAAAAATATATTTATTTACATAAAAATAAGTCATAAATATGTAAATTATAAAAATTAAAAATAAAATTAAAAATACAAAATAAAAATAAAATATACAACATATAGATGAAAATACATATATGTATACTTGTAAAAAGCACCCTCTAATAAAACACCTTGAAAACATAAATAAAAATAAGTATAAAGTACTAAAGAAAATTAGAAACATTTTCATTGTATAACATAAGAATAATAACATCAATTACTATTTATTATCCATTTTCCAAGGCATCTTTGCCTTGGAATTTCCTGGTTGGTCTACGTGGACCAACCATGCGCCTTCATTCGTTGATCCAGGCCAACTGTACCTCACCCCCTCTGAACTCTGTCAGAACATCACGGGGGTGCCACTTCTGCCAATTCTCTATGCCGCCATTTTCATCCATTTCCCTCGAGACCTTCACTAGCATGTAGCCTCTCTGTCCTAGCCTCAAGCCCATCTTCGAATCTCCACCAACTCTGGATCAATCTCACATAAAATCCCCTCGAAACTCACTCAAAAACAACTTATAAATAATACCCCCATGGACATCTTTGCTTTTTGATCCCTCTTCATCCACTTTCAACCCCTCAGAGTGAGCCCTTGAGCTCAATCTTGGTGACAGCAGGACTGAGCGACCTTCTGCAATGAGGAGTGAAGGAATTGGTGATCTAGCCACCTGCGATGGAGATCCGATGCAAGGTTATGCTCTTGAGCTTCTAGCTCAGTAGAGCCCTTTTCTTTGCATTACTAGGTACTCTTGCAGTTTATATTTCTTTCTCCATCATTCATTTTTGGTTTTATCAAGAATGTAGTGTCTAATTTGCAAATCCCCCAATTCTTGGAGCTAATCCTCCATGTCCAAATCATAGTCATTCAACTGTCAAATCACCCCGATCTTCACGCCATCTCACTCCTCATTACCCCGACTGAGACCCCACTTCATCCAACCCAGATCCATTATGGATATGGGATTTGGAGTTCCCTCCACCGCGTAACGTTGGAGCTCCACCTCCATTCCATTTCCCCTATTGTTTTGATCAGCTCCTGGGTCGAGGAGATAGACCATGTTCCCAAGAGCATTTTCGTGTTGGTTTTCCAGGTCCAAGGATGCTTCTGGGATCCTGACGATCATCTATAGCGTCTCTTGGTGCTTTTACTTTGTCAGAGCACCTCGAGCCCCTCGCCTTCCTTAGAGTCTATTGTTGCATGTGGAGGACACCCAGCTTCCTACAGGGCTTGATAGAGGAGCTTTGCATGGCCGGAAGATGAAGAAACGAAGGATCGAAGTTCGCCAGCAGGGGGTTCTTGGTTATTCTTCTAAAGGAACCCAATGTTGTTGGATCAAGAACTTGGGCCCAGGTCTAATCTTGATCCTTGGTTCTATTCGAAACGTCGTCCATTCAAAACTACACGATCAGAATCAATCCTTGGTTCTAGCCGATTCCATATGCTCGTCACCTCTAATAATTCAGGGCAATTCCCGAGAACCCTGTTCAGACTCCATGAATCGACCTCCAGACTCCCTGCATTCTCTAATAAACAGGGATCCCTCTTGTCCTGTAATTAGCCCATTTTGGATGTTGGTTTCACTCCTTACACATCAACATCCTTAATGAAGTTATATGTTGATCTTACCACATACCGATTTGTAACATTTGTTGCCTCCATACATACTGATCGGGAAATTATTCCATTTGCAGATCAAGAGACCAATTTGGAGCTATATGTGATAGAGTCAGACTCAGGATTAGAAAAAGAGATGGCTCCCAGAGGAAAAGGGAAAGGATCAAAACATCGACCTCAGCCATATTAGAGCTAGCAACCATATCTGAACTTTGTGAACGTCCATATCCTAACCTCTATTCAGGAAATCCAGCAGCAGCTCATGGACCAGGGTTTAGCACATGTCTCTTTCCATGACATGCTCAATGATTTGAGGGGAAGGAGAGAAAACTAGGGAGGAGGATTTAAAGAGGAACCTGAAGGTGGAGGCAGTGGAGGCTCAGAAGACGAGCCTAGGATAGGGCGGCCCAAGCCGACTATCAAGGAGACGTACAATCCTGAGACGAGACAAATCATTGTATGGATCCAGATTCCTGCAATTCGTACTCATTTTGAATTGAAGCCTTAACCACTGGCGCTCCTACCCACCTTCTTCGAAAATGCCAATGATAAACCTTATATTCATCTACAACAGTTCGAGCGCATCTATGGTACAACTCACTACCCTGGTATACCTCTAGGCATAGTCAAGAGGACGACATTTGCCTTCAGCCTTCAGGTTAAGGCCCTTCATTGGATCAACCATCTGGGGAAGGTCATCATGACCTGGGAAGAATCGAAGTCAGCCTTTTTGCATACATACTATCCTCTTGGGCAACTTAATCAGATGTGTGCCCGCATAGCAAATTTCACCCATGCCACACACAAATCCATCCATGAGGCTTGCGAGAGGTTTACAGAGTTAAAAGAGAAATGTCCCCATCATGATATTCCACAAACCAGCCTGGTTCAACACTTCTGTGAGGGACTTACAAAGAGAATCAGAAGCCCGTGGATGTTGTGTGTGGTCGCTCACATTTAAACAAAGATGAGGATGTTGTCTGGTAGATCTTTGAGGAAATGGTCGATGGAGAGGCCGCCGTATCATCGTATTGTTTCTATCAGTGCCAACCCTAGAGTATTCAGAAGCCTTTGCATATGGCAGCATCCCACAAGACAGACACAGATGAGAGCTCCAATTTGAGCATAATCAGGAGCCACCTATCCAAAATGAACATAATCGAGAAGTGATTAGAAAAACTTGTTGTGATCGAACAGAGGACGCGACATCTGGACAAGTTAGATTAAATCACCAAGTAGCTGGAGCTGCTGGTGAGCACAATAAGTTCCTACAACTTTGTGTATGCATCGCTCCCATTCCAATTGAGAAGAAGGAACAAGCACCACCACATCCTCCTCAGTCGAGTTAGCCCCAGCGAGAAGTTCAGCATGCCTACTACGTGTAAGCCCCAGAGTGAACACTGCTACAGCAGTCACATCAACAATTGGTGGACATCTACTAGCCAGAGCCCCAGTACATTCCATACCAATTCTACCCTCCATCACCTCTCATTTAGGAGGTGAATGGCATATGGTCGAATGATGCGCAACCGACCCATCAAAGCGGACCTCAACAAGGTTAGGTTGCCAACTCCTACTTGTTCCCTCAATAGCAAGGAGGGAGAATTGTCTAGCACAACCAGCCTCAACACCAACAACAACATTAGTCTCCACAATACCATGGTAATTGGAGACAAAACCAGTATCAACAACTGTAGTACCGTCCATGTCAACAGAACTAGTAGTACTCGGTTGTTGCATATCAACATCCTCCTCAGCATGACCAGCATCACCACTCTCCTCAGTATCCCTCTCAATACTCCAACCAGCTGTCTCAGTACCATCTGCAGTATCAATGTGTCCAGCATGTTGACCCATCCGAGACTACCTATGTGAACCCTGCCTTGGAATTCCTGGCCCAACTTATTAAGGTCCTTGTAGATGTTAGCCGGAAATTGGATGACCTCACTACATCAAGACCTCCATTCCAGCACAAGTGGAGGAAAACCCAAATAATTTTAGGAAGAAAGAACATATTGTATGTGAAGTGTCCTCTGGTCTTAGAGTTAGACATGAATGATTTGTTTTTATTTAATGTTGTCACTCTCAGGAGCAGTAGGACTTTGCAGCCATCAACCATTGGCAATGGTAAGAATAAAGTGATTGCGGGCAAGTCATCATCATCTTCTTCTTTTACATTATCCAGACGAGCAACCGCGTCGGTTAAGGAAGAAGGAGGAGCACCATCAAAAATCCAAAAAATCAGCAACATCAAAAATGCTAAAAAGATAACACCAGCAGCAGTAGCCGAAGCACCGGCCAGACAACCTTGGAGAAGATTGCACCTACAGTCGATCTGACGTAGAGCCTTACCTGAAAATTTTGGATGCCCACCTTTTATGGATGACCCTGCTCATTTTAATCATTCATATGTATAGATTGATATGGCCACATAAATACAAACACTATTTTTATTGCTCCTTTTGATTCTGTACCTATCCCATTTCCATATGCAATGAGAAAATCCAAAAAAATTAAAAATTTAAAAACTGCCTTGGCTGACCCAAATGTGGTGGAAGTAATTCAGAACCTTGCTATTGAATCATCCTTGCTCAAAACCATTAAGTATATGCCTAACATCAAGAAAGGTCTTAAAGAGGCATGCACTTCGAAGACACTGCTGCGTAAAGCTCGCGAAAGAAATGTGAAGCATATCCTCACCATGGCTATAGTGAACGCAATCAACAATCTCCCGACAAAGAAGAAGGATATGGGATCTCATTGGTCAGATGCTTGATCAAGAGTTCGACCGAACTCCACTCGATAGTGGATCCCCAATCAACTGATGCCTAATTCACTGCTCAAAGTATTTGGGTTGTGACCGCTCAAGTCCACTAGAATGATTCAATAGTCCATAGATACATCCATCAAGCAGCCCTGAGGAATTTTAGAAGATGTCATCGTCACCATTCAAGGAATGCAGTTCCCTGTAGACTTCATTATTCTGGATTGCATACCCCGATAATCCTTTGACAGTCGTTCCTTATGCTCGAACAGCAACATGGTGTCGATTGAGACGATTCAAGTACCCAAACAATCAGAACCTGCATTAGATAAAAGTAAACCAGCAGAGCAACAAACATAAGACTGTGACTTTTTAGCTGAAATCCATGATACAAATATGTTTACGAATGATGTTGAGATCGATGCATTCCTCTCCACAAAGTCTTGGGCAACACATTCGAGTTTCCAGATGCCCATGATGATGCGATTTTCATTGAATTTCCTAATTAATGCACTTATGGCCACCTGTCCTTGGAAGAGCAAGAGGATATCATTGAAAATTTTTGTGAAAAAGATTCGATCATCAAAGAATTCTATACAGCATTGCACTCAGAGTCTACAATGCCAATGGTGGACACACTACAAATGAAATATCTGACGCCATCACCATGCACAGTAGCTGAAGTCACCACAGACATGAATCAAGCCCCACCTGAGCTCAAGCTACTTCATGCAAACATGAAGTACACCTTCCTTGCAGGTGCGTCGAACATGTTCCCCTTAATCATCAATTCACAACTAACCAAGGAACAAGAGTCTTGTCTGCTCGAGGTTTTAGATAGAAACCACAAGGCCATAGGCTACAAAATTTCAGATCTCCATGGGATAAATCCCTCACTGAACTCGCATTACAAATACTTTGAATAAGACAGCAAACCTTCCCATGAATTCCATCATCGACTGAATTCCAAACTACGGGAGGTTGTGATAAATGAGATCACGAAATGGTCTGATACGGGATTCATATATCCCATCTCTGATTCAAGGAGGCAGACTTCATTGTAGATGATGAGTCCTCCAGGTCTTTTCTTAGTTGAAAGAAATAATCACTCAGGCTCATGTCCTTAAACTGCCAAACTGGTCTCTACCATTTGAGATCATGACAGACGCTCCTGATTATTCTATTGGGGCAGTTTAAGAATAGAGGAGAGATCATATTCTATTTTCCATTCACTATGTCAACAGAACTCTTAATGAAGCTCAAAGAAACTATACTATCACTGAAAAAGAGCTGATGGCAGTAGTATTTTCCCTGGAGAAATTCATATCCCATTTGCTTGGATCAAGGTAATTGATTTTACAGACCATTAGACCATAAAGTATCTATAATCTAAGAAGGATGCCAAACCGAGACTCATTAGATGGATCCTTTGAAATTCATGATAAACTTGGAGTTAAAAATATGGTGTCCGATCATTTATCAAGATTACCAAAGCCAGACACTCCTGAGCAGATGCTATTGTATAACAGAAACTTTTCTAGATGAAGCCATTCTATCAGTTACCTCGCTCATCTAGTTCATCGATATTATGAACTATCATGTATCCAAGAAAACTCCAAAAGATTGGCCAAAGTTGAAAGTTGATAAATTCATGTTGGATATTCATTTATATCAGTGGGAGGATCCTAATCTCATTCATGAGGAGGCATATTGCATCTGGAGGAGATGCATTCCTCAGGAGGAAGTCTAAAGTATCCTCGAGCACTGTCATTCTAGAGAATCAGGTTGACACCACTCCGAAAGATGAACGACGGCAAAAATTCTCCAATGTAGCCTTTGGTGGCCTACCCTATTCAAAGATGTAGACGACTTTGTTAAGCATTGCACTGGATGTCGCTGATTGAGCTGTATGATTGGAATGAGAGATACAATGCCTCTGAAGTATATTCAGATCTCAGATGTGTTTGACGCATGGGGCATTGACTTTATGGTTTTGTTCCCTAATAGTTAGTGTTTTGAGGATATTCTGCTTGCTTTCGATTACGTAAGTTGTTGGGTGGAGGTCATCCTAACCCGAGCCGCCGATAGTCGCAAAGTCTACTAGTTCCTAAGGGAAAACATAATCACATAGTTCAGGATACCTAAACTTCTCATATCGGATAGGGGTAGCCATTTCATCAACAGAGAGGTGAAGAAGCTGACACAAGAATTTTGCATCGAACATCGTTTTGCATCTCCATACCAAACATAGTCCAATGGCCTAGATAAATGTTCAAACATGTAGATAAACACAATTTTGCAGAAGCTCATACACCCTGATAGGAAGAATTGGTCGTAGTTACTGGATTCAATACTCTGGGCCTATGGGATCGTGTACAATCACCATTAGGAAAGTCTCCCTACTACCTATTGTACGACAAACCATTTCATTTTCCTATAGAACTCATTCACAAATATTTATGGGCAATCAATATCTGAATTTGGATTTGAAGAAGACTAGAAAGAACAGAAAGTTGGATCTGAATTAGCTCCTTGAATTCCATGAGTATGCATATGACAACAGCCTAATGTACAAGGAAAAGGTTAAAAAGTTACACGACAAGCACATCCACTGCAAGACCTTTGAATAAGGGCAGAAAGTTTGGCTATTTGATGCAAAGATCAAACTATTCCTAGGGAAGTTCAAAAGTAAGTGGACATGGCCTTTCATAGTGAAACGTGTGTGTGACAATAAAAGCATCATCATATCTGGTTCGTCAGCTGACACACAACCATTCATGATCAACCAACAGCTTTTAAATCCTTCTCTAGAACATGCCACATTTCTATCTGTGGTTGACTCAATTCAAGTGGCCTACGAGGAAGAATTCACAGCCGCAACATCAGCTAAATTAGATGAGGCCAGCAAAAATATTTTTGAATAGTTAGTGATTTTATTCTTTTCTTCTTTTCATTCTTTATTCTTTCATTCTTCTGTAAAGTAGCATTCATCCCATGCACCATTGCTATATTTAGGATATGCTTATTCCTAAGTATAAGAGGGATGAGTGCATTCAAGTGCTCATTCTTTGATCCCTTGCCTGTCTCCTCTACTTTTCATGTTCTTTCTATACATAGGGTTTACCGTAAGTATAAAGGGAGACCGACCGAGTTGCTAATTTATTCATTTATTAGTTCCCACCCTCGATCTTCCCTGCATTTGTACACATATTTCTATACTTAGGATTAATTTATCCTAAGTATAGTGGGACGGTTGAGTTCCAATTCTTTTAAAAGTTTGTAAGTGTTTGTAAAATTATTTGTAAAAATTATTTGTAAAAATTATTTTAGACTATATTTTCAAATTTTTGGTAAAATAATTTTCAAATAAGTTTAAGGGATATATACATCACACAAAAATTCCTTACTAGCCATATATATGTATTTATAAAAATAATTGGACATCCCTTATAAATTCTTTCAAAAAAACCCTAACCCTTGTTAATAATAGGATGCATCCCCATGTAATTATTTGTACCTAGTTTTTATCCAAAAATTTTATTTTGGAAAATACCAAAAACATTTGCAAAGCCCTTTTCAAAAAAAGTTCACAAGTTTGAAAAATTGCATTACAAAAACATTCTCTTGCATTTTACATGGCATGTACATTCTTCGGGAAAATTTAGATGATTGAACAAGTCCAAATAAATTCTTAAGATTGGAGCTTGGAATATGCCCCAATATACTTAATTTCAAAGGAACCCATTGAGAACTGGAATTGGAGATACTTCAGGTCATCCTGACGTAATTCTTTAGTTTCCATGAGACTACATTCACAAGCCAATTCAATTTGTTTAAATAGATCCCTTTATAACATCCGTAAGATTCTTGAGACAATGACTTGATTGGAAACCTCGCACCTAACCCTTAGCTCGATTCAGATGGATTGCCGAAAATTAAAGGCCGCTTTGCCAATGGTGGTTCAGGAACCATTCTTGGAGGTTTGCTGACACCGGTACTCTAACCCACTTCTTCTGGTAGCTATGATATCTAAAGACTAGAGATGGATTAAAATTAAGCTTCAGCTGAGGAATGGTTTGCCGTTATAATTTTTTCCAAGACCCCAAAAAACAGACATATCGAAAGCTTCTATACCTGTCGAGGCACAAAATAAGAATGCAGAATCTATCTTAAGACAGAGAAAATATCCAAAGAAGCCAACACCAAAAATTCATTCGAGCTTCCGAACAAGCACGCTTATTGGTGAAGACTCTATTACACTGACCGAATTCACAAGAGAGTGAAGACTACACTGGTCCATTCCCACTTCTCTTCTCAATTCTTTTTACTTCCTTCCCCCATCCAGTTGTAAAGATCGGGAGCACCAGCACCATGGTTTAGAAGGGAATCTCTGTCTCCATAAGGACGCGTTATCAGAAGATAAGAATCCTTGGTTGTTCCACAGTTTTGTGTTGTGAGAGCTAACACAATCCACACATATGGTTGTATCACTTCAAGGTAACAAGAATGCACGACTCAGAGGATGGTTCTGACCTGACTGTGACTTGGACTGAATGGTAGGATTATGGGACCTAGGGGATGTCCTGTCACAAATCCTAACCTCAAAGTGGCTTCAAACACATCATTAATTTAAAAGTCTTCTATGATCTCCAAACTTTGACGCTATTAAGACAAGTTAAAAACTCGAAAATTATTCCAAGTTATTTCTTTTCCTTTTCTTTGCTTTCTTATCCGCACTTTGTAGGCATAAGTGTTCGCTAGGGACTCGCAAAAGGCAAGTATAGGGAGCGATGAATCACGATTTTATATTCTTTTATTTTGACTTCTAAACCTAGCTGAATGCATGGATATATCATTAATTTGTCAAAATAAACATTCATTAATATGTACAAAATACTGTATAAAATACTATACATTTGTTGTATTTATTACCAAAATAAAAGAATAAAGGAAAGAAAAGAAAAAGAGAGAAGCGTGAAGGACAATGAAGTGACCCTAGCCCCCAAGACTTAGTCATCTTGACTAAGTCGATAAGGAATAAAGTCAGGGCAGATACGGTAACTTATTGTGCAGAAATCATAATTGGATCACTCTACAAAATAGGCAAATAATTACTCTGTGGGACCTATTTTATTATTTATTATTTACATCTCAAATAAAGAAACTTTATACATGGAAATTATAGATAAAATGTATAGAAAAATAGAAAATTTCTTTCATACAAAAATAATATACAGTGTACATTTTATACACAGAATAAATCCTAAAATCCAAACTTCACAGACCCATATCTCCCAAAAAAAGAACTCAAAATCTATCAAAATCACCTTTTTGTATATAACTTTTAATAAACTATTTAATGAGTGGTTTCGTTTTTTTTAGTTAAGCAATGAAAGTTTGGTTCTATTCCCCTATAGTAATATATAATCGAATAAAATATTCATTTTATTATTTTTTTATTATTTTTATAATCTTGTATTTTTATAATTTGTAAAATTATTTATAATATATGTAAATATTAAAACTAAAACAAAACCATAAATAAATCACTAAATAAAATATGTATACTAAATACATAGATGAATACACAATACATAGATTTAAGTAATAAGCATACAACAAATATTTTACCAGAAAAATATAATAAAAATATATTTATGTACATAAAAGTATGCCATAAATATATAAATTATCAAAATAAAATTCAAAATTCAAAATAATGATAAAATAATAAAATTATACATTTTTATTTTACAATGTAAAAATACGTGGACCAACCATGAACCACCATTCGTTGACCATGTCAACTGTACCTCACCCCCTCTGAATTCAGTCAGAACATCACGAGGGTGCCATTTCTACCAATTATCTACACCTCCATTCTCACCCATTAACCTCGAGACCTTCACTATCCTGTAGCCTCCCCATCCTAGCCTCACTCCCATCTCGAATCTGCACAAACTCTCGATCGATCTCACACAAAATCCCCTCGAAACTCACTCAAAAACCACTTATAAATAAATCCCCTAGCCACTTTTTTTCTTTTTGATCCCTCTTAGTCCACTTTCAACCCCTTAGAGTGTGCCCTTGACTCAATCTTGGTGACAGTAAGACTGAGCCATTTTCTAGAACGAGGAGAAGTGAAGGAATTGGTGATCCAACCACCTACGATGGATCTCCAATGCAAGGTTATGCTCCTGAGCTTCTATCTCAGTCGAGCCTTCTTCTCTGCATTCCTAGTGTAGATTTCATTTTGCATCGTTCATTTTTAGGTTTCATCAAATGTGTAGTGTTTAATTTGCAAATCCCACAATTCTTGGATATAAGACTCCATATCAAAATCATAGTCATCCGATTGTCAACTCACCTCGATCTTCACGTAATCTCACTCCTCGACTTGTCCGCCGAATCCCCACTTCATCCAACCCATATCCATTGTGGATCTGGGATTCAGAGTTCCCTTCACCGCCCAATGTTGGAGCTCCAGCTCAATTCCATTTCCCTTGTTGTTTCGATCAGCTCCTAGGTCGAGGAGATAGAGTGCGTACCCAGTTGCATTTTGGTGCTAGTTTGCGTGTCCAAGGATGCATTTGGGTCACTGACGATCATCTAGAGCGGCTCCAGGTGCTTTGACTTCACCAGACCACCTCAATCACTCTTGCCTTCCTCGGAGTCTACCGTTGCAAGCATAGGACGCCCAACTTCCTATTGGGCTTGTTAGAGGAGCATCCAACGGTCGGAGCACGAAGAAGTGAAGGATCGAAGTTTGTCGCCAGTAGTTCTTGGTTGTTATTCCAGAGGAACCCAGCACTGTTGGATCAAGAACTAGGGCCCATGTCTAATCATGACCCTTTGTTCTATTCAAAACATCGTCCATTCAAAGCAGCACAATCAGACATATGGCAAGAGCATAGCGGCTGGATCTGCTACGATTAGTCGTAAAATAACAAAATAAATAGTTTTAAGTTATATTTAATTATTTTCTACTAATTTTTATTTTCTACTGACTATTGTAGATGATGAGTCCTTGATGAATCTCGTATTCATCATGCTAAAATTGGTCAATTAGGCTCTGTTCCCCATCATTCACACGTATTTTATCACTATAAAGGCATTATTAGTATCATGCATGTGTTAATAATATTTGCATTTCATCATGCATAAATTGCATTAAAAATCCCATGTGTAAATTAGCCAAAAAAGCCGCTAACATCTCACTTTTTAAATTAATCCATCCTAACTTCGATTGACCCCAAACCACCTCCATTATGTAGATATTACTAACATTATTAAATAAAAAATACAAAAAATTACTAACCCCAATAAGTGTCAAATAATCCCAAAGTCTAATTTCACATCTGACGGACTAAATTGAGAATATCTCCAACATACAGTGTCTGATTTTGGTCTACTCACTTTTAAAGTACTCCATTTTTAAATACCGTCAAAACAATACCAATTTCGTAAAATTCGGAGCTCATATGTGAAAGTTGAGTTTTGGGCCTCTTTTGCGCATTTTGACTTTTTGCTATTTTAACCTAAGTTTTTATGTACATAATTAACTCTTTTAACTTTATTTCTTCTTCATTATTGTTCTTTGATGAAAGTTTTGATAAGAAATACAAAAATCCAAATCCAGATCTAAACCAAATTCAAAGGATCTGACTGAGTTCATGCGTCTGTTGTCGGTCTGTACAAAAGTTGTGTGTTTCTGACTTCTATTTTATTTTCCTATTTTCTTATTTATTTAAAATCCAAAAAATAGATTAGTGTGTAAATATTTTTCTTGTATTTTATCGTATTTTTCTATAATTTTTATCCCCTCTAAAACCACCAAAACAAATACAAAATCCCAAAAATACGGTTTTTCCACACACATGGAGAACCACCAAAAATACCACTTCTCACAGATGATCTCTTTTGCTCCCGAGTCCTTCATGAAAGTTGTAGATCTCATCGAGACGAAGAACTTTTGTGAGGAAAATTTTTCGATCCGAGTCATCTTCTATCTCTTTTTATCCTCCAAAAATCTGAAATTTTTTTGGAGTGCCACGTGGCACCCCACTTTCTTCCCTCTACGCCACCCTGGGTCCACGTGCCCAGCAAGTGACCCCACCTTCTTCCCCATTCGGCCGTTACCCCCTCCCTTTCCCCACGGTCGTTCCCCTCTCCCATCATTAACGCCGCCGCCATGCGCGGCCATAACCATCCCTCCTCCTTGTAACGGCCCACCACCTCCGGCCATTACTCGCCATCACCGCCCCCCCTTGTAACGCCAACCTTCATCTTCCCCACCTATAAAGCAGCCCCTCATCGGCTCAAAAAGCCATCCGCCCATTTTCAAGATCGCCGATGACAGTGGCTCGGTGGCGTGATCCAGCCGCCGCACGGCTGCAGAGGGCACCCCACTGCCGAGAGTTCAGCTCCTTCAGCTCGAACCAAGACCCTCCTTCCTCGAGGTGAGCTCCTCCGCCTCGACTTCCCCTCCGACCGCTGCCGGCCTCGCACATGCCGGTGCTCCATCCCCACTCCTCCGCCTCGACCACCACTAAGCATCTCCGACGAAGCCCCATCCCCCCCCTTCGTTTTTTTTTGCTTTTCACCTTGTAGGTCCTCAACTACTCCGGTCGCCTGCGCCCACCACCGAGCTCCGCCTTCCACCCTCTGCCCGTTCACAGCTCGGACGTGTGTCGACCGAGCTCCGCTCACCACCACCGCCTCCGCTCTCCAACGGGCGAGCCTCCCTCGCCCTGCCACCGGGCGAGCCACCCTCGACCCTCCACCACCACCCTCGGCCATCTCCGTGAGCTCCTGCTATTGGACATGTGAGCCCATGATGAGCCATTATGCAATAAATGTTATTGCACATATCATTCCCTCATCTGAAATGAAGAATAAATAATTTGCATAATAGGTCCCTTTGTATAATTACGGTTATGTACCATGGCTATCTTAATTATCATACAGCTGTTGATTCACTCATTGAATCATAGAAGCTGGTGCTTGGATGAATATCTAAAGAGTTAGATTTATGAATCATCAAGCACCGCCAAATGATTGTTAAGATGTGATCTCCAGCCTGAGTAGGAGATGGCAATCCTTTCTCACATAGGTTGATATCTGACCAACCTCTTGATGCAGGTCCTCTGCATAGGAATATAGATCGGAGGTGTCAGATTAGTTAGGTCAATGGGTTGACTTAACGAGATCGAGATAACCTAAGTCCTATGTTGAATGCTGTTACAGCATAGGCACACATCCTCTGACCGGAGACAGATGTATTGCTATATGTCTGAGTATGTACATTTGACAGACCAATAGGTTGATGACCTAACCAAGGTCTATACACCGGCGCGTTGGTGTGCATATAAGGGCATATGAGAATACGATCTCTCAAAAGGATCATACAGGTTCACTACTGAACCGGAAGACATGAGCTCACTCATGAGATATTGGGAAGAATCGAATTCCGTGCACGGTCGTCTTGCTTTGGAAGCTTGACTGAATTTGTAGGTTTGATATATACTTTTGGAAAGTATATGATCAAGACCTACGTATGATATATGCTTTTGGAAAGTATATGATCGATACCAAATCCCAATGATCAAATGAGAAACTTAGTGATCAAACCCTGAAGAAGACAGTGTAAAATTGATCTTGATCTTCGGGTTGACCATGGGTCTTCCAGTATGCAGGATGTACAGGTATTGGGAATACCTGAGGGTGATGTGATCATAAACGATTGTATATCCATGACGCTTCCATTCCGAGGGAGTGATGAAACAGGTCTGGATTTTAGTGACTCCTTCCAGTAGAGAAGCGAGTTTTGTGATAATAGTTATCACAAATTATTAAGAGACAATATGATATAATAAAAAGGAGATAATAAGCCACCAGTGATGAGGTGACGCCCCATTTTAGGAGGCTACATTATCTCCATTTTATTATCTTGATAAATCTCTTAATTAATTGATTTATGTTAAATTAAATTGTGTTGATAATGTTGCAACATATATTTAATTTAATTATAAATAAATGTTGTTGGTTTTAACCAATAACAATCATAGCCATTGATTTAACATAGACCAAGCATGGTTGTTGGATCTATGTATCCCATGGATTGAGATCCATTGGATCCCAAACTAGTATAAAAGGAGGGCTAGCCTAGCCTTCCAAAGGACATCATTAAGAGTTGTACAAGTTACAACTCTCTCTTTCTCTCTCATATTCTCGCCCTCTCTCTTTCTCTCCTCCAAAGCATGGCCGTCCATCTTGTGTTGAGAAAGGAGAGATTCTTGGCTTCGCCTTCGACGACTCGAGGATCTCCTTCTTCTTCGGGGCTACTTGCTCTAAAGGAAGACGACAGATTTCGTGTGACGAAATCAGGGGATCCATTGCTTGGATCTTCATCGAGGATTGTGGGGAGGAACGCGACTCATCATCGTGCCTGCAAGTGCTTTCTTCGTGGATCAGATTTGAGACAGGAGGATCTCTACTTTTGGATCTCACGATCGCAACCACGCTTCAAGAGGTATTCCTTATACTTTGTGGTTAGATGAAACGATCCGAGAAGTCTTCTCGTGATCATGTGGTTTCATCTTTAGTTTTAAAATTTTTAATTTCTGCTGCATCTAGCGACTAGTGCGACTAGTCGCCCCGATCGCATACGATGTGATCAACACGCTTCCGTGATGCGCTTGAGGATACTCAATATCCTTCACCTGCCTCCAGCGTCTTCACCAACCACCAGCGGTGCCAGCGCCCCGATCTCCGTCGCGCTGTCCGCGGTGCCGCTCCAGCTTCCCCTCACGCGAACTCCGCTGCCGCAAGGGCCGCTCCGCCCCAAGCCTGCCCGCGCGTCTTTCGCCCGCCTCGCGCCCACCGCCATCCACCGCGGAGGCCAGCTCCGCCCGCACCACCCCTCTCCAGCCGCCGTTGGATCGAGCCAAGGCCCTTGATCCAACGGCTCAGAAGCCGCCCCACGTGCCCCCCCCCCCCGAGCCTCGGTCCAAGGCTTGGGGCCCCCGAAGTGCCGTCCTCCGCCACGTAGGCTCGACATCCGAGCCTGAGCTCCGTTGCCCGGGCCTCCGCCTCGTTACCGAGCCACAGCTTCGCCACCCGAGCCTCAGGTTCCACCGCCGAGCCTCTGGCGCACGTGCTCAGCACGTGCGCATTGGAAACATTGCAGAAAGGCCCCCGGAACTTTTAGAAATTGCAGAAATACCCCTACCGTGGGTAAATTACATTCGAGTCCCTCAAGTTTTTGTTAATTACAGATAAGTCCTCCTAAGGACCTCTTTTCAAAGAAAATTTTATTTATTTACATTTTAGTCCTTGAAACTTCATTTTATCATATCCTTGTCATACGGACCCCGATTTTAGCATATAATACGTCGTTTTGAAGCTAATTCCGTGCTCTACCTTTTAGCATAGCTTATGAACAGATCTGAGGTCATTTATTGAGAATTATTATTGAAGATATCTGTTGGCTTTTGCAGGCTTATTTTGACATATTTGTGCCACACTTCCCTTGAGAGAATTGACGATTTATTTTGCAGGGATTTGTTGGAGTTGAGATATTATTTGAGGACTTATTTTATGCAGGGGTTAAATGAAGGAGATTGAGTAGATATATTGACTGGTGGACCGCAACTTTTTGAGATTAAAATTAGAAATATTTAAAGATAAATTCATTGCAGGATTAATCTAAGATATATTCACTCTTATTTGCATTAGGAATTAATTTGATACATCTTGTTGAATTCTATGTTATTTATCTGTGATTTCGTTTCGAGGATATTGATTATTTTTATTTGGATTAAATATCGCTAAAAATCGCAGATCCTGGGCATAATTCTCTCTGTTTAATTTCTTTACATCACATTCGCATCATTGCATTGTATATTTTTGCAATACACAAATTAATCGAGCATTAATTAATTATTTAATTTGATTTAAGACCACGCAACTAAAATCACCGTTTCCTGTGTTCGACCTTGGTAAACTTACCAAGTAAAAATATTCCACAATATTCAAAGCTTGTGGTATTTTGATCAGCCGATTTTCGCCTCCTATAATACAATTATCGATTATTAAAGAGGCAAATTTCACGCATCATCAAATGCGTCGGGGAATGGTGAATTTTTAGGGTTTTAAATCATTTTTTTGTGATTAATTCTTGTAATATTAATTTTTGTGTCATTTTTTTCCTTTCTGTATTTTATTTTGAATCTCTCTCTTACTTCTGCTACTAACCGCAAATTATTTCTTCGCAGACTACTGGAGCCAATTTTGAATATTAATCAAGGATCTGCAAGGAAGACTGAATTTTAATTTTGTGAGAGAGAGTTAGTATAGATTTAATTTTCTGCATTATTCTCAGGGTCCCTCTCTTTGAATCCTTGTAATAATTAAGACTGAACTTTTTCTGTGGTGTGTTGGGTCCGTTTCAACCCCATCTGTGTGATTGGGACCCTACTTGAGTGGCGTAGGACTTAGGCACATATACACGTATTTTTCTATCATTAATTGTGCTCGTAAATTTTTAGGCCACACTTTTCACTAATTAAATGCACTGTAGATCGTTCAACATTAGCCAAAAATTTCAATCAATTCTTCCCGCTAATAGAACTATCTGTTTAGGGTGTTTTCCATCTGTGCATACCATTTAGTGTAAATTTAAATTCCTTGTCTTGCATCACGCATGAAGAACGCGAGGATTCACTGTAAGTCTTTCTCTTAAGCATGAATCATTGATTTAAGTTTTCATTGGCTTTTCTGATTCCCCTTTCTCAAGTTTTACAACCTAGGATTTAAAGGAATTGGGACTGCTCATTAGGCATGAATTTCTGTGCTCACATAAACTACAGTGATAACCCTATCGAAAATTGGTATTGCTAATCAAGGTGACTGTAAATAAACTGGCCTAAAAACTAACCTGTATCTGGTGGAGAGAAACCCACTCATTGTTTGTAAGGACTAGAACGCACACTTTGGATAGAGCCAAAACTGAGGAATTTCACAAAGAATACTGTTTTTAAAAATAATTAGCTACTTTTCAGGGAGGGTCTCGGATAGCCGTTTCACGGTCCGACTTCCCTTAGCAGAGTGGGTGGTTTAGAGGACACCGCAAAAGGCACTGCCCTCAAGCAACACGGGTATACGTTTAAACGAACCGTACTTCCACTTATACTGGCTGAGAGTAGATGCAACTAGTTGTACGAACTCGGGACAGTCTTTGAGAAATATTTCGGTACCTACCAGCTCCGCTTAATCTGCAAGATTGTTTTGCCATTAAATTAAAAGTGAAAAGATAAGCGGCCGAACCCTGACGTGCCTTCATCTGTGTTGAGTGGTGAACTTGAGAATTGTCTTGTGTTTGCTTGTGTATGCTTCTTCGTAAGGACTCTCTCTATCCTCCTTGTCTTAGAAGTTTCATCTTTTTACTCCTCCGCTAAGGAATCTCTTACCCTTAGCAAAATCCTCTTTTAATCACAACACTTATCTCTAAACTCTTTCTCTCTGAAGGTGAATCATAATGCCTCCCAAGAAGAACTCTGGAGACGATGAGAACGACAATGACCCTATCCCGACACTCTTGGCGAGGATAACAGCCGTTGAACAAACCAATGAACTACTTAGGACGCAGTTGGCAATAATACAACAAGGCGAGGCTGCTATGGAAGACACGTATCTCCCGAAATTAGATGAAGACTATAATTGGTTGAGACATGTCCCCCTGAGGATGCGTTCGAACACAAACCGCATTTCCTTGCACTGTTGCCAAAGTTCGGAGGAAATAATCATGAAGAACCATATATCTTCCTCCGCGACTTCGAGTTAGTCTGTGCTAACCTCTGCCACCCTAGGGTTATCCAGGACTACATAAGGTTGAGAGCTGTTCCCTTCGCCTTGACTGATAAGGCGGCTTACTGGCTGAAAAATCTAGGGGAAATAGTCACTACATGGGCCACATTCAAGACTCTGTTTTTAAAGAAATTCTACCCAGTTAGTATAATTGATCAAATGAGGAACAAGCTCACGAGTTTTACTCAACACCCGAGCGAACCATTTCATGAAACCTGGGGAAAGATTCACAGACTTAGTACAGAAATGCCCAGGACACGGGATAAGTAAAATGATGCTGGTCCAAAGTCTTGTCAGCGGGCTGAACCCTGAGACTCAAGGGTTGGTTAGTGCATCTTGCGGAGGAAGCTACATGGGACGTCACGAGGACACCGTCTACAAGGTGTTCGAGAGATTGGCTGAATCCAGCCGCGCACAAACCACCCGTCGGGCTTACATAGTCGGCTCCAAAAAGATGGTGAATAATCTGACAACCAATCACAGTGTTGATATGGGAATAATATCTGATAAGCTAACTATGGTTAAATTATTTATAAGAAAGTGGACGAACTTCATAAATCATCTGATATGGAGAAATTGGCTAAATTGCCTAAGCAAATGGAGGAATTGGCTGACAGGGTATCAAAGATACCAGCCCTGACTGCACCCCCCCCACCCATACACCAAATTCACTACATTCAAGGTCAAGGGGTAGGACAACATAGCCATTGGGGTGGAGACCAAGTCTTGTCCCAACAAACTGATGAAACCTCCGCTCAGACTAATTTTGAGGAACCTCCACAGATCATGGAGATAAACGGAGTCTGGTATAATTTGGAACCGGTCAATCGCTCAGACCAAAACTCTACTCCGAACCCTCGCCCACCACAAGCCCAGACCACCTACCAGCCTCAACCGCAACGGAGGCAGCAATATCGCACAGGTTATCAGAACCCGCAACCTCAACCACAACAGAACCAATGCCAAAGCCAACAAGGCTAGTATCAGCGACCTCAGGCCAGGCAGGGCCAAGGGTCCTCCTCTTCTGCTATCTCTCCAAAACTTCAGTGAGTACTGGATGAGCTTCATGATATGAGAGTCGACATAAATCGACTCTCTCGTTGGAGAGATGAGGTGACTGCACCCCAGACCGTGATTCCAGCCCAAGTTCAGGCTAACCCAAATAGCCTTGGACACAATCAGGTATTAATCTGACTATGCCATACCCAAATTTGAGCCCTTCTCAAATAATAACTCTTATCATATCTCTCTAAGTAGCGGAAGGACCGTAACCATGCCTGATCGAGCAAAGGAACACGAAGACATAGCCCTAGTGTCCACCAGTTCACACAACCCTGGGGAAATTGACGAAGGAAGACAGGAGGAGAAAGGAAAAGTCACACCCACACTACCCATATATAATGAAGAGTCTGAGTCTGAGTCAGACAGAGAAATGCCACCAAGACACCAGCCACATCTAACCACAAATTTCCCTGTTTTTAGTCCGAGTCCGAGTCATGTAAGAAATTTATCATTCAATAAAAGTGATGTTGTTGATCATAACAAATCAATCCCTTTCCCCCGTGCTCTTACGAGAGGAAGGAAGAAAAACATAAAAAACCAAAAAAATGATGAAGAGATGGCCCGCATCTGTAAGGAAAATATTAAGGTCACTCTGACCCTAGACGATATGATAGAAAGAGACTCCGCTTTTCGAAAATACCTGAAGGTGAGATGCACACCAACTAGGGACAACAAAAAAACTCCTAGCCTAACGAAGAAACACATACTCTCAGTTGCCACATCTTGTCTAGTAAAAAATGAGCTGCCAAGGAAGAAAAGAGACATGGGTGCTCACTTTGTCACTAGCCACATCAAAGAAATCAAGTTTGCAAGAACATTATTAGACAATGGATCATCTATCAATCTCATGCCCACAACCCTATTTGAGCATCTAAATCTAGGTCCTCTTAAGCAATCTACAGTTGTACTTCAATTCGCAGATACATCAACAAAGAGACCTAGGGGCGAGATTCGAAATGTTGTCATCAACATAGAGGGACAAAACTACCCCGTCGATTTCACAATACTTGACATGGATGTCCCTAGGAATTGGAAAGATTCCTAGATGATACTAAGGCGACCCTTCCTTAGAACCGCAGGAGCTATATTTGATTACACATCCGGGAGAATCCAGTTTGGAAAAGTTGAACTTAAAATGCAGCAAACTAGGTTCCAAAGACCTGACACTGAGTCAAGCACTGAGCCTGAAAAATCAGAAACTGAGACTGAAATCACAGAAGCAACAGTTGGGCCCTGGAGACAAAACCCAACCGCTATGATAGAATCAACCTCAGCTGGAGAAGAAATTGTTGATGATTTAGTCTGCCAGCTCATTTATGCATCTACCTATACTCAAAGAGACTCAGAGGCCCCTCTGGACCTGTCAGTCCACTCTCCTTATGGACAATCCTTGAGTAAGGTACACAGATCGGACGCGGCAACTGCCACACCACATTCCTTCATTAGCGATCCGATACCTGATACAACCACGATGGTGGCCAACATTGATACACTACAAAGATCCACATCACAACAAGAAACATCACTGAGAGGACCAGATCCAAGACACATCATTGACTTACCTAAACTCAAACCATTGCCCCCTACACTTAAGTATGCCTTCCTTGCAGGAGAAAAGGGACAGTTTCTGGTCATTATCGGTTCACATCTGACCGAAGAGCAGGAAATCTGTCTGCTTAATGTTTTGGAGAAAAACCACAAGGCCATAGGCTGGAGATTGTCTGATCTCCCAGGGATAAACCCAGCCCTGTGCTCACACCATATTTACTTGGAAGATAATGCTAAACCCTCCCGTGAATGCCAACGTAGATTGAATCCAAACTTACGGGAAGTGGTTAAGACTGAGATCGAAAAATGGTGTAAAGCTGGGTTCATATATCCCATCTCCGACTCCAAATGGGTGTCACCTTTGCATGTAGTCCCGAAAAAGTCAGGACTTCATATTATCACCAATGAGGAGGGAGAGGAAATCACGACATGGGTACCTACGTCGTGGCGTGTCTATGTGGATTACAGGCGCCTGAATGCCGCAACGAAGAAGGATCACTTTCCGCTGCCTTTTATTGATCAAATCCTGGAGAGATTGGCAGGGAGAGAATACTTCTGTTTCTTAGATGGGTACTCGGGCTACAATCAGGTGGCCATCTCCCCCGAGGACTAGGAAAAGACTACTTTTACATGTTCTTTCGGCACATACGCATTCAAGCGAATGCCTTTTGGGCTTTGCAATGCCCCCGGCACCTTTCAACGATGCATGATTGCAATTTTTGCCGACATGGTTGGGGATTTCCTGGAGGTCTTCATGGATGACTTCTCGGTCCATGGTGATTCATTCGATGATTGTCTAGCGTACCTGGACCGAGTCCTCCAAAAGTGTAGGGAAGTGAATCTGGTACTCTCTTGGGAAAAAAAGCCATTTCATGGTAAAAGAGGGCATTGTATTGGGGCATGTCATCTCCAAGAAGGGAATGGAGGTTGACCTTGCCAAAGTTGATGTGATTAAAAAACTTGAGCCACCTACAAATGTGAAACAAGTACGGTCTTTTCTAGGGCATGTTGGATTTTACAGGAGATTTATCAAAGATTTTTCAAAAATTGCCCGACCGCTAACTGACCTTCTTGGGAAAGATATTGAATTCATGGTAGATCATAAGTGTCTAGAAGCCTTCGAATTACTCAAGAGAAAGATCATTGAGACTCCTGTCCTTCAAGCCCCCGACTGGTCTCTTCCCTTCGAGATCATGACAGACGCATTCGATTTTGCTGTAGGGGTCGTATTAGGACAGCAAAAAGATGGAATTTCATATGCTATTCACTACGCAAGCAAAGTGTTAGACCCTGCTCATAAAAATTACACGGTAACAGAAAAGGAGATGCTTGCTGTGGTTTTTGCCTTGGAAAAATTTCGATCAGTACTTCTAGGATCTAAGGTGACAGTTTACGCAGACCACTCTGCCATTCGATACTTAATGGCCAAAAAGGATGCAAAAGCACGACTTCTGAGATGGATTCTTCTGCTTCAAGAATTTGATTTGGACATTAAAGACAAACCTGGTGTTAAAAATGTCGTGGCTGATCATTTATCACGAATCGAACATAACAAAATTCTAGAATTTGAATCCATCCGTGAAACCTTCCCAGACGAGTCAATTTCTGCTATTGACTCACTCCCATGGTATGTAGACTCGGTGAATTATCTTGTCACCAAGGAAGTACCTCAAGGTTGGCCCAGAAACAAAATCAATCGACTCGTATCTGAAGCAAGACACTATCATTGGGAAGATCCGTTCCTTTTCTTTGAAGGACCGGATTGCATACGGAGAAGATGTATTCCTCAAGAAGAATACCAAAGTATCCTCAATCTATGCCACACCTTGGAGGCGGGAGGACATCACTCTGGGAAGAGGACCGCTGAGAAGATATTGCAATGTGGATTTTACTGACCGACCTTGTTTAAAGATGCTTACAATTTCGTCAGGTCGTGCCCGGTCTGTCAGAGAATGGGAGGAACCATTCGTTCCAAAGATGCCATGCCTATGCAACCAGTGATCATCTGTGATGTATTCGACGCATGGGGCATTGACTTTATGGGCCCATTCCCTAATAGCCAAGGATTTGAATATATTCTTCTCGCGGTTGATTATTTATCTAGATGGGTGGAGGCTATCCCTACTCGAGCAGCAGATAGCAAAACTGTTTGCAAGTTTTTGAAAGATAACATTATTTCGAGGTTTGGAATTCCAAAAGTTTTAATATCTGACGGGTAAAGCCACTTTGTCAACCGAGAGGTGAAGAAGTTGACTAAGGAATACGGCATCGAGCACCGTGTCGCTACTCCTTACCATCCACAATCCAATGGCATGGCCAAAGTGTCAAACAGGGAGGTTAAAGAAATTTTACAGAAGCTGGTCCGCCCTGACAGGAAGAACCGGTCCCAACTCCTGGACCAAGTTCTATGGGCTTACCGGACGGCTTATAAGACCCCATTGGGCACCTCCCCGTTTCGAATGGTATATGGAAAGCCATGCCATTTGCCCGCAGAACTTGTGCATAAATCAGAATGGGCAATCAAAAAGATTAATTGGAATTGTCACCATGGAGAGAAGAACCGAGAGATGAATTTGAATGAACTGTCTGAAATCCGAAATCATGCTTATGAAAACAGCACCATCTACAAGGACAAAGTAAAGAAATGGCATGACAAGAACATTCGAACAAAGATCTTTTTCCCAGGGCAGAAAGTTTGGCTATTTAATGCAAAATTGAAAATTTTTCAAGGGAAATTAAAATCAAAATGGACGGGACCCTTCATTGTAAGAGAGGTTCACAATAATGGGAGTGTTGAGATCTCAGAGATCGCAGATAGCACGCAAACATCTATGGTCAACGGTCAGCTGCTTAAATATTTTGTCGAATTCAACGAGCAATTGGTACAAGTTGAACAGATCTCCTTCACTCAGGGCATAGATTTTGACGAAAAATTTGATCTGTCCAGATAGCACACCTCTCTGGAACCTACACTCTCTTGTACATCCGCAAATCTACCCGATTCCCCATCTGTAATTATCCGATTATACTCAAGCTGACCTGAGTTTAAGTATAGGGGGACCGCTACCATTGTTTATACATCACTTCTCTTCTTTTTAACCCATCTATACTGAGTACGAGATATGTCAACATTTCACTTTGTGCCATGAGGACATAGCACAAGCTAAGTATAGGGGGTGTGTTTGTATATATTTTATCTACTTTATCCATAGCTCGTACTTTAATCATTTTTATCTAACATCGGGGATGGGTATAAGTAGTGTGTATAATACATGTAAAAAAAACAACAAAAAAAACACCACTCATAGTCTTGCATTTTATCAAGCATTTCATGCATTCCTTGTTTAATATATTCCTAACATATTCATCACCACTCAAGGCTTGAGGATTTTTGAGGACACTTGATTTCTGAGATCTTGAGAGTCTGAGTTAGCCTGCCTTAGTCATTAGGGTTTTTGAACTTAATAATTCACACTTCCCTAGTTTGAAAGATTTGAGCGCTATATTGCACTCTTCATCTCTACCTTCAAAGAATATGATCAGCACAATCACTTTCACAACTGCATGATTGATGAGATGAGTTGAGATATCACTTGAGGAACTAGGATTGGAGATTTGAGTTTAGACTCGATCTGATGATATGCGAGGATGGGATTAAGTTAATGAAGGCTGCAGAAAACCTGAGTGTCAGCAAAACCCTCGCCAGTATGTGAACAAGATTCCTATGCTATCTTTTGATATTGACCTAAGTTCCAGGGTGTGATGAAACTTAATGAAATTTGTTGATCAGTGTGCGCCAACTCTTGATAAAAGCAGTAGAGCTAGCCAAACAACAGAAAAGCAATGAAATGTCAAAGAAAAGCTCTATTATCCAAGTCAAACTCTAAATGAGCTTCCACCAATGGCGAGCGCTCCCAAACATTTTCAAAGTGTCCACTTGGACCAAGTGCTAATTAGGACCAAGGAGTCGGGCTGACACCAAAAAAGGGCTCTGCATCGTAAATGCTACAAGTCTGGGTGTCGAAGGTATCTTAGATACTCAAAAGAGACACACCCTAGTGTACTCCCAGAAAAACAAGTGCAGACGACTCCAAATTCTCTTGACGGACACATTGATAAACAAAACAAAAATATACTGGTGTTGAGTAAAAAGGCACTCGAGAGACCCCTTGTTCCAATGTGAGGGAGAGAAAATTAGACACAATCCTTGCCCTCCATCATCTGGCCATCCATTTACACTTTCAAGTCTGACAAACTAATGAGACGGTTGACTGAAGCAAGAATAGACTTATTCTCTAGTGTTGAGGATTAGGTCTAGAGGAGGATCTTTGGGACTGGAACTTTGAGTGATGCCCCGACTCGACTCTCATGAAATGCAGTACACTTAAGTCCATATCCTTATATTATATGTACAAACAGAGAGTCTGGAAAATTATAGAAGTTGGATTCCTTTTGATTAAAGCTTGGTTGATCCCAGAAATTTAGGATCACTCAAATTAAGGGTCTTCTATTAAATAAGCCTTGAAAATTCACTTGCACAGTCAGGGATATATTCAACTAAGTCATTCATTCATGCTCGGGGACGAGCATGGTCTAAGTATAGGGGTATGATGAATCTCGTATTCATCATGCTAAAATTGGTCATTTAGGCTCTGTTCCCCATCATTAACTCGTAATTAATCATTATAAAGGCATTATTAGTATCATGCATGTGTTAATAATATTTGCATTTCATCATGCATAAATTGCATTAAAAATCCCATGTGTAAATTAGCCCAAAAAGCCGCTAACTTCTCACTTTTTTAATTAGGCATCCTAACTTCGATTGACCCCAAACCACCTCCATTATGTAGATATTAACCTTATTAAATAAAAAATACAAAAAAATTACTAACCCCAATAATTGTCAAATAATCCCAAAGTCTAATTTCACATCTGACGAACTAAATTGAGCATATCTCCCACATACAGTGTCCGATTTTGGTCTACTCACTTCTAAAGTACTCCATTTTTAAATACCTTCAAAACAAGACCAATTTCGTAAAATTCGGAGCTCATATGTGAAAGTTGGGTTTTGGGCCCCTTTTGCGCATTTTAACTTTTTGCTATTTTTGACCTGAGTTTTTATGTACATAATTAACTCTTTTAATTTTATTTCTTCTTCATTATTGTTCTCTGATGAAAGTTTTAATAAGAAATACAAAAATCCAGATCCAGATCCAAACCGAATTCAAAGAATCTGACTGAGTTCATGTGTCCGTTGTCGATCTGTACAAAAGTTGTGTGTTTCTGACGTCTATTTTATTTTCCTATTTTCTTACTTATTAAAAATCCAAAAAATTAGATTACTGTGTAAATATTTTTCTTGTATTTTATCGTATTTTTCTATAATTTTTATCCCCTTTAAAACCACCAAGAAAAATACAAAATCCCAAAAATACGGTTTTCCACACACATGGAGAACCACCAAAAATACCACTTCTCACAAATGATCTCTTTTGCTCCCGAGTCGTTCATGAAAGTTGTAGATCTCGTCGAGACGAACAACTTTCACGAAGAAAATTTGTCGATCGGAGGTCATCTTCTATCTCTTTTTCTCCTCCAAAAATCTGAAATTTTTTTGGAGTGCCACGTGGCACCCCACTTTCTTCCCTCCATGCCACCCCGGGTCACGTGCCCAGCACGTGACCCCACCTTCTTCCCCATTCGGCCGTTACCCCCTCCCCTTCCCCACGGTCGTTCCCCTCTCCCACCATTAACGCCGCCGCCATGCGCGGCCATAACCATCCCCTCCTCCTTGTAACGGCCCACCACCTCCGGCCATTACTCGCCATCACCGTCCCCCCTCTAACGCCAACCTTCATCTTCCCCGCCTATAAAGCAGCCCCTCGTCGGCTCCAAAAGCCATCCACCCATTTTCAAGATCGCCGGTGACAGCGGCTCGGTGGTGTGATCCAGTCGTCGCACGGCTGCAGAGGGCACGCCACTGCCGAGAGTTCGGCTCCTTCAGCTCGAACCAAGACCCTCCTTCCTCGAGGTGAGCTCCTCCGCCTCGACTTCCCCTCCGACCGCTGCCGGCCTCGCACATGCCGGTGCTCCATCGCCACTCCTCCGCCTCGACCACCACTAAGCATCTTCGACGAAGCCCCATCCCCCCCCTTCGTTTTTTTTTGCTTTTCACCTTGCAGGTCCTCAACTACTCCGGTCGCCTGCGCCCACCACCGAGCTCCGCCTTCCGCCCTCCTCCTGCTCACAGCTCGGTCGTGTGTCAGCCGAGCTCCGCTCGCCACCACTGCCTCCGCTCGCCGCCGGGCGAGCCGCCCTCGACCCTCCGCCACCGCCCTCGGCCATCTCCGCGAGCTCCTGCCTCCAGCGTCTTCACCAACCGCCAGCGGCGCCAGCGCCCCGATCTCCGTCGCGCCGCCGCGGTGCCACTCTAGCTTCCCCGCACGCGAACTCCGCTCCTGCAAGGGCCGCTCCGCCCCAAACCCGCGCGTATTCCGCCCGCCTCGCGCCCACCGCCATCCACCGCGGAGGCCAGCTCCGCCCGCACCGCCCCTCTCCAGCCACCGTTGGATCGGGCTGAGGCCCTTGATTCAACGGCTCAGAAGCCGCCCACATGCCCCCCCCCCCCGAGCCTCGGCCCTAGCCTCGAGCCTCGGGGCCCCAGAAGTGCCGCCCTCCGCCACGTAGGCTCGGCATCCGAGCCTGAGCTCTGTTGCCCGGGCCTCCGCCTCGATACCGAGCCTCAGGGTCCGCCGCCGAGCCTCTGGCGCACGTGCTCAGCACGTGCGCATTGGAAACATTGCATAAAGGCCCCCGGAACTTTAAGAAATTGCAGAAATACCCCTACCGTGGGTAAATTACATTCGGGCCCCTCAAGTTTTTGTTAATTACAGATAAGTCCTCCTAGGGACCTCTTTGCAAAGAAAATTTTATTTTTATTTACATTTTAGTCCCTGAAACTTCATTTTATCATATCTTTGTCATACGGACCCCGATTTTAGCATATAATATGTCGTTTCGAAGCTAATTCCGTGCTCTACCTTTTAGCATAGCTTATGAACAGATCTGAGGTCATTTATTGAGAATTATTATTGAAGATATTTGTTGGCTTTTGCAGGCTTATTTTGACATATTTGTGCACACTTCCCTTGAGAGAATTGACGATTTATTTTGCAGGGATTTGTTGGAGTTGAGATATTATTTGAGGACTTATTTTATGCAGGGGTTAAAAGAAGGAGATTGAGTAGATATATTGACTTGTGGACCGCAACTTTTTGAGATTAAAATTAGGAATATTTAAAGATAAATTCATTGCATGAGTAATCTGAGATCTATTCACTCTTATTTGCATTAGGAATTAATTTGATACATCTTGCTGAATTCTATGTTATTTGATCTGTGATTTCGTTTCGAGGATATTGATTATTTTTATTTGGATTAAATATCGCTAAAAATCACAGATCCTTGGCATAATTCTCTCTGTTTAATTTCTTTGCATCACATTCGCATCATTGCATTGTGTATTTTTGCAATACACAAATTAGTCGAGCATTAATTAATTATTTAATTTGATTTAAGACCACACAACTAAAAATCACTGTTCCCTGTGTTCGACCTTGGTAAACTTACCAAGTAAAAATATTCCACAACATTCAAAGCTTGTGGTATTTTGATCAGTCGATTTTCGCCTCCTATACTACAATTATCGATTATTAAAGAGGCAAATTTCACGCATCATCAGTCCTCTAGGTCTTTTCTCAGTTGAAAGAAATAATCACTCAGGCCCATGTCCTTAAACTGCCAGACTGGTCTCTACCATTTGAGTTCATGACAGACGCTTCTGGTTATTCAATTAGGGTAGTTTAAAGATAGAGGAGAGATCATATTCTATTTTCCATTCACTATGCCAACAAAACTCTTGATGAAGCTCAAAGAAACTATACTATCACTGAAAAAGAGCTGTTGGCAGTAGTATTTGCCCTAGAGAAATTCATATCCCATTTGCTTGGATCAAGGTTATTGTGTTTACATACCATTAGACCATCAAGTATCTACAAGCTAAGAAGGATGCCAAATCGAGACTCATTAGATGGATCCTTCTACTCAAGGAATTTGACCTTGAAAATCGTGATAAACCTGGAGTTAAAAATATGGTGGCCGATCACTTATCAAGATTACCAAAGCCAAATACTCCTGAGCAGATCCTATTGCATATAACAGAAACTTTTCTAGATGAAGCCATTCTTTCAGTTACCTTGCTCGTCTAGTTCGCTGATATTATGAACTATCATGTATCTAAGAAAACTCCACAAGATTGGCCAAAGTTGAAAGTTGACAAATTCATGTTGGATATTCATTTCTATCAGTGGGAGGATCCTTGTCTCTTTCATGAGGAGGCATATTGCATCTGAAGGAGATGCATTCCTCAGGAGGAAGTCTAAAGTATCCTCGAGAATAGTCATTCTAGAGAATTAGGAGGACGCCACTCCGAAAGACGAACGACAGCAAAAGTTCTCCAATGTTGCTTTTGGTGGCCTACCCTATTCAAAGATTTAGACGACTTTGTTAAGCATTGCACTGGTTGTCACTGATTGGGCGGTATGATTGGAATGAGAGATACAATGCCTCTGAAGTATATTTAGATCTCAGATGTGTTTGACGCACGAGGAATTGACTTCATGGGTTTGTTCCCTAACAGTTAGTGTTTTGAGGATATTCTGCTTGCTTTCGATTACATAAGTTTCTGGGTGGAGGCCATCCTAACTCGAGCGGCCGATAGTCGCATCGTCTACTGGTTCTTAAGGGAAAACATAATCACATAGTTCGGGATCCCTAAACTTCTCATATCAGATAGGGGTAGCCATTTCATCAACAAAGAGGTGAAGAAGCTGACACAAAAGTTTTGCATCGAACATCGTGTTGCATCTCCATACCAAATACAGTCCAATACCCTAGACAAATGTTCCAACATGGAGATAAGCACAATTTTGTAGAAGCTCATACGCCCTGACAGGAAGAATTGGTCGTAGTTATTGGATTCAGTACTCTGGGCCTATGGGATTGCTACAATCACTATTAGGAAAGTCTCCCTACTACCTATTGTATGACAAACCATGTCATTTGCCTATAGAACTCATTCACAAATCTTTATGGGCAATCAATATCGGTAATTTGGATTTGAAGAAGACTAGAAAGAACATAAAGTTGGATCTCAATTAGCTCCTTGAATTCTATGAGTATGCATATGACAACAGCCGAATATACAAGGAAAAGGTCAAAAAGTGGCTCGACAAGCACATCCACTGTAAGACCTTCGAACAAGGGCAGAAAGTTTGGATATTTGATGCAAAGCTCAAACTATTCCAGGGAAGTTCAAAAGCAAGTGGACATGGCCTTTCATAGTGAAACATGTGCATGACAATAAAAACATCATCATATCTGGTTTGTCAGTTGACATACAACCATTCATGATCAACTGACAGCTTTTAAAGCCTTCTTTAGAACATGCCACATTTCTATCTGTGGTTGACTTAATTCAGGTGGTCTACGAGGAAGAATTCACAGCTGCAACATCAGCTAAATCAGATGAGGCCAGCAAAAACATTTTTGAATAGTTAATCATTTTATTCTTTTCTTCTTTTCATCCTTTATTCTTTCATTCTTCTATAAAGTAGCATTCATTTCATGCATCATTGCTATACTTAGGATATGCTTCTTTCTAAGTATAGGGGGATGCATGCATTCAAGTGCTCATTTTTTATCACTTGTTTATCTCCTTTACTTTTCATGTTCTTCTATACATATGGATATTTTAACTCAAGCTAAGTATAGGGGGTCAATATATAATTTGAATATGTTTTAGCCATAACTCATACTATCGTATTCTCAACAAAGTATGGCTAAAACATTGTACCTATATATATATATACAATTCATTAAATCAGTTAATAAAAAGATGTTTATATTTCCTCAAATTATGCTTGTATATGATGATTAATCAGGTAGAAATGCCTTGCAAAATGTTTGGAAAATAGTTTGAAAATCTATTTGAAAAATCTTTTGAAAAATCTTTTGTAAAATACTTCCAACATTTGCAAAAATGCTTGGTTTGTAAAAATTTCTTTTATTTATGTGAAAATAAAATATTTTAAAAATCCATTTGTAAATGGTTTAGAAATGGTTGCAAAAATATTTTGAAAAAACTATAAATACTGTTTGAAAAACCTTTGCAAAATGATTTTTAAAAGTTTGTAAATGTTTGTAAAATTATTTGTAAAAACTATTTTAGACTATAGTTTTCAAATTGTTTGTAAAATGATTTTCAAATAAGTTTGAGGAATATATACATCACACAAAAATTCCTTACTAGCCGTATATATGTATTTATAAAAATAATCGTACATCCCTTATAAATTCTTTCAAAAAAAACACTAACCATTGTAAATAATAAGATACATCCCCATGTAATTATTTGTACCTAGTTTTTATCCAAAAATTTTATTTTGAAAAATACCAAAAACATTTGCAAAATATTTTTCAAAAAAAGTTCACAAGTTAAAAAAATTGCATTACAAAAACATTCTCTTGCATTTTACATGGCATGTACATTCTTCGGGGAAATTTAGATGATTGAACAAGTCCAAATAAATTCTTAAGATTGGAGCTTGGAATATGCCCCAATATACTTTATTATAAAGGAACCCATTGAGAACTGGAATTGGAGATACTTCAGATCATCCTGACTTAATTCTTTAGTTTCCATGAGACTGCATTCACAAGCCAATTCAATTTGTTTAAATAGATCCCTACATGTCATCCGTTGAGACAATGACTTGATTGGAAACCTTGCACCTAACACTTAGCTCGACTCAAATGGATTGTTGAAAACTATTGGAGTCTAAGTCAGGATGATGCAAGGTCGCTTTGTCAAGGGTGGTTCAGGAACCATTCCTGGAGATTGCTAACACTAGTACTCTAACCCACTTATTCTGGTAGCCGTGATATCTAAAGACTAAAGATGGATTGAAATTATGCTTCAGCTGAGGAATGGTTTGCCGGCGGAATTTTTTCCAAGACCCCAAAAAACAGGCAGACCGAAAGCTTCTATACCTGTCGAAGCACAAAACAAGAATGCAGAAGCTATCTTAAGATAAAGAAAATATCCAAACAAGCCAACACCAAAAATTCATTCGAGCTTCCGAACAGGCATGCTTCTTGTTGAAGACTCCGTTACACCGACCGAATTCACAAGAGAATGAAGACTACACTGGTCCATTCCCACTTCTCTTCTCGATTCTTCTTACTTATTCCCTCATTCAGTTGTAAAGATCAGGAGCACCATATCTTAGAAGGGAATATCTATCTCTATAAGGACGCGTTACCAGAAGAGCAGAATCCTTGGTTGTTCCACAGTTTTGTATGGGGGAGAGCAAACACAATCCACACATATGGTTCTATCACTTCAAGGTAGCAAGAATGCACGACTCTGAGGATGGTTCTGACCCGACTGTGACTTGGACTGAATGGTAGGATTATGGAACCTAGGGGTTGTCCTGTCACAAATCCTAACCTTAAAGTGGCTCCGAACACATCATTAATTCAAAGGTCTTCTCTGATCTCCAAACTTCGACACTATTAAGACAAGTTTAAAACTCAAAAATTATTCCAAGTTATTTCTTTTCCTTTTCTTTGTTTTCTTATCCGCACTTGTAGGCATAAGTGTTTGCTAGGGACTCGCAAATGCAAGTATAGGGAGTGATGAATCACCATTTTATAACCTTTATTCTTTTATTTTGACTTCTAAACCTAGATGAATGCATGAATATATCATTAAATTGTCAAAATAAACATTCATTAATGTGTATAGAATATTGTATAAAATATTATACATTTATTGTATTTATTACCAAAATAAAAGAATAAATGAAAGAAAAGAAAAAGAGCGAAGTGTCAAGGACAATGAAGTGATCCTAGCCCCCAAGACTTAGTCATCTTGATGACTTAGTCGATAAGGAATAAAGTCGAGGTAGATACGACAGCTTATTGTGCAGAAACCAGTGCAGTTGGATCACTCTACAAAATAGGCCAATAATTACTTTATGGGACCTATTTTATTATTTATTATTTACATCTCAAATAAAGAAACTTTGTACATGGAAATTATAGATAAAATGTATAGAAAAATAAAAATTTCTTTCATACAAAAAAATATAGAGTGTACATTTTATACACTGAATAAATCCTAAAACCCAAACTTCACAGACCCATATCTCCCAAATAAGAACTCAAAATCTATCAAAATCACCTTCATTTGTGTATAACTTTTAATAAGCTATTTAATGAGTGGTTTCGTTTTTTTAATTAAGCTATAAAAGTTTGGTTTTAGACCCCTATTATACTATATACCCGAATAAAATATTCATTTTGTTATTTTTTATTATTTTTATAATCTTGTATTTTTAAAATTTTGTAACATTATTTATAATATATGTACATATTAAAACTAAAACAAAGCCATAAAGAAATCATTAAAATAAAATATGTATACTAAGTACATAGATGAATATACAATACATAGATTTATGTAATAAGCATACAGTAAATATTTTATCAGAAAATATAATAAAAATATATTTATGTACATAAAAGTACTTTATGTATGTGTGTGTATATATATATATATATATGATATGTATGATATTTGATGGTGTATAAGAAAAATACTTTATGTATAGTGTGAAATATATACATTATCTACGTATTTTATATACATTTCAAGTATATTAAGTGTATAATATATATATATATATATAATTTCATTTCGGTTTGATTAGCCGGTTCAACCACTTTTTTTCACCGGTCCGGTTTAATCTGATTTTAAATAATGATAATGTCATCATCCAGTTGAACTGGTTTGATTACATGGTTTGACTCGATCTTACCATTTTTTTCACCGTCTCTCCGCCGCCGTATACGCGCTCCCATCCAAGCTGGAATCGGGAAGGATGGATGTTCCCGGTGAGGCCCGACTGGCAATCCGTGCAGGTGGGATCCGCGTATGACACCCTCTCTCCACCGCCGTATATGCTCTTGTATCCAACCGGGAATCGAGAAGGATGGACGTTCCCGGTGAGAACCGGCGAACTTGTTCTACGTGAAGATCAGGAACTGTAAATTTGATGCAAACTGCAACTTCCATCACCCGCCGCAGCAGACGACGACCTGTAGCTCTCCCAATGCAACCGGAGATGGGCTTATACCATCTGACCAAGTGATTTAGTTCATAGAAATCGGGTCTTGATCTCAATGTTTCGAGTTTTTTACTTTAATTTTTTCGAAATACATGTGTCATCTGCTTTTTAATATATAATCATTTCGAAAAATTACGTTGCGCTGATCGTAGCTTATTATTATCTCTTTAAGTTTTTTTTCCCGTAAGTCTCCTTCGGACGTTACATGTTATTATTATTATTTATTTTTCTTTATCTTTGTAATATTGCGTTTGTTTTTGTGTCTTGAAGAAACAAACTCCATGCGATTTAACTGAAGTTAATCTTTAAACAAAACAACAGTTATCACTAAATTAAGTAAAATCCAGATATTACAATGAACAAATCTGCAGCGGTCGTGTCCACGGTACATGTAAAAATTTCAGGAAGAGTAAAAATTTAATCAGTCTGTCTTTTTTAATATAATGGAGGAATATATATATATATAAGTAGATAAAGTGATATCCTTTGTGCCACTGTGCACAATAGAAAGGTATTTATGTAATATAATTAAAGGTTGAGGGGAGCCTTAATGCAATAAAGTAAAACTTTATTAACTCGTATCAACGTCATTGCTATGGTCAATTAAAGGTTGAGGGGAACCTTAATAAAATTTGATATCAGGTCTCAAACCATAATAAAATCTAAATCCATAATAAAAATATCAGGTCTTAACCATAATAAATCCAAAACCATACAATCCGTATTAAAGTTTGACATCATTAAATCCATAATAAAATCCAAATCCATACTATCCAAAACTGTTATACACTACAAAAAATTTGATATCGGCTGACGGCTTATTCCGTGAGGACTTTATCTAGTTTCCGTCAACATTTAGCATGGCGTGACGGAATAAATGTCAGGCTTTGCCCATCAACTTAAATGGTGTCAGCACCTGACATCAGTGACCACAATTCCGTCAGCAGTGTATAAGTTGACATCACGTCTAGTCATGTTGTGTTCACAATTGAATAGAGAAAGAGAAGTAGAAGAATCAGAAGAGAATTGGAGTGAGACCAGTGTAGTCACATCTCCTTGTGAAGCTTGGCTAGTTTAACCAAGTCTCCACTAAGATATGCATGCTATCTGAAGCTTGGATCATTATGGTCATGTATGTATTTGGTATTTGGCTTCTTTTTGGTAGATAATGATTCTTGCACCACATTGATCTTTTATGTCCCGACGATTATAGAATCTTTTTTACATCCATTTTTTGGGGTCTTGAAAAAATGTGCTAGCAGATCCTTCCTCATCCAAAGCTTTATTTCAACCCCACACTCCCGTCTTTAGACATCTTAGCCACTAGAAAAGGATGAAAATGTACCACAAAAATGGACTTCTCTTAACAACCCCATGCAAGTTGAGCTAAGTGTATAGTGCATGAGTTCAAAATTGTTTCAAATGATGAAGAGTTAAACGGATGACACAAGGTTACTTAGAAAAGTTTAAGTTGAATTCTGAACGGTCTCATGGAACCCAAAGAATTAAGTTAAAATATCTGAAGAGTCTTAATTCCATTCCAAACAAAGTCCCTTTATAATTAAGTGAATTAAGACCTAAACCAAGCTCCATCATTCAGACTTAGATCTATTCGGTTCAAGAATCAACTTCTTTTGCAAAATACTAATGAGTGCAACAATTTTTGTGAAATGATTTGTTGGATTAATCTTTTTATGTGATTTTAAGAATTTTACAAATTTTTACTGAATTTTAAAACTTTTTTATTAATTTTTGAAGGAGTTAGTGAATTGAATCAATTACACGAATTTACAAAAATTATGTACACTTTACAAAGAATTTTATCCACATTTTATATGTACAAGATTATAGAAATTTTATACAAAATTTACAAAAGAATGTTATTTACAAATTTTATATAATTAAGAATTTTATAAAAGTCTTTTACAACACATTATATATATAAATATTTTTTATTACTCATATTTCTAGTTTTTTTTTTTAATTTTAAAGAAACCAAAATATATACCCATACTTTTAGAGCCATTTTATTAAAAATATAATAACGTACGAGTTACACCTTCTAAAGTATATATAGAATATATACACACGACATCGTCCTATGCTTAGCGTGAACTATGTCCTCAGAGTAATCAAAGAAGCGGCAAAGGAAATCATAACTCGAGCTTAGCATAGACAGGTGAAAAGAATGCTATACTATAACGACTCAAAAGAATAACGAATAAACGAATACAAGTCAATCATCTCCTCTACACTTAGGATCAACTAATCCTAACGATAGAAGACTCAAAAATAAAGATGATCAAGGTCAAACAAATTTACACAATCATTGACTTGGCCTGTACCCCCTATACTTAGGGTAAAATATTCCTAAGTATAGAAAAGAATATAAACAGTTGAGGGACAAGCGAGAGAGAAGATGATACACAAAATGAAAATAATAAAAAACAAAAACTAGCGATATTAATCCCCCTACACATAAAGTAAAGCACACTCTGAGTATAAGCAACAACAAAGGTAATATAATAGAACGATATGAACAACACAATGTCTACACCCCACATACTTAGGATAAAGTGCATCCTAAGTATAACAAAAATTCTAAGCGATACCTAGGGGTGTAAGACAAACGAAATAATGCATGAATAAAATCGAAAACACATATGTATAAGGTGAAAAAGAATGAACAAATCAAAACGAAACTCAGGTATGAGATGAAGAATGTGAAGAATGACACATCTCATACAAAATGAATGGGGGAAACCTCAATAGTCAACGATTCATGATCAAGAAATGGTTTCAAACACCGATCATTGACTCGAAAGGTGGATTCAGAAGACAACTTGGATATGTCAATGCTATCGTTGTCGTACACCTTTTGGACTATGTAAGGACCTTTCCATTTGCTCTAAAGTTTCCTTGGAAATAACTTGAGTCTCGCATCGAATAACCAAACTCTCTAATCAAGCTCAAACTGCATATAAATGATGTGTGCATCATACCATTCTTTCATCTGCTCCTTATAATGAAGGCTGCTCGTGAAAGCCTCATATCTCAGCTCCTCTGAAACTGCCAACTCTGCCTGCTTTTGATCTCCCACATTCTCTAAATAATATATTACTTCTTTTACTGCCTACAATGAACTGTGCTTGATCTCAACAAATAAGTGGCATGGCTTGCCATGAACGAGCCAAAAGGGAGATGTACCTAATGATGTCTTGAAGGATGTTCTACAGGCCCAAAGAACCGAGTTTAAAATCTGTGACCAATCCTTTCGTTATGGGCGAACAACCTTCTGCAAGACTGTCTTAACATCCCTATTCAAAACCTCGGCTAGACCAATCGTCTGAGGATGGTACAGAGTAGAAACTTGATGGTCAATATCGAACTCACTGGCAAGTGGTCTTACATTGTCATTGATGAAGTGGCTACCCCCGTTTGAGATAAGAACTTGAGGGACCCCGAACCATGAAATGATATGCTTCCATAGGAACTTGCAAATCATGTTTGCATCAGCGGCTCGGGCGGGAATAACCTCGACCCAATGACTCACATAATCTATAGCTAACATAATGTACTCGAATCCTTGACTCTTTGGGAAGGGGCCCATAAAATTGATATCCCATGCATCAAAAACCTCATAGCTCATATCTCTATGTCCGCAAGTACCCATCCTCTGACTGTCAGTACATTTATTTACAAATGCATGAGCATTCGCAACAAGAGTAGGCTCACAAAGACCGAATTGAAGCACTTTTTATGTTGTCCTCTTCCCAGTATGGTGTCCTCCATCTTCTAATTTATGACAATACATGAGGACCCCAACGCCTTCTTCATCATCCTCCACTTCGTATTCACCTTGATTTCATCTGAATCGAGCTAACGGTGCTCACTCCTCTGCGTACCTCCACCCACATCATGCCACCTTCGATTTCGCCCAATAACATCCTAGAACTTGTCATTTTACCGTGCCATACTTTTTAGCTCACTTACAGGTCTGGAAGGGGGTGTCTGAACCCTTCTTGAACTCCTGAAGCTTCTCCAGGGGATGAAGGCATCCAGGGTCTCATCGATGGGCCCCAGATCTATTTGAAGCCTCCCTAAGGATCTTGGAAGCTTTAGGGAGTGCAGGAGTCGAGAATAAAGGCGATCGAAGCATCTCCGGGCCAAGTTCTTCAAGTGTTCATCCAAGAGCCCTCGGAGCCTTTCGATCTTGACTTGTTCTTCATGAGGAGCAATAAGCGCTGGATGATGAAAGAGCCAGCATCATTCGATCTCCTTGGAAGGTCTAATCTCAACCTTCCACGTGAAGGGGTATTGCGCCTCCAATGCATGACATGTGGACGAGTGGAGCACCCTCAATCATTGGATCATGCGCTTAGGGGGTTATTTAAATATCTTCTCCCTTGTTTTTTTCGTATTTTGCATTTAATTATCTAATAATTATATGACATTTTAAAAGTAGTGCAACATTTGCTTGAACCCCCTTGAACAATTGTATTATTGTTGTGATGCAAAAACTATATGTAAACCCTCACGGGTTCTTTTAATTATTGTTTAATATATTAAGTTCAGATATTAGTTATAAACTTTTTGTTTATTTGCACTGTGCCCATGGATATATATAATTGCAAAAATCCCTTGTTAGCTTGTGATTTTTAAGTGTTGTTTTCTATTTATTAAAAATAACAACCGTACTCCAAAAATTCTGGAAAAATAAGGTCAAGTTCCTGTTTTCTTGTAGTTTCATGCTATAATTTTACAATAGCATTTTAGGATTTTTCCTATTTTATAGAAAAAAAGCTCGAACATTCCCTATTTACCTCAAAGATAAAAAATATATATAATCATATTTAAACATTCCAAAAAAATAGTGTGTTTTTATTATACTATCTAGTATCCCCAACCCAAAAATCCCTAAAAATAGAAAAAAATTATAAAAAATCAAGAAGCTTCAAAATTCTACAAAAAGCTAAAAACTCTTCTAAAAATCCAAAAATATCTGTTCTTATACTACATTTTTATTTTTATATATTAGAATATACAAAAAATAGTTTTGAGAATTTTTGACCCTATTTAGTATTTTTAAATCTCAAAATAATTCAGCATAATGGAAAAGTCCATGATTTCGTGTATTTTGGACTTTAAAAATCCTTAAAAATTAGTAAAATTACTTGAAAAATCACAAAACAATGTAAAACCTATTTAAAACCCCGAAAATATTAGTTGTTACCATTTTTTATTATTTTTACTTATATTTACGAGTCGGTTACCCTATAGAGTATTATATCTACATATTAATATATAAGCTATAAAATTAATTAATATTAAAAATTTTATAATTATATTAAAACTAAATATATTTTATAAGATATATAATTAATTAAAAAATTTTATTAAAAAATATAATATTTAAACCCACATTCTTTGATCAATTGTGTGCATATTTATTTATTTATTATTCATTATTTATTTATAAAATAATATTAAGTGTTACACCATCATGCTTCCTGTGTTTGACACCCTACTCTACTTGTCACTATACACATTTATTTGTAGGGTTTATAATAAATCTTAATTTACACCTTCTTATTCATTCAATGATATATGTTGTGTTGATTGTTGACTTCATCGCTTGATCTTGTGAGTGGTCGTAGCATCAATTGTGTTCCTGCCTTGTGTGGATTGCAAGACCTTCTTCGCTTGATGAGTATAGGTGATTTCTTATTCCTCCTAAGGAATACAACAATGTCAGACACAATCTGCTCCTTCATGATAAAGGATCAGATCCTCCCAATGGTAAGACTTAGCTTTCGTAAGGAAAGTCTCAAGTATCTATCTAGACCAACCTTATAGGATTTTCTTGGCAATAAGAAAGTTCACAATGTCGGCGTACGATGGGAACGAGGTGACAACAAGAATAACCTTGTATGGCAAAGTCAGTGATATGTCTATCAAACTCCAAAGTTTCAGGTAGCTCTAAATGGGAGAGATGATCTGCCACCACATTCTTGACTCCAGACTTATCCTTAATGTAAAACCCCCCAAAAAATAAAAGTCTCATACCGTGGAAACATAACATTTCCGGGTGGGATAAAAAGTGAGGAGGTTACTACCGAACAACCCGGCTTGAGCATTTTGGGGGTGGTTAATCAGGTCCGTATGGGCCCGATCCCAAGAGGTTGTCAAGGCCAGTAATGCTCCGATAACGGACCGGGGACCTAAGCCCGGGACGTTACAAATGGTATCAGAGCCGAACACCCTCTGACAGTGGAAAGGGCTATCCGAGAGGTGGAGCTGCCCCTACAAAGAGGTTGGAGGAAAAGGCTACCCGGAGCGTGCAACCGTCACTGTCACTGGAAAGAAGTGATGTGCCATGTCGCAACGAGGACGTTGTGAATATAAGTGGGGGAGGTTGTAAAACCCCCAAAAAAATAAAAGTCCCATACCGTGGAAACATAACATTTCCGGGTGGGATAAAAAGTGAGGAGGTTACTACCGAACAACCCGGCTTGAGCATTTTGGGGGTGGTTAATCGGGTCCGTATGGGCCCGATCCCAAGAGGTTGTCAGGGTCAGTAATGCTCCGATAACAGACCGGGGACCTAAGCCCGGGACGTTACACTTAATCTCAATATCAATCTCCTGGAGTAGAAGGATCTATCTGGTAAGGTGTGTCTTGGAATCCTTCTTATCCATAAGGTACTTGATGACAGTGTGGTTAGTGATGACATGAGAATCGAGATCAGTTAAGATGAAAAAATAGTCACGGGTCGTTGTTCTCAACCTATCAGTTCGGTCAACGAGAAAAATATGTATAAAACCACTTAATGAAATATGAATCAATGAAAAGCATAATGTAAGCGGTCTTCGCTATTCAATTTACCTGGTATAGCAACCAAGGTCGAACACAAGGAGCGTGATTAAAGAACTCAGTAGTCAAATTTCTAAGAAATTAACTTTTTTAGTGGTTTTTATTTTTCAAATTTTTTATTTTCAAATAAGCACATAGGTCACAATATGCACATACAATCTTTTTGTATTTTTCAAAACGGTAAAAAATGCTCAGAAAATTGTAAAAAAAATATGTTTGGGTATAATAATTTTTAAATATTTTTAGTAATTTTTCCAAGTTTTTTGATATTTTTGTGATTTTATAAAAATCAAATATTGGCAAAAATGACAAGCAGTGCACATCTTAGAGTAATTTGCAACTTAAAAATATTTTAGTACCCAAAACTCCTGGAAATTATTTTTCTGATAAACTATAGACACATATCTACATATAAAACTGAAATTACTATTTTTGGATTTTTCTACAATTGTGTATGATTTTTATAATATTTTTGGTATTTTTCAATTTTTTGAATTTTATAAATAATAAATGTGTGAAAATTGGATATAAAATAAAAGATACTTAAATGCACATAATCTAATTTTCTTGAATTTTCCAAGCAATATTCGAATTTTTATGATTTTCAAATTTCAAGCAGCGAAAATGCCACAATTTTTTATGTTTTAATAATAGCAAATGAAAATAAAATGAAAAGAAAATTTCATGCTAAATAGAGATAAACACCAGGAACATAACATGAATTTTTCAGAATTTATTAAGCAATAGAAAGATTTATTTTAATGATAAAATCTTGCAAATATAAGTCTAGAGTACAGGGACTATAATGAAAATGATCATTGTTTCTGTATTAAATTATAACAAAAGTAAACATGCATGCAGAATATGCAAATTACCTAGTATGTGTGTCATACGCACATGACTTGAGCTCTGGCGGGGGTCTTCTTGTAATTATTAGAACTGAATAGCATTCACGTAATTTTCCCAAATTAAACTTTATTTGGAGCTGACAGGGATATTTCTGTAATTTTGAAAAATTCTGTGAGGTAGGTTGCAATATTTCTAATTCTTAATACCCATTAAGGTTTCTTCGTTCTCAAGAAAACAAGGGAGAAGAGGGGCCATGCCGCCCCTTCTCGCGCGCCGGTGGACTGAGAGGAGATCCGCGGGAAGGCGTCGGCGGGTGGTGCACTACTGCTGAGCGGAGATGCGGAAGGGTGCGGCTGGTGGAGGCGGTGAGCCATGCGGACTCACGGAGCAACTGAAGCGTTGTGGTGGAAGAGGAAAGCCGGGTGGGCTCGTGACTGCAAGTGGCGAGGCCTGGCGGGGTTGAATGCAGTGGTCGCGGGGATGACAGTTGCGGGTGGTGCTGTCGGCGACGATGGTGCAGGTGGTCCACGCAGGCTCGCGCGGAGCGGTGCAGGTCACCAGTGGAGGAAGGATGCGTGCGGTGAAGGGCCGGCCCAGGAAGTGGAGGGCAGGCAATGTGGAGGTCACATGCAGCACGCGGTCTGGCTGGGGCTGCGACGGTGACGGAGCCGGGCGTCGGGCGGCACGGGCTTCTTCACACGGAGGCGCCATGTTTGCTGGCGCTGCGGAGGGTCGGAGCAGCTGCTCTACGCACTATATTTTTTAATATAAATAAATATTTTTTATTTTTTACAGAAACTGTAAATATTTTTTGTTTATTTTTATTATTTTTAATTCCTACAAAACGAATGTTAGAAAGAGAAAATATATATGATTTTTTATTTTTTTGTATAAAAAAGTAGGGATACAAGCACGAAGGCTCGAACCAAGAAAAACCAAACAAAGAAAAATGTGTGTGGGTGCGGATCTGGTGAAGTGAGAGATAAATCCGAATCTCCGACCACCATGCATGGTCGGGGTTGATAGATTATGTGAGGTAGAATGTGAAATGTAGAGATCGAAAAATGAGATGAAAAATCGAATTTGGGGGCGGATCAAATCAGGATGAAAATTTTGGAGATTTAAGATCTAAAATTTAACGATGACATTGAAGTAAAAATTAAATCTAAAATGACGAAGGAAAATAAATTGGATCTCACCTTGGGATCGGATATGTCGTGATAGCCTCGACAAGTACCGACTCGCTGTCACAGGACGACTCGGAGGCTAGGCACCTTGTTGCGATAAGAAACTCTTGGAGATCACGCTCCTCTCCACAAAAGATTGATCAAGAGCAAATGATGGAGGAGGAGCCCAATAAAAAGAGGAAGAAAAATTAAAAAGGAAAGTGTGTACAAAGAAGGAATGTGTTTATTGGTTAAATAAATAAATAAATATAAAATTCGAAATTAAATAAAATAATTAAGTTACAAAAATTAATTAGCCACCTTAATGGTGGTTATTTAAGGCATAAAATCAAATCTTATATACAAGGTAGGTTTTCAAATCAAATAAATGAATAAATTAAATAAATAAATCCAATTTTAGTAATTATATTAATTTAGTTAATTAATGTTAGATATTAAATTTTTTTGTGATTATTATGTAAGGAAATTAGTTGTATACAAGTAATATATACATATAGTATAATATATGCATGTACAAATAAGGAAATTATTTAATTATTTTTCTAAATTTATTTTTTTATTTTTATTTTTTATATTTAATAATGAAGACATTATTTGCAATTATGTATAATATGTATAAATATGAAGAAGTATATATACAATAAGTAGTGAAACTACACAAACCACCTTAGAAAATCGACTTTTCAACCGTAACTCTAACAATTATGAAATACAGCCATTTGAAAGATAATTTAATTTATAGTATAATGGAAGTGAGTTTGATTCAATTTGAGTTTGTATAGAATCAGAATTGAACTTTCAATCATTGCTTTACGGCTTTTTCTGAGTGTGGATACTTTTAATCTATACATGGTTTTACCTTGCAATTATTTTTATTATTTAAAAAACATTTTTATTTAGAACTTTAGTTTAGAAAAATATTTAATTTGAGATCAATTTATGTACAAATAAAATAGTATAAGTTCTATACAAATATATAAGGAATAAATGTACACTTTTTTGGATTTTTGGATTGAAGACCCTATCGCCCCCTATTTTATTCCTAGTCAATCAGGTCAAGTCTTGACCTTCTGTCGGGGTTTGGTCAATCTGCATTTATTTCATAAATACATCCTTTATTTTTCTTTTCTTTTTCTTTTCTTTTTTATTCTTTTATTTGAGTGTAAAAGGTGGTAAAAATATATATTTAACAAATGCATGCTAAATGATAATTTCATGAAATTAGTGGGTATTTATAGGTATATGACTAAGAAAATAAAGTTAAAATAAAATAATAAAGACAATGAATCGTGAATTCATCAATTAGTGAAGATGGTAACCTTAGATCCTAAAATGTGGGACCTAAATTTGTCTAAGGCAAATACTACAACTAACATTTCTGTCTCTATAACAGTGTAATTCCATTGGGCGGAATTCAAAGTCTTCCTAGCATAGTGTGTGACATATGGAAGGACATCCATCCTCTGTCCTAAAACAGCCCCGACAACAAAATCGGAGTTATCCGTCAAGATCTCGAATGGGAGAGACCAATCGGGTGGCCGACCGAAGGACAAGAGCCTCTACAACCATGCTCTTGAGAGTCTCAAAAGCTGAAATACACTTATCATTAACAATAAACTCCGTGTCTCTCGCTAGAGGATCATATAACGACCGGGCAATCTTACTGAAGTTTTGAATGAAACGTTGGTAGAAACTGACATGCCCTAAAAAAGACCATAATTGCTTCAAAATGGACAACGGATTGAGCTTCTTGATGATATCCCCCTTGGCCGGATTGATCTCCGTGCCCCTGTCGGAGATGATATGACCAAGGATCATCCTCTAAGTCATCATAAAGTGACTCTTCTCCCATGAATGAATGAGGTTAACCTCAGCGCACCTCTGAAGAATACGGTCTAGGCTAGAAACACAAGAATCGAAATCATCGATGTAGACTGAAAAATCATCCACAAAGACCTCTAAAAAGTTACCTACCATGTCCGCAAAGATTGAAAGCATGCAATCCTGGAATGTAGCTGAAGCATTACGTAATCCAAAGGGCATCCGTCTAAAAGCATACATTCTGAATGGACATATGAACGCCATCCTTTCCAGGTCTTCAGGTGCAATGGCCACCTGATTATACCTCGAGTATCCATCAAGAAAGCAATAATGTCTCTTCTCGGCTAATCTCTCGATAATTTGATTAATAAATCGTAGTGGGAAGTGATCCGTCTTGGTCACCGTATTCAATCATCTGTAGTCTACGCAGACTCGCCAAGATGTTGGTACTTGGATAGCAATCTCCTTCCCATCCTCATTAATCACTATATGCACAACTTTCTCTATATTACTATTTTACACAACCACTCACTCGAAGGCTATGCTCTTTCTCTTTATCTCCACAAATTCCACTTGCACTCAAAGCCCGCTCACCATTCTTAATCACACACACTACTCTATCACGCTTTTTTAAACTTAGTACACTATACAACAATCAGTACATTTTGTCTTACCCCCATCATATCTCAGAAGACCTCTCTCGTCATGGGGAATTGACTCTTTTTATCTTGAAAAAATGTTAAGATCGATTCATATCAAAATAAGATTGGTGGTGGCTTTATTTAACATGGGAGTAGACACAACCAAAAGGCAAGACTTCAAAATTGAAGAAACAAGCAACCATTTAATACAATTATCAAGCATCGATATCCAATCTCATAATCAATGTTTCATGCAAATCAAAAGTAAAACTTTCTATTCATATATATTCTCCTATTTTGTGATATTATGAGGACCTGTTAGAAAGATCAAAAGATCAACTAAAATTCAATAGACAAGAACCACATCGGGACAAAACCTTAAGGTGTCGTTTGCTTAGGGAGTTAAACCCCCCTTGGATGGTTTACCCCCCTTAGCCAGCAGTCTTTCTCTCTCCCATGCGAGCTCTACTCTTTCTCTTTTTAATACATTAAATAAATCAATTATCTTTCATCAATTTCATCAAAAAATAATATATTATACCATCATATCATATAAAATTTATAAACTACCCCACTTATATTCACTTTTCCCAACTTATAATACAATCATATCACAATAACTACCCACTTTTCCAAATTTCAATACAATCACATCAAAAAAACACACCCTCAATTTAAGCCTATATCTAGATACTATAATACAAAAATGATTTACCCTCTCACAGTTTAACCCACCGTAACCCACGTAACAAATTCACACTAAAATCAAGTGCCACATTATTATCGTTTTAACTAGGAGGATACACGCGCTTCGCGGCGGAAGGATAATTCGTTGATCATACGTAATCAAATAAAAAAAGCAGAAGGATAATTTGTTGATTAAGAAAAGTATTACTGTAACCTTCCAACGCAAGGAAAAATGCTCCATCATTTTAAGTATTTCATTATTGTACAATTGTTAAGTGTTGGACGTTTTAAAGTGCAAGTATCAACAGGTATAAATTATAAGTTATAAAAAATTAGCGAAAAAGATATAACCTATTGAGATTGTTCTGGTCTAATCTAGAAATAACATTAGTAAATGCATATTATTAAAGAGGCCAATCAGAAGTAATGAAAAAAGTTTGATGTACAAAACAATCAATTTAAAAAAGATGTAACAACTTTTTTTCATACTTAAAACATTTCAACGACAAGATATAAAGAGTTATGCAAAACAATATGTAATCACAAAGAGCTGTGCATAAGGAATAGAAAGTTCAGAAACATTATATGATATACGAAAATATAAAGTAATTTGTTGATAGAAGCAATTTGTTGGTAGATAACTACAATGATTTAAGACTCCAAGACCAAGTCATCTAGATACACACGACAGAAAAGATGATTGAAGAAAAAATATACATATGAAAAATTAAAGTCAGTAGACTTATGTTACAGAGGGGGTCATTATATATAATAAAACACAAATGCATTTTTGCAGTTGACATTCTTACAGCAAGAGTTTTAAAAACTCAATGCAATATAATGTAACAGAAAGTTGTTAGGGAAAATAGAAAATCAGGGGGGAATAGAATGTAATATGTAAGGCAACACAATTACATTAAAGATTTTTTAACAAATGACAAAATATAGAAGAAAAGAGTAAGGGGTACAAAACAGGAAAAATATAAATAGAGTAATGGACTAAAAAAAGGACATACATGAAAATATAACAACTATATTATTAAAAGTGATTGAATGGAAAAAATAAATATGATTTTTTTAAAAATCAATGCATCCTAGTATAACAAAATTTTCAGGGAAAAATGGGAAAATCATTAAATAATAGAGCGAAAAAAATAGTATGCATATTAACATAAATATAGAGATTTTTTAAATTTAACGAAGCATAATGCAATGAAACATCATTGAAAAAAGACAATAACAAATATACAAATTAATGGTATTAATATATATAGTTACGAAAAAATTTTTAATTCACTTTTAATGTAATTAACCGCTGATACAATTACATGAAAATATACCAGCTGATACTATCATAAATGATTGAATGACTGAAATTTTATCTGCTTTCCGACTCCTTCCTTCATAAAAGGATTTTTAAAGAAATTATGATAAGAGGGGAACTAAAAAGAACAAATCACTGTTCACAATAAAAAATTTTTGACAATAAATAGTCACAATAGAGGCATAGCAAAGAATAAACCACATTGAAATACAAACAGAAATATTGAACGATCCCAATCAGTATAAGGGAATAAACTATTGCATGTTACCTATATAGTTATAACGTCGTCATACAATCATAGATATAGGCAATAAATATGAAATGAAATAAGTTGGGAAAACATTTCACAATATGGCAATGTAAAAGATGAAAGGACAGGAGTTCTGAAAACATTCAAAAATATATAAATTCATAGGGGAAAAATAAAGCAACCCTTATAAGCTCAAAAGAAAGTAAGAAAAATCGAAAATACGTCGATTCAAAAGATGAAAGATAACATTATTTCAGAAACACAGACATATAAATCCCAAGAAATAAATACAATAAACTGAACAGAAACATTTTGTCATATATGTGTAGATATATTCAGTATAGACTCATACAATTAAAATGTGAAATTATGTACATATTGATATAAGTAGATGCACGTTCAGAAAGATAGTCACACATACAAATATCGTTGAATATCATATATAAAATTTTCATAATTTCAACAATCTTATTACGGAAAATGATGATATTGCAATTGCAATAGTCTTTTTAATTTCAGTAATAGAATATTCTAATCTAAATACATAATTTACCAAATGTAGCCACGATAATAACAGATATAGCATGAAACTAAGCAGAACATTGATTAAGCAATTACCATTAGCTGAACACAAACCTGAGTAAACAACTAACATTAAGTACAATCAAATTTGAATCATTGCATATCATGGAAAATAAAAACAAAACATAAACATAATACGTGAGTCAATATAATTACATCAAAGAGTTTTGTAAAAAGTGATAAAGCATAATGCAAGAAAATAATACCGAGTAGGAAACAGTAAAATGTAATTAGAGTAATGGATTAAAAAAAGGATGAAAATGCAGCAGCTATGATTGGTAGAAGTGATTGAATAGAAAAAAAAACAAATACGCAGAGCTAGATAACATGAACATTAAATTCAGGAACATTGCACAAATGGCAAGAAAGCATTTTGTTGGCAAGATAGTTACAATGATTTGAGAATTCCAATGCCAACTCATATAAACCTAGAGGACAGGAATGGTGACACAAGGAAAATATACATACGAAAGACTACAGTAATTAGAATTATATTTAAAGAGGCACCCATTTAAAACAGTAAAAAACACATGCATGTCGGTAATTTAAATCTTTAAATTAAAGATTAGAATAATAACAATTATGTTCACATAGACGTCCATTAAAAACAATTAGAATACATGCATTTTGATAGTTAATTTTCTTACAGAAAGAATTTACGGAACTCAACGCAACATAATACAGCAGAATGCTGTTAGAGAAAAAGAGAAATCAAGGAAAAAGCAGAATGTAGTACGTGAGGCAACATAATTACATCAAAGATGTTTAAAAAATGACAAAATATAATGCAAAGAAATAATACTGGGTAGAAATCATGTAAATGTAATTAGAATAACATAATTTAAAAAATCTCCAAATATGGCAAATCTTAGCAAAAGACGAAACAACACCTGACTGCATTAACAATTTCAAAAGAAACCATCATGGGAGAAAGTATAAACGGGAAATAGATCGGATGAATATGTATATTAAAAAAAACGAAACAAACAAAAATTGGGGAAACATTCAACAACACATCAATCCAAGGAAAAAATGAACCAGACCTTATACTCTCGTAAGTATATATCAATTCGGGATAAGAAAAAAATATTAAGAAAATATATCAAAACAGACCTTATACCATCATAATAAGAAAATATTCATCGTATCTTCGGAAGGACGGATTCCATGTTCGAAAAAACAGATCAGAAAACAAAGGGGATAAATGTATCTAGTTACATGCACCAAAGGATGTATCAAAAGTAGTCGAAATAAAATAAAAAAATATGCGAAATCTGCTAAAAGGATGAGTCAACCCATATTTGCAGAAAAAACCATACTCACACCTGTTCAGAATAAGAAACAAATGGAAGCATGAAAAATAGTAAAAAATATCGCTACAGGGAAAAAAATATAAATAGACCGTACACTCTCATACTATCATAAAATGGAAATATTCATCATACCTTCTGGGGGTCAGAGTCAATGTTCGAAGAACATAGCAGAACAACAAATAGAAAAAATAAATCGTTAGTCCCACTACATGCACCAAAAGATCTAACGAAAATAGCAGAAAAAATATGACAAATCTAAAAAAGTATGAAACAAACCCTATCTTCAGAAAAAAATTCATGCTTGCACCTCCAACAGAAGAGAAGTTAGCAATAAGGGAAGAAAATGATAGATGGTTTGAAAGTAGCGGAGGAGAAGCGAGCCCGATCGCCCGAAGACATAGGAAGAGAAGAAACCTCAATCATTAGAGAAAAGAGAGGAGAGAAGAGTAACCGATTGAGGAGAGGAATGAAGATGCGTTAAAATAAAAAAAAGATGAAAAGACAAAGATAGAAAGAGCGCATCTGAGTTTACATGTGGAGGAGAAAAAAGGAAAGACACATCTGGTGAAAGGGGAGAAGTGCGGACAGGGAAAGAATTACCCATGATTTAGCGCGAGGGGAGATAAATGGCAAAATCGAAGCGTGCGAGGACGGCAAAGGAAAGACAGCTATGACGCACTTGGCAAATGATGGATGAAAATCCCATGTTTTATATAAAAGGCAAGTCACAAAAGCCGAAGAAGAACGGAATGCATACAACGATCCACGTGTCAGAATAACCGGGGAAAACTCGATTTTAACTACACTCTCATACTATCATAAAACGGAAATATTCATCATACCTTCCGGGGGTTGGAGTCAATGTTCGCATAACAGAGCAGAACAACAAATAGAAAAAATAAATCGTTAGTCCCACTACATGCACCAAAAGATCTAACGAAAGTAGCAGAAAAATATGACAAATCTAAAAAAGTATGAAACAAACCCTATCTTCAGAAAAAATCCATGCTTGCACCTCCAACAGAAGAGAAGTCAGCAACAAGGGAAGAAAATGATAGATGGTTTGAGAGTAGCGGAGGAGAAGGGAACCCGGTCGCTCGAAGACATAGGAAGAGAAGAAACCCCAATCACCATAGAAAAGGAAAGAGAGAAGAGTAACCGACTGAGGAGAGGAATGGAGATGCGTTAGAATAAAAAAGGCGAAAAGACAAAGATAGAAAGAGCGCATCTAGGCTTACACGTAGAGGAGAAAAAGGAAAGACACATCTGATGAAAGGAGAGAAGTACGGACAGGGAAAAATTACCAATGATTTAGTGCGAGGGGAAATAAATGGCAAAATCGAAACGTGCGAGGACGACAAAAGAAAAACAACTATGACACACTTGACAAATGCTAGATGGTAATCCCACATTTTATATAAAAGACAAGTCACAAAATCGAAGAAGAACGGAATGCATACACCGATCCACGTGTCAAATAATCGGGGAAAACTCGGTTTTAACTAAGGTATATATATAGATATAGATGTTCATGTGGTTTTTTTCATGTATTTTACTCTTTATTCTGAAAAGTATACTTTTAGTTTGCATTTTCCTTCGAGGAGATCACCTCAACGGCAAACCCAAACCCATCCTTCCGCCATCGCCGCTATCCTCCGTTCTTCTCCACCGCCATCAGCGCCGCCCTCTGCTCCTCTCCGTCACCTCCGTCGTTGCCTCATCCACCACGACCTTCCCCGCGCCAACCACCATCGCTGGCCACCCCAACCGTACTGCCCCATCGCGCTCCCCCGCAACTCCACCGTCATCCGCAGCGCCTCTCCGCCGCCTTCCCCCCTCACTGTTTCCTGTGCTCATCCTTGCTGCGACCTTCAGCAGCCCGCTGTCTTTGGCTGATTCCTCTCCCCCCGGCACCGCTTGGTAAACGTCCGCTGGGACCCCGCAAAGAGCATAGTTGTTTCCAGTAACAAATATTTATTTCAGTTTGTATTCTATCATTGTAAGAGGGATAAGCTTAGGTAATATTACGAAAGATCCAAGGGTTCTCTTATATAGGAGAAAAACCCATTGGATAAATACAAAAGATAAATAAAGAATTACAAAAGATAATAAAAAAACAGAAATTGGAATTATCTAAATACATAAAATAGAAATTATCTCAACACTCCCCCTCAAGCTGGAGCGTAAATATCAATAAGACTCAGCTTGGAACAACATTTCTGATAAGGTCCTCTTGCCAGAGCCTTTGTGAGTATATCTGCCGTTTGGTCTCTAGAGCCGACAAGTGTAGTAGTGATAAAGCCCTTCTGTATCATGTCACGAGTATAGTGGCAATCCACCTCTATGTGTTTCGTCCTTTCATGAAAGGCTGGGTTATTTGCAATGAAGAGAGCAGCTTGATTATCACACTGGAGATGCATGGGAAGAGGTACTTCTATAGTTAGATCAGTAAGAACAGATCTGACCCACATCATTTCTGTACTAGCCTGTGCCATAGCCCTGTATTCTGATTCAGCACTTGATCTAGCAACCACCGTCTGCTTCTTACTTTTCCATGAAACAAGAGAATTTCCTATAAACACAGCAAATCCAGATGTAGACTTTCTATCTTTTGGACATCCAACATAATCTGCATCCGCGTATGCTGTTACTGATAAAGATGTGCCTCTGCTGAAAAGAAGTCCAGTACCAGGCGAAGTCTTCAAGTATCTGAGAATCATATGGACGGCATCCATATGTGCCTGTCTGGGCTGCTCCATAAATTGACTTACTTTGCTTACTGCAAATGCTATGTCGGGCCTGGTAATAGTTACATATAATAGCTTGCCAACCAGCTCTCTGTATCTTCTCTTGTCGACTTCCTCAGTATCATCATCATACAACTTCATGCTTGGGTCAAGTGGGGTAGTGGCAGGTCTGCAATCTGCCATACCTGTCTCTGAGAGAAGATCTACAACATATTTTCTTTGGGTCATTACAAGACCCCGTTGATTCCTGGCAAACTCTATTCCAAGAAAGTAACGTAAATGTCCAAGGTCCTTGGTCACAAACTGCTGACCTAGAAAGTCCTTGGTATCCTGAATGCCCTGCTCATCATTCCCTATAATAATAATGTCATCGACATAAACAAGAATGACTGTAATACCTCTTTGGGTCTTCTGTATAAACAAGGAGTGATCTGCAGTTGATCTCACAAACCCCCGCTGCTCTATCAAGTCCGAGAGCTTCTGGAACCATGCTCTTGGACTCTGCTTGAGGCCATAGATAGCCCTGTGTAACCTGCACACCTTATGACACTCCCCCTCAGCAGCGAACCCAGGTGGCTGCTGCATGTAGACCTCCTCCTGTAAGTCACCATAGAGGAATGCATTTTTCACATCAAGCTGATAAAGAGGCCAATCTTGTGTTACAGCAGTAGCAAGGAGAATACGTAAAGTAGAATGTCTGGCAACTGGGGAGAAAGTATCGTGATAGTCTACCCCATATGTCTGGGTAAACCCTCTTGCCACAAGTCTCGCCTTATAGCGATCCACACTCCCATCCGGACGGTGTTTCACAGTAAACACCCATTTGCATCCCACAACTGATGCATCAGTAGGAGCAGAAACAAGACTCCACGTACCATGTGACTGTAGCGCAGCCATCTCCTCTTCCATGGCTAACCTCCATTGACTATCTTTGAGGGCCTCCTGATACGTTTTCGGTATCTGTACGGCTGATAGTGCTAATGTAAATCTCCTGAAATCCTCTGACAACCTATTCAAAGAAGTCTGGGCTGCAAGAGGGTAAGTAGCACATGTTCATTTTGGCTTTCGCAGAGCAATTGGTATATCAAGATCATCTGCCAAGTCATGGGCCTGTATATTTCCCTCTTGAGAGGGTATCTGCTCCTCCTGTTGTTCAGTTAATTCAGCGGTATTGTCAGTAGAAATAATATGCTTATTACATACCTGGGGCGTGGTGGATGATGGGCAAGGCCTGTGAGCAAGGCGAGGTCTGCGAGGAATATCACGAGGCAAGAACTGAACCAACGGAGGTGGTGGTGGAGGTGGTGGAGTTGGAGGATTAGATGAAGGTAAAGAATCAACAATAGGAGGTGGTGGCATGTAAATCTCATTATCAGAGTCAGATGGATTAAGTTTGTCACCTTTAGAAGAAAAATACATGACCGTCTCAAAGAAAGTAACATCAGCACTAACAAAATATTTCTGATTTAGTGGATTAAAGCAGCGATACCCCTTTTGGGTACGAGAATAGCCGACAAATACACACTTGATAGCTCTAGGAGAGAGCTTGTCACGCCCTGTGGAGACATCATGAACAAAAGCAACAGATCCAAATACACGAGGTGTAAGGGAGAAGAGATCCTTTTCGGGAAACGCAATCGAGTAAGGAATCTTCTCTCCTAACACAGACGAGGGCTTGCGGTTTACCAGATAACAAGCAGTAAGGACAGCATCACCCCAGTAAGAATGAGGACCATGACTCTGTATCAACAATGTTCTGGTCACATCAAGTAAGTGACGGTGTTTGCGCTCGGCAACACCGTTCTGCTGGGAAGTGTAGACACACGAGGTCTGGTGAACAATGCCATGAGATTTAAGGAACTCAGAAAGATGTAAGGTGCAAAATTCCAAGGCATTGTCGGAACGAATATACTTGATATTGGCAGAAATATTCTTTATTTTTTTAATAAAATACTTGATAGTGGATTCAGCCTCAGACTTATTTTTTAATAAAAAGACCCAAGAAAGTCTAGAAAAATCATCGACCACTACAAGATAAAAACGGTGTCCTTGGAGATCAGGAACACGACTAGGACCCCAAATGTCTAAATGAAGGAGCTCAAATAGCTGAGAACTGCTCCGACTCTGACGGGATGGAAATGATGACCGGTGATGCTTCCCAAGTTGACATGCTTCACAATGAAAGGAGGATCTTGTAGAAATCTGAGGGAGAACATGACATAACTTTTGTAGAGGGAGATGTCCAAACCTAAGGTGCCACAAATAAGGAGAGACTGGTTCAATAGGTATAATAGAAACACTAGCATGAGGAGGTTGGACCAGTCTGTAAAGTCCCCGCTGCTCATGGCCACTTCCAATCATCCTGCCCGTAAGTATGTCCTGAAACACAAGAGATGAAGGGTCAAAGATGGCACGACTATGCAGATCCTTAGTGATCTGACTAATAGAAAGTAAATTCATCTGAAAGGCAGGAGCATATAAAACATTCTTCAGACGTATGGATGGTGTCAACTGCACATCCCCCTGTCCTGTAACAGGTAGGTGGTCGCCATTAGCAACGACGACCCATCTGCTAGGTGGTATTTCTCTGTAGGATTTTATTTGCGTTTTGTCTCCACATAAGTGGTGAGACGCACCAGAGTCCACAATCCATTCTGGTATGTCTGCTTTTGTACTACCAGTAAAGGCATAGGTGATACCTGAGGAGCTTGACGAGGCTCTGGCTGTTGTAGCAGTATCTGTGATGGTGTCAGTACTAGGAGTCATGATCTCTCTAATGCGAGAGACAATATCATCCAGGCGAGGATCGGCCTGAGGAGACACAATCTGCTCTGCTGCTCGACCGGAAACAGGATAGCCATGCTTCTGATAGCATGTATCCTCTGCATGTCCAGGCTTGCGGCAATAGGTGCAGGGACCGCGTTGGCGTCCACTGCCTCTTCCTCGAGGTGTGCGTCCTCTAGAGTGGGTCGCCCCACCTCGACCACGAGAGGCGGCCATCGCGGAGGACGTAGTTGTTGAAGAGATGTTCAGTCGGCTGAGACGACTATAGGCCTCTTCTATAGGAGGAATGGTTGCTCCAGTAAGAAGATGGGTACGTGCAGCCTCGTATTCTGCATCAAGTCCGGCCATGAAAATTCCAACCATCGTGGAGTTCCTGTATGTCTTCTGCTGTTCAACAGAAGTTGTAATGGGCATGTAGCTATGAAGTTTTTCAAACATGCCACACAATGAAGAGTAGTAGACATGCAGAGGGCGACCATTTTGTTTGGTATTGTAGATATCAAATTGGAGTTGAAGAATCTTGGCCTCATTTTTCGCCTGGGCATATGTGGATGCCAAAGTGTCCCACATTGCCTTCGCAGTTGGCTGAGTTAGAATATCATTAGCTATTTCTGTAGAAAGAGTCCCACAAAGCCAAACGCGTGCATACGCGTCATCTTGCTTCCAAGAAGCATTTGCTCCGGTCTTGTCCGTTGGCTCTGGATCTGTCAGAATGTGTTCTTTGTTGTTGCATTGCATGAGGGTGAGGAACTGCATGGACCACAACTCATAGTTGGTCCCATCCATCTTAACGATGGGAGCCAGGCCTTTGAAGGCTCCGGACGAGAAGATGTCATCCTTGTTATCTGAGATATTGTAAGATGACCAATATAATGGAACTTGACCGGAGGATAGAGAGATATAGAAGAGTCTACAGTTTCATACGAAGGATTAATTGTAGACTCATACAACCATCCTTACTTCTTCTTGTTGTTTGCCGAAAAGGAAGATTTAATGGTCGGTAGTTACCTTCTCTGATATAGAACTATCCGTGAAAAGTCTGATTCACGGTTCAGTTCATGACCTAGGCGCACAGAGAACAAGGAGGGCGCACAGTCACAGGGTTGTTCTTCAAACCGCTGGTGAGAACTTCACAGTTTGATACTGTTCTTCAACAATACTGTTCAGTATCTTCACAAAGTCTTTACAGGACTTTAGGCGGCACAACCCCCAAAAGGGCTTCACAGGGCTTCGGAGGCGAGACTTGCAGGGCGCAAGATGCTCAGGGCGCGACGCCGCTGGGCGCAAGGCGCTCAGGGTGCGACACCGATGTTGAGAAGTCGGCGGCGCAACGTGGAGGGTGCAAGGGGAGGCACGGTGTCGTGGCCTGCACGTGAGGCGAGGCACTCAGGGCGAGAGGCGCGGTGCGTGACCTTCACGCGAGGCTTGGAGTTCACGGGGGAAGGGTGGCCTGCGCGCGTGAGGTGCGAGAGGGAGGGCACCTTTGCGAGGTGCGCAGGACACCACGCGCGGGGGCCCGGGGGCCGCGCGCGAGGCGAGGAGCGCCGAGAGTTGCTTCAGGAGAGGCGTGGGATTCCACGCGTGGTTGAGGCTACGAAGGTGGAGGGTTAGGATGAGAGATAAAAACAAGGCTCTGATACCATGTAAGAGGGATAAGCTTAGATAATATTATGAAAGATCCAAAGGTTCTCTTATATAGGAGAAAAACCCATTGGATAAATACAAAAGATAAATAAAGAATTACAAAAGATAATCAAAAAACAGAAATTAGAATTATCTAAATACATAAAATAGAAATTATCTCAACAATCATCATTGTCATTTTGCTTATTTCATTTCTCAGTTTCATTTCGTATCTCCTTGTGAACTCGTGATTTGGTGGTTGAAAGTCCAACATAATTTTTGTTTACCGCTATATGATTTTTCATGAGGCATGTGCGTATTAATCTAACAATTTAATTACTACTAATGGCTATTCTGTGGGATTGTTCCCGATCAAGAATTATTTTGAATGTTATTTGCATAAGTAGCACATAATAATTGTCGATTTGGTAATCAGTAAAATTGTGCACGTAAGCTTGCATCATCATGCAAATGACACAGCTATTAAGTGTAACTTTCTCCAAACTTACGATTGATCTGCATTAGAATTCTTTGGTCCAGTACAGCTTCCGTCATGCACCCTCCCCTACCATCTCCAACTACCAATTCTTCAACAACATTTGATGATTTCTCCTCCACAATAGGCAGAGACACAGAACCCTCTGTTCCCAACCACAAAACAACAGTTGGTTTACTAACAGGTTCATTCATAAGGAAAAAACATAAAAAAATGTGCAAAGACAATCTATCAAGTAATGCAAAATGTGTATATACCACTTGACTAGGCAATTACCTGATGGGACATGGGTGACATAGTGGACTGTTAAGCCATAAACCATGTCCCCCCTCCCACGCTTTGCAGTCAAGCAGCAGATGAGAGTTCAGATCTTTCTTCCCCATGCAGAAGATGTTCCCCATGAGAATGTTTAACTTGTGGATCAATGGGCCGATTAGTGTGACATTGCAGGGGGCATGCTGGGGGAGAGGATTAGAATAAGAGCTTGTGACCAATCTCAGTGTGCAGCGCATATGGAGGAATGCCACTGTCACTGGAGAGGAAGGTTGTAGAAGCTGCGGTGTTGGTGTGAGTGAGTGCCACAGCCATGGTGTGTGTCATCGATCGCGTGCACGGTGGAGGGGGGTGGTTAAGAGCAGGAAGAAGTAACATTAAGATATTCTTATGAGACTATGGCCAAGGGGATAGGTACATAGATGTCACTGTTAGTATTTTTGGATTTAGGCCTGCAGGGTTAGCTGTTGTCTTCATACTGACAGTGAATTTAGCATTTGATTGGTTTATAATAACAATCAGGGATTGTGATTTTCATCATCTCTATGGTCTAAAATCATTGGATGGATTTAGGAATGCATGACAACCCAAGAAAACTCCAGATTGTACATCTCTTGATCATTGACATAAAAAAATGAGGGGTACATATATAAACAAATGAGAGTCTGGACAGATCATACCAATAAAAAAACTCAAATAATGTACACATTAAGGTTCAGATTCTAATTATATGCAATAACATATAGTTAGAGACATAACCCTGGTGCTTACATTATTTGAGTTTTTTTATTGGTATGCTCTGTCCAGATTCTCCAGAATTGTTGTTTACATCATTTAACACCAATGTTGCAGAAGTCAAGGCATTAAGTATTAGTTATTTGTGTTTCTTTTCCCAATTGTGTTTCTTTTCCTAAAAACTGCATGAATGTATGCTATACATTTAAGTCAGAATATTTGCCATCATACCACATATTTGTGTTGCAAGAATCCATGTAGCCCACCCTACTTATGGTGGGAGAGGGCTTTGCCATTTTTTATACCACATATTTGTGTTAGGTAAAGGATACCATACAGCTTCTGAAGCTTGATTTACCTGCAATCATTCTCAATCGTATCCATCATTCAAGAAATAAAATGAATTGCTTTAGTTGATAGAACCTTTGGTTGTATTATTTTTTTGCTCATATGTGATGGATCATGAGTGTATGCTTGTATATTTAGGAACTTTGTCTAGCTGGATGGAATATGGAATCTGAATTATTAGAAAGGAGACCGAGTAACAATGGGTCCTTTGCGCGTAATACATTATGGGGCATGGTTTTCATAACACTCGGGTGTCTCATATTTCTTGGGTTCTTTTTTGCGGCTATATTGTCAAAGCTTCTTCCACCATTTAAAAATCAGTTTCTATACGCCATTCAGGAGGACAGGTAAAAATTCTCTGTAGGGCTCAGTGCACTGAGATCTGATTTATTTTTCTCTTTTTTGCATAACTTTTGTATACTGGGGGAATCTGCTTCCACGTTTCTGCATTGTACAGATAACATACCCATTTATCTACCTAAATCTGTATACAGTGATGGATCTAGTGCTTTTATTCTTTAGAACCTTTTAGAGCGCGCACATTCATTAAGTTGGAAAATATCACAAGGATGGAAAGCAATGGAGATTCATTCAAATGAAAATACTAGTAAGGATACATGCTTTACCTTGTTATTGCACTCTTATTTGGACTCTGTTGGTTTATTTTTATATTTAGAATAGTAGAGAAAGGAAAATATCAGCGTTGTTAGGGTGGGAGTTGCTCCAAGGCACCTAGGATTCATGACACAGAAGGCACTAGGCGCTAGCATGATGTAAGCCAGTGCTTTATTGCAGTTCCTTGCATTGTCTTGGCACTTAGGCTAATGCATGGATCTTTTTTAATAACTTTAAATAATACGAAAAATGTCATGCTAAAGCTCATTTCTATGATTGTTGCCACTACAAGAAACTTAACCTAAGGCAACGGATAATTTAAATATTTGTTTCCATATCTTCCGATGTTAAAGATATAATAACGAATATTATTCGTTGCCAAATCATTTTTTGTACTTGTAATAAGCTATGAGTATCATATTTGTTGTTAAAACGATGATTTTTTGTTGAATTATTCGTTAAAACTTAAACTAATCGTTGCCAAATTTAGCAACGATTAGAAGAAAATGGCAACGAATAATCGTTGTTATATGATTCGTTGCGAGGAATATAGCAACTAATACCATTTTTCGTTGCGAATTTAAAGAAGTAAGCAACGAATAATATTCGTCGTTATATATTTAACTACGGAAGATATGATAACGAATATTAAATTATTCGTTGCCTTAGGTCACTTTTCTTATAGTGTGCAGAAGTTTCAAAAAAATATGTTCAGTACTTTCTAGTGAATCCAAACCTGCCAATCTCTCTTGGTATTTGTCTGTAAATCCATCTATTCGTATGCTTTGTACTTGGTAGTATACACCCATTAGAAATACACATCACACCACGAGTATGTGATCTCATCAATCAACACCTTTATTTGATGGGGTACCTATGCATCGTGATTCCTTTTACACATCTTTTTTCATCTTGCTTTTCAAAAATCATAAAAAATCTTTCGTCATTGTGGATCTAAGTTGTGGGCATTACTCTCTTTTTTTTTGAAAAAACGTTGGACGTCAACTTGGGTATGGAAAAGAAGGTCGCCAATGATGAAGAAAACATGCACATTGACTTATGGTGGGACTTCCCTTATGCCATTTTATAGGATGTTGTTTATGCATGTTTTCCCTTTCACAGAGCAAGGGGAGCATCTTCTATTCAAGGCCTTAAATGCTGGATTTTGGTTTCGTTTCGGAGGCTGATCAAAACGATATTTCGGTCGAATTTAGGTCGAAATTCGATTGAAATTTCGGTCATTTCGGTCTGTTTTGAACTAAGCCCCCCAAATTTCGGTCGACATCGACCATTTCGGTCGGATTTTGGTCACCCACCGAAATCGAATTTCGTCGGAAATTTGAGGCCATGATTTCAAGAGCTAGAAGACAACGGAGGTAAGCTGACAGTTAAATCTTGATTAATTGGTCTTAAAGGGGGAATGTGAACTAGACCAAGAAATGCGAGAGAGTTGGGTTGGTGCACTTAAGAAAGCTTAGATTTTTTTCGTTGACTATAGATGTCTAATACTTCCGAGTTTTTTTGCTGCCTCCTTATTCTCCTCCTATGATTGATTCCCTCCTTATCTAGATTCTATTGAAAACCCAACATTTTTTACTCTTATTTGTAATATTTTACTGTTCCCAATGTTGCAAGGGTCGGTATTCGATATTTAGTCCGAGGGGTCATTGAAAAAAGAATAAACGGTATTCAGACGACTATTCATAATTATCCGATTAAGTTTTTTAGATTATTCTAAATATATATATATATTAAATATATATATTCTTTTATATACATATACATGGTCATCGGAGTACAAAATTTAAGTATCAAATGAATTTTAGACAAAGTCAAGATGCATATATTGGTGGCTTTAATTCCAAAAAGAACGTATCATATTATCTATTTAATCATGATAGTTGAAGCCTTTTCAAAAAGATCATAGGAAAATTGAGATCGAGCGTTGACATTTTTAATGACATTAAGATAAATCAGAAATCTTGAATAAATGCAGGCTAGCTAAAGTGAAGAGGAGCCTCTTCTATTCTCTGTGAGAAGAAAATTCCTTTAAAAATTAAAGGAAAGTTTTACAAAGCAGCCGCGAGACCTGTTATTGCTCTACGGATCTGAATGTTGGCCTATGAACCATAAACATGTGCAGAGAATGACTGTAGCAGGAATGAAAATGCTAAGGTGGATGTGCGGATACACACGTAAAGATCGGATTCGAAATGATGCAATCAGAAATAAAGTTGGTGTAGCTCCGATCAAGGATAATATGCGAGAAAACCGCTTAAGATGGTTTGGTCATTTGCAAATAAGGTCAGCTGATGCACCAGTTAGGAGATGCGAGTGTTGGGATGTTGAGCCGGCTAAGAGAGAGCGAGAACGGCCCAAGAAGTGTTGGAAAGAGACTATATGAAGGGATCTTAATTTTTTAGATATAAGCTCGGGATTGATCCACGATAGATTTGAATGGAGGCAAAGAATCCATGTAGCCGACCCTATTTAATTGTGGGAAAAAGGCTTTGTTGTTGTTGTAGTCAACTAATAGTCGACCGATTAGCCAACCAGTTGACCAAATAGTTGGATCAATCGTTCTGACTGACCGAATATTGACTGAGTTCTGATTATTCGGTTGGTCAGTCGGCTGATTATTGCAACAATACTTGAGATGTTTCATCTGATTCTTCAAAAAATCTTCGTCATCAATTGTATTTGCAACAGTAAGCACATCCTCAACCTCAGAGCTACCTTAAAATTCTTCTAACAAGGACGTCCTTTTGACCCTTCCAGTTGCTTGTGGGGACCTCCTGACAATTGTGGGGAACCTTATCTTGGACTTTTTTTTGATGTACCCTGTGAGCTACCATTGGCACTTGACATGGGGGGCCTCCTATGGGTTAGTGGTGCACGATCCTTCTTGTTCTTAGTGACATGCGACATGCAGACTGATTCTACCTCATTTGAGTTATAGGCAATATGTGATGTGCAGACTTTAGTGACCTATTAACCATCACTTTGTGTTGAATACTAGAAGGCCTTATTGCACCGTCATTGTTATCAGTCACACCATTGTTTGATGTATCATCTGAAACTGGTGCTCAATCTTCTGCAACACCGTCAACACCTGCTCCAGCTCTTATTTTATTTACCAAATCCCTTGTTTACTACATGTCTTTCTCCTCCACATTGCCACTTTGCTCTTTTAAACAAAAACACCACATAAACCGTTTGACATACATGATAGTTGACTGCCAAAGATGATTGTGCCTCTTTGCGCAGTTTCTTCTTTGTATTACTTTTGACCTCCTTTGCTTGGATGTAACTGAAAGCATCTATGTTTATGAAACCACAACCAATATATGTGTACATTGAACATTCACATCATATTGACTTTGTATCTCATTATCATTACACTTCATATGCTCCAAGAAACAATCTTAGAAAAGGTCTCCATCATACCGAACCATAAATCGGGGTCCATCCCAATCACCTTCTCCACAAAGTTGGCATATCTTTCACCTCGACAACCCTTTATATCTTTGAAGTTACCATGGTGTTTTATACAGACTGTAAGCACACCATGTTCCCCATTAAACTAGCCCATCCTACATTCAACAACAAAGAGCACTAGGTTTGTAACGGCATGCAAAAACCCTAAAACCCATCGAAACGCTAAACCCATACCTTAATGGATTGACTGATGGGAGAGCACATGCAACAAAGCAGTTTCTGCTACCATGATGAAGGCAGAAGACTCCGATCAATTTCCATCAATTCAAAGATATATCCAAATGAATAAGGATGTGGAGGTACATTCCCGTAACCCTACCACACAACCACTTTGGATGAAGAAACAAAACCATTGGAGAATCAGCATTTTGGGGGGCAGAAGCAGCAACAAATGTCTTTGCAGATGCAGAATCGAGGCAGCAGCAACAGCAACATGCCTCTTTAAAAGAGAAGAGCAGCAGCAAACTTCAGGAGAGTCCAAAGAAGCAGCAGAGAAAGCAATAAGAAACTTTGGATGCTTTTGATGAACTCTGAAGCAGAGATAGGAAGTATACATTCATTGCACCGACCACATATTTTTAAGAAGGGATTTTTACTGAATCAAAAGCAGCAGAACAACATCAGCAGTTGATGTAGCAGCAAGAGCAGCGACACAAACAACATCAGCAGGAGCAGGCCTGTGATTCTATGAAAGTGAAGAAAAAGCCAAATTAATTGAGGAGGAGGTGTTGGTGTCACTATAGCAGTAGATCAGGGCTGCTGTGTACTGATGAAATGAGACTGGAATCTTATTTTAAGGAAGGCTGGACAAATGTCTCAAAAAAGTCAAATAAGAAGGGAAAGAAGCCCAGTAGCTCTGGAATTAAGTTAAAAGTTCAGTGGAGAATCTTCTCCTCAACAGAAGCTCAGTGGAAAGGCTGCTCCTTATGTTCCTTTGAAGCAACAGCAGCAGGAGCATGCAGGAATTAATGAGGAGATTGAAGCTTTCATGAATTCCCCCTTGTCTCTACAAAGGAAGCAAAAAAGAACAGCAGAATAACATCCACAGCAGAGAAAGGAGTTGGCCACTATCCAGCAGCAGCCTTAATTGATTCAACATCCTTGTTTGTTGAACACTAAAGCACGGGATGTTCGATCATTCTCTATTCTAAACACAATTGAAGCTGTCTGGGGGAAATGAAGAAGAGAAAGAAGATGACGATTTTGATTCAGAAGGGTTTAGTGAACCATTCTACAAAAGTAAAGTTAGCTTACTTATCGTTCGGATTTTAACTTGAAGATTTATAATAAGATGGATGAAATGAAGAAGCACACTCCAAGATATAGGAAGGCAAAAGAGAAGGCTTTGCGAAAATACAGGATAGTGATTGAGTTTTTTTTAATTATTTTTTAGAGGCCATGTTGGCCATTCACTTTGGTAAAGGCTATGAGCCCATATGTGCTTCATATAATATCTTTCTTTGATAAAATGAAAGAAGTTACCCGAACCTCCAAAATTTTTCGGCTTACGATTAAAAAATGGATTGACTAATGTTTTGACCTCAACTTGTCTTCACAGAATATTACTGGAGTTGATCTTCTTTGCAATGGGAAAATAGCGTTGGAGGAATTTTCGTGAAGAAATGTCATGAAGAAATGACAGAGATGATGATGAAAAGATGTGATGAAGAGACGGCAATGGAGGGTAGAGTTTCTACAAAGTGCAGGAGCCGTGAAGATAATTGATTTTGGGAGGGAAACATGCTTTGACACGTTCTCCCGTCATCATTGACATGTTGAGGAGTAACTGAGATGTGTCGATCCCATCCCATCCATTTGATTCCCTCGAGACTCACGCTTAACTAGACCTCGGTTTAAGTAAACCATGATTAGTTGGCCCCATCGACAACCAATTGATAAGGGGAACTAGTGTTAACATGTAATCTTGCAAAAAGGTAGGGACATGAGTGTTACTGCGAAAATTCGAAAGGGCAAAAGTGCAAAAATTCCTTAAAACTATGGCTTTAGTTATTTAAGGTTAGTAATTTTAGGAGTCTAGTTGAGGATGTTTGGGTTCTGATCATTTTAATTATTTATTTTTGTAGTTCCACCCTTCTTTATATAGAAGGCTAGTAAGCATTATTTAGGGAGATATTTGAATTAGGTGTTTCTCTACCCCGTTCTCCCCCTCTCTACTGCGCATCTATGTGATTCTTCTTTAAAAATCCTTGTGCTCCGATATGTTTTCTCCTTTTTCCTCTCACCATCTATAGTTTTCCTTGTGTGGTTTTAAATACGCGTCAATCGATATTAGATCATGGTATCCAAATTGTTCTTATTATTTGACAGTCTGTTAGGCATTGGCAAGTAAAGCATGAACCATGAAGCCAGATTTACAATGTGCATTTATATTTATATAAACGAAGAATGAAGATTCACCTAAGATTGATTTTGAAGGTACAATGACTTTTGCACTCATGGTCGAGCAAGACATCACTTTCCGCGATGAAGATGTGATCAGCACAACACCCATACAACACGAAACCAACGACAACCAAAATTGAAGAAAAATAAGAACAATTGTTTCCTTCAATAATATCCGTGGAAAGGTGTGAAAATGAAAACTTGTATTCCACTGTAGCCCTAGAGCATATATGTCTATCATGCTCAACTTGGAACAATGGTGAAAAGGACCTCTTGCAAGAGCTTTGCTAAACACATCTGCAATCCGATCGCCTAAAGCAACATGAGAGGTGGAAATAAGATCCTTCTAGATTAAATCACAGAGTGTAATGGCAGTCTACTTCAATGTGCTTTGTCCTTTCATGGAAGGATGTATTGTAGCTATGAATAAAGCGACCTTGGTTATCACATTTGGGGTGCATAGGAAGAAGCACCTCAATAATTAGATCAGTCAGGACAGACTTGACCTACATTATTTCTGTGCTCCCTTGGGCCATGGCCCTATACTCTGATTTAACCCTAGATCTAGCCACAACTGTCTGTTTCTTACTCTTCCATGAACAAGCGAACTACCTACAAATATCGTGAAATTTGAAGTGGACTTCTTGTCCTTGGGACACCCAACATAGTCTGCATCCGCACATCTTATGATTGTGAGAGACACGTCTCTTCTGAATAGAAGTGTGCACATGGATAAGACTTCATGTACCTTAAGATCATGTTAACTGCATCTATATGAACCTTCTTGGGTTGCTCCATAAACTGGCTGACTCTGCTAACAACAAATGATATTTCAGGCTTGGTGATAGTGATATACAACAACTTCCCTACTAACTCTCTGTATCGTCTCTTATCCACCTCCTCAGAGTCATCATCATAGATCCTAGCATTAGGATCTATTGGAGTAGTAGCAGGTTTGTCATGCCCGTCTTATATAGGAGATCAGTGACATACTTCCTTTGCGTCATTAGCATACCATGCTGATTTCTTGCAAATTCTAGGCCAAGAAAGTAATACAGCTTGCCAAGATCCTTGGTCACAAACTGTTGTCCAAGGACATCCTTAGCTGCCTGAATGCCCTGTTGATCACTGCGTGTAACAATAATGTCATCAACATAGACTAGTATAGTAATGGTACCTCTCTGGATTCTCCTAACAAAAAGAGAATGATCTGTAGTAGATCTGACAAACCGTTGTTGTTCAACCAACTCTGAGAGCTTCTGAAATCAAGCCCTCGGACTCTGCTTAAAGAACATAGATGGTCTTGTGAAGTCTGCACACCATATGATACTCCTAACAGCAAATCTTGGTGGCTGCTGCATGTACTTCCTCCTGCAAGTCCCCATACAAAAATGCATCCTTGACATCTGATTGGAAAAGCGGTGGTCACGTACCACAACAACGACAATAAGAATCCGCAACGTAGAGTGATGAGCAACATGGAAAAGGTATCCTAATAATCAACCCCATAGTTTGGGCGAACCCACGAGCAACCAGTCTGGCCTTATACCTGTCCAAAGTACTATCCATGCGGTGTTTAACTGTAAACACCCATTTGCTGCCAATAACAGATGCACCAAAGGAGCCTGTACAACCACTCCACGTACCGCGAGACCGTAACGCTGCCATCTCCTCCTCTATCGCAATATGCCACCGACTGCTCTATAATGCCTCCTGATAGGACCGTGGTATCTCCACAACCGATAGGCCCACAACAAACCTCTGAAAATCCTCTAAGAGTCGTTCTAGTGAAACATGGGAAGCAATATTCAGAACATACCTGGAGCGTGTTGTACGATGGAGCAGGCACATGAACACAGGGTCGTTTGGTAAACCTGTGGAAAGAAAGTAGGTGTGGTAGGTGGTGGAGGAGGCGGTGGTGGTGGAGACGAAATCGGAGGTAAAGACATGTATATCTCTTCATTTTCCGAAGGAACGAGCTTATAACATGTAGGGGAGAAATATATAATAGACTCAAGAAGGTGACATCAACACTAACATAATACCTTCGTCGAATAGGATCAAAGCAACGTTATCCCTTTAGAGTCATGGAATACCCCCACAAAAACCACACTTGACAGCTATAGGAGAGAGCTTATCAAGACCTGGAGACATCTGATGAAGAAAACAACTGACCCAAAATACGAGGCGTAAGAGAGAAAAGATCCGTCTTGAGAAACACAGTCAAGAACGAGATCTTCTTTCCCAGAACCGATGAGGGCATGCGATTCACTAGTAGTAAGCAGTGAGAATCGCATCTAGCTAGTATGAATGAGGAGCACGACTCTGAATCAAGAGAGTTCTAGTGACATCTAAATGGTGATGGTGTTTTAGTTCAACCACCCCATTCTGTTGAGACGTATAAGCACAAGATATTTGGATGCACAATACCATAGGTTCTAAGAAATTGAGAGAATTGAGTATTGCAAAATCTAATACATTATCTGAATGAATATACTTGACACTTTCAGAGAAAACATTCCTTATTTCATTAATAAAAGATCGAATAACGGGCCAACATCATACTTGTTCTTAAGAAGAAAGACCCATGACAATCTTGAAAACTCATCGACAACGACAAAGATAGAACTTATGCCCTGATGGTCTGTGACACGACTTGGATCATAAATATCAAAATGAATCAATTCAAAAAGACTATGACTACTTGACCCTGATGACTCTAGAATATAGATCGATGATGCTTCCCAAACTGACAAGCCTTGCCACTGAAAGTCGAGCAAGGTGAAATCTGAGGAAGAACGTTACACCAACTTTTGCAGAAGATGACCAAATTGAAGATGCCACACATACGGAGAAAACGGATCCAGTACGAAGAAAAGAAGCACCAGCATATGGGGATTGTACCAGTATGTAGAGGACCTCCTTGCTCACGTCTAAATCCAATCACCCTGCCCGTAAGAAGTCCTGAAGCACAAAAGCAGAAGGATAAAATATGGCACGGACAATGTAAATCCTTGGTGATTTGACCAATGAACAATAAATTCATAGAAAATTCAGGAGCGTAAAGAACGTTATGAAGTCGCATTGTAGGAGTTAACTGCACCTCCCCTAGACCAGTGATGGGAGAGTGTTTCCCATTGCTATTACCATCGATCTCCTCTGATTGAGTCGGAATGTAAGTACTAGACTGTCCTCTGTCTTCACAAAGATGATGGGATGCTCCTGAATCCATAATTCATTCTGACAAATCTGCCTTGTAACGACGGCTAGTAAGAGCATATGCTATATCTGATGTGGACATTGATGGTGAAGTAGCTACCTCTGAGGATCCTGAAGGAGAACTGGTTGACCCATGAGCATGAATAATCTCCCTGAGCCGCGCTACAAGTTCATCAAATCTCCTAATCAGATGTAGGTGATGGACTCCCAACCTATTGAGCCTGCTCTGCAACACGTGCTATATCTCCCTGATGTGGATGTTGATGCTGAAGTAGCTACCTCTAAGGATCTTGAAAGGAGAACTGGTTAACCCATGAGCATGCATAATCTCCCTGAGCCACGCTACAAGTTCATCAAATCTCTGACTAGATGTAGGTGATGGACTCCCAACCTGCTGAGCCTGCTCTGCAACACGTGCTGAAGCGGGAAAACCATGCTTAGAATAGCATGTTTCCTCAGAGTGGCCTGACCTATGGCAGTAGATGCATGGCTGACATGGGTCAACTACCCCCCTCCCCTGTCACGGTTGCCTCAACCATGGTACTGCGTAGGGCTCCCCCTACCACGAGAGGCAGCATAGCTGAAGAGGTCTAGACTGTTGAATACCACCATAATATATAGAGAGCCTGCTATATCTGCGGTATGCCTCCTTCATTGGAGGTATGGTGGCATCAATAAGGATCTGTGCTCGAGCAAAGTCATACTCAAGATCGAGAGCTGCTAGAAAAAACCTGGGTCATCATCGAGTTTCTGTACACCCTTGAGTTGCTCTGGTGTGGCTGTCAAGGGAATGAAACCATGACTTCAAACATACCCCTTAGAGAAGTGTAAAGGGTATGGAGAGGATGACCATTCTGCTTCACGTGAAGATATCGTGCTGAAGTTGCAATATCTTCGACTCATTTTTTGCCGGAGAATACGTACGACGAGAATGTCCACATAGCCTTTGCGGTAGGCTGACTCAATATGTCGTTGGCTATCTCCATTGACACAATCCTAGATAGCCACATGCGCATATGCATCATCTGCCTCCTATGAGGCATTAATCCAAGTCTTGTCACTTGTCTCCTCCTTTGTGAGGATGTGCTTCTTGTCATTATACTACATCATGCTCATGAACTGCATGGCCCATAGTCATTCCATCTATCTTGACGATGGGTGTTGGGCCTTTGAAGGCACCTGGGGATGAAACATATGCTTTGTTGTCTGACATGATGACAACAATATCCAAGACTGGGTCTGCAAACTGTACTACCTATGTTTACACTGACATGTGAGGGGATGGTTGTGGGGGTAGATTTATACCACAACCTCTCCCATCGTTAGAGCCCCTTGGGGTAACTAGGGCGATTCTAGATGATCAAATCAGACCCTAGATACCCAGAAGCAGAACTAATAGGAGACGGAGCCCGCAGTAGGTGACACAGGCTGTGGGAGCAAGGGTGGCGGCGGCTTGGACAACGACCTGATCACCAGCGATTTGCTCGGCAACGATGGCGCGGAAAATTGTTGTCGGTCAGTGGCGGTCGGATCGCTGATTGGGGTGGTCGATTGCGCGGGGAGGACCAGCAATGGCGACGACGGCGCCCGACCTTGTTAGGGTTTAGGTGGAGTGGGGTTTTTAGGGCACATGCTCCAGTCTAGGATCGTCGCCCTGATACCATGCGGAAAGGTGTGAAAATAAAAAAGTTGTTTTCCATCATAGTCCTAGAGCTCTCTTATATAGAAGAAAAACTTTGAGGAAAAATTACATAAAGTAGACAGAAGAAATAAGAAACTACAAAATAAGATAAGGGATATAATATCTTAACAATATCTACAAGCCCCTCCCAGAACCTATTACATTGACAAGTATGTTGCCAGCAACAATGTTCGAGTCACCACATGCACATACCATGCGCCAATGCTCCTCATGTTAAGTGGAGTTATTGACATTCCACCTGACTCCCTGTCGGCTTCCATACTAGTCCTCGACCCAAAGATCGAGCCCCACTCACCGATCTAGCAATGGCTAAGTTTGTGGTGATCCCCTTTCTAATGGTCGCAGCTACAACCACCTGCCCTTATCACGGCATTTCAACAATGTTGTGCAGTTCTGCCCTAACCATTTTTTGGAACATATCCAACCTTGTGGTTTCTCACTGCTTTGTCCTCTTCGTGCAAGCAACATACATGAATATTACTGCTTGATTCTCGATCTTAATAGCCACCACCACAATCACCATTTGATGGCAACATCCCTTGTCATTGATAATTGTTGGGAAAAATGAGCAATCTATTATTCTGAGAAACCCTAGGCTCTCTTATATAGGGAGAGACCTCACAGGTAAAATACATAGTAGTCCAGAGAGTAAACAAGAATTACGAAAAAGTACAAAATATAATAATAATATCGGTCTCTACACTCCCCCTCAAGGTGGAGCATAGATGTCTATCATGCTTAGCTTGGAAGAACATCTCTGGAAGGGTCCTCTGAGCAACGGCTTGGTGAATATGTCAGCAGTCTGATCCCCTGAGCTCACATGAGATGTAGATATCAAGCCTCTCTGGATCAAGTCTCTAGTGTAGTGGCAGACAACTTCAATATGCTTTATTCTTTCATGGAATGCTGGATTGTTGGCAATAAACAATGCTTCCTGATTGTCACACTGAAGCTGCATGGGTAAAGGTACAACTATATGTAGATCCTCTAGCACAGATCGAACCTATATCATCTCCGTGCTTGCTTGCGCCATGGCCCTATATTCGGATTCAGCACTGGACCTTGCCACAACAGTCTGTTTCTTGCTTTTCCAAGAAACCAGAGAGCTCCCAACGAAAACGGCAAAACCTGAGGTCGACTTTCGATCCTTAGGACACCCTGCATAATCAACATCTGTACATGCTGAAATAGATAAATATGTGCCCTTTCGAAATAGTAACTCTCATGGTTGCAGAAGTCGGCAGTCGGTACTCGGTCGGCAGGGTCGCTGATTAAGGATTAATCGGCAGTCGGGAGAGTAATCGGATTTAGTCGGGCATTAGTCGGTTTTGATTTTTTTAATTATTTTTAATATATAAATCAAATTTTAATATATATACTATCATTTATCTTCATAATTTTAGCAAATTTAATATTTTCAAGAGCTTAAGAAATTACAGCAAGAGAAGGAAAAATGAAGGAAGTTAAGATCAAACATTCAAAATATTTGGTACATAACATTAGCAAATGTTCAAAAACACATACAACATGTCCAAAAAAAATACAAGTAGGAAGGAAGACAAGTCAATCGAATCAATCCTCAATGTCATTATCCAAGTCCATCTCTTCTTCTTCTTCGTCGTCGTCATCATCATCATCATCATCATCATCATCATCTTCTTCTTCTTCTTCTTCTTCTATATCATCAAGATGTAACTCCTCGTTCTCATTCATCGGCGTAGCATTGGAGCTCAAAGATGAAGCTCCCTTGCTACGGTCAACTCGCTGGCTCCTTCTCGGTTCCAAATTCTTTTCAACGCCACTAGCATGTGCTACAGCACTCAATGTCAATCCGGAACATGGAAAAACCTCCTCATCATAAGCATCGACACCTCCAGTCCATTCAGCCATGTATGCACGATAACAAGATGAGAGAGGATCTTTTTCTTATTCAACTCGACGTTCCCGCAGGTTTGAATTGAAACGAACATACACAAGATCATTCAGCTTCTTCGTCTCCAATATGTTCCTTTTCTTGGTATGGATCTGAACATCAAAATTTAAATTTTAAATTTATATCAATTACTACGTTATACTTTACTATTAGTAATCAAACTTGTTCGGTGGAATGGAGTCATTACCGAGTCAAAGGTACTCCAGTTACGCTCACATCCGGAGGATGAAAACGTCAAGCTCAAAATCTTGATGGCCATGGCTTTCAAATGAGGCGTGTCATCTCCATGATTATACCACAAATTAGCTATTTAAATAGAGAATTCGTCAATATAATTATAATATAATATTGCCAAAGAGAGAATTGTCCAGCATGAAATACCTGGGTCATAATTGTTGTCATTTGTCATCCTCTGTCTCACAGCTAAAGGCTTGCCAAAATCACCGCGACCAAGTATGTATGCTGGAAGTTCGTCCCTGGTAATTGCATCTTGTACATCCAAATCTGGATAAAATCTTTCCATGCACTCCTTAAACCCTCTCCTCACCACAACATCCTGATCACCACGAGACTCGGTGTAGAAGAAAAATGGGTTCAAGTAATAAGCCACTAGATGCAATGGAGTATCGAGCCTCCCTTTGGTCTTGGAGGTAACAACATCCACAAAAAAATTGTAAGATGACTTCACGCCATTGAATGATGCAATTATCTCCCGTTTGGCCTCTTCAAGCCCTCCGTACACAAAACCCATAGATGGACGTCGATCTGCGTCAACAACACGCAATAAACGAACCAATGGAGTGAAAACTCGGACGGCGTGTGCAATGTGGTTCCAAAATGTAAGGCTGAATACAATAGAACTCGCTGCTTCTCCCTTCTTGGTCTTGTACCATTTGCAGTTTCTCCACTCTTCTGAGGAAAACATCAATCTAAGCTTGTCTTTCTTCTCATTCAGGCTCTCAAGAGTAAGAAAAGTGGTTGCAAATCTTGTTTGGCCAGGCCTTGCAATGTCTCTCTTATTGGTGAACTTACGCATCAAGATAAGAGTTTTTGGTGTGAGAGTATATAAACACCGTAAGCTTCTTTGCCTTTGTGATTGCACTCCTCACCTTCGTCTCTTTGCTTATCTCCTCCAAAACAAGATCAAGGGAGTGCGCGACGCATGGAGTCCACCAAATCCGTGGATATTTGGTGAGCAACAATCTTCCCGCTGCTACATTGGCAGATGCATTATCCGCCACAATTTGAACCACATTATCTATGCCCACTTCATTAAGACACTCATTCACTAGCTTGAAGATGTATTCCGCAGCGTGGGCCTCATTTGAGGCATCTATGGACTTCAAAAATGAAGTCCCCAAGTTGCAATTAACACAAAAATTGATGATGCTTCTTCCACGCATGTCCGTCCATGCATCGGTCATCAAAGAGCATCCTGTCGACTTCCACGTATCACAATGACATTGCAAGTCATCGTGCATTTTCTTCACCGCATCCTTCAGAAGTGGACCACTAAGCTCATACCTCGTGGGAGTCTTTAGTCCAGGCCCATACTTCCCAATCACCTCCACCATCTGCATGAAGGGCTTCGTCGTCAGTGCATTAAAAGGAATCGCCGATGTATATGCCCAGTTGGTTATATACGGGGTGACCCTATCACGATGCTCTTTGGAGAATGCATCTTTTATGGTTATCTGACGCGACGGTCCTTCTAATGCGACATTCTGCTCCAACGAGTCGGATACTCGTAATCTCTTCGCCGAACCCGCATCTCCCGTGATATCAACATCCTCTCTCAGCTCTTGAACATCAGCGGCTTTCTGGTTCTTCCTTGCAACGTCATTAAGATATGCGATCATCTTCTTCTTCGTATCTTCATCCACCTTGGGACATGCAACCACATTGCCTCTACGGTGTGCTAGATGTTGATTGAACCTGTACACACCTCCCTTGACAACCTTCTTGAACAATCTGCAAGTAACTGTATTCGGATATGTACGGTTTGAAAGATAACTATATTGCCATGCAGGATCAGTTGATCCTGGAGGCACGTAAAAAGACGAGTCGCTACCAGAAGCGACGTTCGCGGGAGGTGTATCCATCTACATAGTCACAAACTCACAAATTACTAATCATCAAACACAAGTATCTAAATTAACAAGTATCTAAATTAACTAACCATTTGGAATAACAAATAAAATCAACCTAAGAAAAACAAAAAAAAGATGAAAACCTAACCTAACATTGTTATTGGCTAACAAGTAACAATAACATATTAACATGATAACATCTAAGTTCAACATCATCAACCTAAGCAAATCTAAGCAACATGTCAACTTCTTACTTCTAAGATCAACCTAAGCAAAAAAAAATTGAAAAAAAGATAACTTAACATTAGTATTTCATATTTGCTAACAATAACACATTAACATTTATGTTCAACATTATCAATCTATGAAAAAATAGAAGAGAAAACGAAAAATAATCCAAAATAAAAAAATTAACCTACAGTGCGGGCGGCGAGGCGCATGAGGCATGGGGGCGGCGAGGCGCTGGAGGCGTGGGGGCGGCGAGGCACTGGAGCCTGGAGCTTGGAGGCGTCGGGGCGGCGAGTCTGAAGGCGGCGCCGGCGAGCGGCGAGGCGACTCACTCGCACGAGGGACAGGGTGCTAAGGTATCGAGAGAGTCGAGAGGGGTCGGGGTGTCATTTCGAAAAAGTAATCGGATCTGGCCTTGGATCCTATATGCTGACATCGGCTGACTACTCGGCCGCCTACACCGACTAAACGCCGCCTAGTCGGGCTCGAGCGACTACATGCCGAGTTGGCCTATTCAAGTCGGGCACCCCCTCGATTCGCATAGTCGGGCCGACTAGTCGTCCGACTTTTGCAACAGTGGTAACCTGAACCTGGAGAAGACTTTCGATACCTCAGTATCATATATATGGCATCCATATGAACTTGTCTTGGCTGCTTCATAAATTGACTTACCCAGCTTACTGCAAAGGCAATATCAGGTCGAGTTATGGTAATATAAAGGAGCTTACCTACCATTTCTCTATATCTACTCTTGTCTACTTCAGCAGTGTCATCATCATACAGCTTTATGCTTGGATCCATGGGAATACTCGATGGTCTGCATCCAACCATGCCTGTCTCAACCAAAAAATCTGTAATGTACTTCCTTTGGGTCATCACCAGACCTTGTGCATTCCTGGCAAATTCCAACCCCAGAAAGTATCTTAGGGTTCCAAGATCCTTCGTGACAAACTGACGGCCCAGAAATGCTTTTGCCCTCTCTATTCCCTGAACATCATCTCCTGTCACCAAAATATCATCAACATAGACCATGATGACAACCGTACCTGCAGAAGACTTCTGAATAAACAACGAGTGATCTGCATTTGATCTTGTGAACCCCTGTCGTTCAATCAGATGAGAAAGCTTCTGGAACCACGCCCTTGGGCTCTGTTTAAGGCCATAAATTGCCTTGTGAAGTCTACATACCATATGCTTCTCCCCCTCAGCAGTGAACCCTGGTGGCTGCTGTATGTAGACTTCCTCTTGCAAATCTCCATACAAGAATGCATTCTTGACATCAAGTTGAGATATAATCCAGTCACATACCACAACAAACCGATAAGAGAATGCGAAGAGTAGAGTGACGAGCCACTGGAGAAAATGTATCCATATAGTCCACGCCATAGGTTTGTGTGAAACCTCTTGCGACCAGCCTTGCCTTGTATCTATCTAAAGTGCCATCAGCATGGTATTTAACTGTGAATACCCATTTACAGCTAACAATGGATGCATCAGAAGGAGCATTAACCAAGCTCCATGTGCCACGAGACTGTAAGGCACGCATCTCTTCTTCCATAGCCAGTCGCCAGCAATCAATCTTCATGGCTTCTTGATATGTCCGTGGTATGTCCACGGATGACAAAGCTGTAGCAAATATCTGAAAGTCGCCCGTGAGGCGATGAAAAGACACCTGGGAAGCAAAAGGATAAGATGCACACATCCGCTTCTGCTTCCTGATAGCAATAGGAATATCAAGGTCGTGATCCACTGTACTGGATGGCAAGGTCCTAAATGTCGATTTCGGTCACCATTTCGGTGACAAATCGAAACAAAATTTCGGTCGAATTTCGACCGAAATTTCGATCATTTCGTGTACCAGGGCTCCCATATTTCGGTCATTTCGGCCATTTCGGTTGAATTTCGATTTCGACAGGATATCGATATTCGACAGAAATTCGACCGAATTTCGTTGAAATTTTAGGCCATGCTGGATGGTATAGTCTCCTCCTGCAATGAAGAATCCTGCACATGTACCATATCTGACCCGTCAGTATTGATGACATTTGAACATACCTGAGGCATTATGGATGTCTGACGTGTAGCCTGAGCAGGACCTGACCGATGCGTATAGAATTTTGGTAAAGGTGGAATAGAAGGTTGCGGAGGTGGTGGTGGTGGATGTGACGTTGGGTTAGGTGAGGTAGCAACTGGAGCACGAGTGGACTCAAGTGAACTCAAACTTGGAGGCGGAGGGACATAGACATCATCATTGGTAGTGGATGGTACCAGCATATCGCCTGCATGAGAAAAATACATAACAGACTCAAAAAACGTGACATAAACACTGACAAAATATTTCTTGTTTATGGGGTCATAACAACGATAACCCTTCTTAGTCTGAGAGTAACCTACAAAGACACACTAGACAGCTCTAGGAGAGAGCTTGTCAAGTCCAGGAGACAGGAGATGAACAAACGCAACAGTACCAAAGACACGAGGAGTAAGTGAGAATAATTCCTTATCAGGAAAAATGATAGAAAGAAGAATTTTCTCACCAAGGACAGATGACGACATACGATTGACCAGGTAGCAAGCTATAAGAACAACATCCCCCAAGAAAGTGATAGGAGCACAACTCTGAATAAGGAGAGTTCGAGTAATGTCAAGAAGGTAGCGACATATTTGACAGTAGAAGAAAAAACATTATGCACTTCATTAATCAAATTTTTAATAACATCCCCTGCTTTAGATTTATTCTTTAAAAAAAAGACCCAAGATACACGAGAGAAATCATCTACTACTACTAGATAGAACCTATGTCCCTGATGATTAAGTACACGACTTGAACCCCAAATATCAATGTGAAATAACTCAAACGGAGAGCTACTTCTCCGACTCTGACGACTAGGAAAGCTAGACCGATAATGCTTTCCCAACTGACACGCTTCACAGCGAAATGATGAACTGGGAGAGATCTGAGGCAGTAGATGTCGCATTTTCTGGAGCGGGAGATGACCAAAACGAAGATGCCATATGTACGGAGATACTGGTCCTACGGATAGAGAAGAGACGCCAACATAAGAATTCTGGACCAACCGATACAGACCATTCTTCTCAGGGCCACAACCAATCACCCTGCCCGTTAGTATGTCTTGAAAAATAAGAGATGAGGGGTCAAATATAGCACGACAATGCAAATCCTTCGTAATCTGTCTAATAGACAACAGATTCATGGAGAAGTCAGGAGTGTATAGAACATTCTGTAGACGCATAGAAGGCGATAGGGAAACCTCCCCCTGTCCGACAAGGGGAGAATGAGTACCATCTGCGATCTGCACTGAGCGGCCATGTGGGATGTCCCTGTAGGACTCAAGTCTCTCTCTATCACGACAGAGGTGATGTGTGGTGCCAGAATCTATAATCCAATCAGATATATTATGATAAGATGTAAAAGCAGTAGCACTACCTGAAGTACTAGCAGCAGCAGAAGAACTGGCAGAAGATGTAGCAACAACATCTGAAGGTCCACCAGGAGAATCAGTAGATGATTGTGGCATAATATCACGTAGACGTGCCACAAGCTCCTCGAATCGGTTATCTGCAGTGGATGCTGACTGGGGCAGAACATGCTCGGCTACACGTGCCGATGTTGGAAACCCATGCTTAGAGTAGCATGTATCCTCCGAGTGGCCTGTGCGATGGCAGAACGAACATGGCTGACGAAAGCGACCGTCCCTACCACGGGGTCCACATCCACGACCAGAAGACTGACCACCTCTCCCACGCGATACTGCCATCGCCGATGGAGGTGGAGTAGATGTGCTAAAAGGAATTGATATGCGACTGAGCCTCCGGTAAACATCCTCCATTGGAGGAATAACAACATCAACCAAAATCTGAGAGCGGGCTGCCTAGGTACTCAGGATCTAGGGCTGCAAGTAGAACGCTCACCATGGTAGCATTCCGAAATGTCTTCTGCTGCTCAGGAGTCGCAGTGAGTGGAATGGTACTGTATAACTTCTCAAACATCCCTCTCGGAGACGTGTACAAGGAGTGAAGTAGCATGCCATTCTACTTCATCGTGAATATATCGTGCTGGAGTTGTAACATCTTGGTCTCATTCCGCACTTGGGAGTACGTAGCAGCCAGAATATCCTACATTGCCTTGGCAGTGGGTTGATGGAGGACATCATTGGCAATCTCCATTGACAGTGTACTTGACAGCCAAACCTTGGCGTAAGAATCATCAGCCTCCCACGAGGCTTATATCCCAGTCTTCTCTAACGGCTCCTCTTCGGTAAGAATATGCTTCTTACCATTTGACTTCATGAGACTCATAAACTGCATCGCCCAGAGCTCATAGTTTGTGCCGTCCATCTTGACTATAGGCGCAAGATCCTTGAAGGCGCCTATGGAGGGCATATCAACTTTGTTCTCTGACATGTCGCCTCCGAGGAAGAACTAGGTATTGTAGACTAGAAACTGGTGTCTAGGAAGACTTGACCGGATTTGAGTGCATATGTAGACGTTACGCACTCAAATCCATGGAGATAGACCGGCCGACGAACGAGTAGGTGTCGGCGTGTAAGGAAGGGGAACCTGGTGGTTGGGATCCCCCACCTAGGGCTTGACTCGATGGCGGATGGTGGCGTAGGTTGGCTTACAGCACCACTGGGGGCCCGACGTGGAGGAGGTGCGGGCCCGGTGGCGGCGTGGAGGGTCCCGACGGTGGTGGGAGGGGCTCGGAGTGGAGAAGGGGAGGGGCCGACGGCGGGGGGAGGTCCCGGCGGCAGTGAAGGCCCGATGACAGTGGGAGGGCCCGGCGGCGGCGGAAAGGTGGTGGTGGAGGAAAGAGGTGACGGGGGCACGAAACCCTAGGGCTAGGGTTAGGGTTAGCCCCTGGGCTCTGATACCATGTTGGGAAAAATGAGCAATCTATTATTCCGAGAAACCCTAGGCTCTCTTATATAGGGAGAGACCTCACGGGTAAAATACATAGTAGTCCAGAAAGTAAACAGGAATTACGAAAAAGTACAAAACATAATAATAATACCGGTCTCTATAATAATCGTACAAGATCTGCAAAAAGGTAGTGTCATTTTGCGACCCCTCAACCATCTGGCAGTGTCCCAATGCATTTAGCTCGCACCGTCATCGCTCAAGCTTCAAAAACCCGATGTAGCCACCTAGATTTCCTTACTCCGGTGAAGAACGCATTCACCATCACCATCATTGTTGGACTTGGATGCACCGCATCTGGCCTGATATTGCTTCCTATCTCACTGCGATGCCTGATATTGTCAGCTATAAGCTCCACCCTTAGCGGCCTTTTGTTGACATCGAAATAAAACCTAACAAGTGTTACATTCCTGTGGGAATCAGATCTTCGAGGTGACCCCGGAAAAGGAGGCTAACTATTGGATTACTTGCAAAAAGATCCATTCCCCTATCTTTTTTCAAAGTGAGTCCATTATATATTTGACTTAGTATTGGAAATGTTTCTAAGGAATGGGCGCAGAGAGCCTCAAAAGTTGGAGAATTTCATAAAGGAGGCTAACCTTCAAGACTTTTATCATTTGCAAATTATGAAGATAGCAGAATTTCCAGAATTGGCCTTCAATACTTAAGGAAAATGTTCATATTGATATGAAGATAGCAGAGTTTTCAGAATTGGCCTTCGAATGCCAAATTCTGCAAACAAGTCCCTCCAAAACTCTAAGAATAGAGGAAAAAGATCCAAGAGTATTGTATTTTCACAAAATTTTACCTACTTTGAAATTTGCTGGGAAGTTCCAAATTTGCAAAAACAGCAAGCAACCTATTAATCTTTTTAAAGGTCATTATACAGCAATTAGCATATCTGTGGAGAGAAAATAATGAGTTGCTTATTTACGATGCTTTAGGGTTCCTTATATAAAGGAGAAATCTATTGGGAAAATTATATGATGTAGATAGAAAGAAAAGAAAATACATAAAATGAATAAAAGATACTTAATATCTCAATACTCCACCTCAAACTGGAGCGTAGATATCAATCATTCTCAGCTTGGAACATCATCTCTGGAATGGAACTCTAACTAGAGCCTTCGTGAACATATCTGTTGTCTGTTCTCTTGAGCCGACATGAGAGGTGGAGATGAAACCCTTCTGAATCATGTCTCGAGTGTAGTAACAATCTACCTTGATATGTTGGGTCCTCTCATGGAAAGCTGGGTTGTTCGCAATGGAAAGAACATCCTGGTTATCGCATTGGAGTTGCATGGGAAGAGGAACATCAACAAATAGGTCAGTCAAAACGGATCTTTACCCACATCATCTCTGTATTCCCGGTGTCATGGCTCTGTACTCTGATTATGCACTAGATTTGCGGCCACAATTTGCTTTTTGCTTTTCCAGGACACCATAGAGCTCCCTATAAGCACTGCAAAGCCAAATGTAGACTTCCTGTCCTTGGGACATCATGCATAATCTGCATCTACGCAAGCTGTGACGTCACGGGGTGGCTATGCTAAATAAAAGACCAGTGCCCGGTAAGGTCTTCAGGTACCTCAGAATCATATGGACTGCATCCTTATGTGCCTGTCTAGGCTGCTCTATGAACTGACTCATTGCGCTCACTGCAAAGGATATATCTGATATGGTGATGGTCACATATAGGAGCTTCTCAACGAGCTCCATGTACCTCATCTTTGTCCACCTCCTCAGTGTCATCATTATACAACTTCATGCTTGGGTCCATGGGAGTAGTGGCAGGCCTGCAATCTGTTATGATTGTCTTAGAGAGAAGATCTCTAACATACTTCCTCTGGATCATAACAAGACCCCACTGGTTCCTGGCATAGTCAAGTCTAAGGAAGTAATGTAAATCGCCAAGGTCTTTGATTACAAACTATTGACCAAGGAAATGCTTAGTTGCATGAATGCCTGGTGCATCATCTCCTATAACAATTATATCATCAACATAGTCCGGTATAACAATTGTACCTCTCTAAGACCTCTAAACAAACAAAGAATGATCTTCGGTCGACCTCACGAACCCCCTGTTCTATCAAGTTTGAGAACTTCTGAAACCATGCTTTTGGACTATGCTTAAGGTCGTAGATAACCTTATGAAGTTTATGTTAGAGTATGTATTGTGTGAGATGGGTAATGCGAGATGTGACACCTGTGTACGAAGGATAGCACCGATGGAGATGAGCATCGTGGGGCATCTCCCTCGAAGATGGCAGCATGCTTGGGGGTCCCACCACCACCTAGACTGTTGTTGGCTGGAGGGTGGCGGAGCACTAGGAGGGCTTGGAGGTGAGGTGGCATATTCTCGTCGATCTAGAGAATGGGGAGCTGCTGTTGGAGGGGCGACGTGATTTGGAGAAGGGGGAGTACGATGCGCAAGGCACCACCCTGCCTGGAACTTGGAGAACTAAGATTAGGGTTCTTGGACTGCAACCTTAGTTTACATGATCCCGGAAAAAAATCAATCTTCAATGCAGAAATTTCAAGAACTCTTCTCGCATATCATGAACAATAATGTTCTCCTGTGCAAGGAGGAGTATGTGTTGTGTGAGATGGGTAATACGAGATGTGACACCTGTACACGAAGGATAGCACCGCTGTAGATGAGCATCGTGGGGGATCTTGCTCGAAGATGGTTGCATGCCTGGGGGTCCCACCGCCACCTGGACTGTTGTTGGCTGGAGGGTGGCGGAGTCCTAGGAGGGCTTGGAGGCGAGGCGACATACTCTTGTCGTCTGGAGAATGGGGGAGCTGCTGTTGGAGGGGTGACGTGATCTGGAGAAGGGGGAGTATGATGCACAAGGCGCCACCCTGCCTGGAACTTGGAGAACTAAGATTAGGGTTCCTGGACTGCAACCTTATTTTGCATGATCCCAGAAAAAAAATCAATCTTCAATGCAGAAATTTCAAGAACTCTTCTCTCATATCATGAGCAATAATTTTCAAGATAAAAAAATCGAATTTCTGAAAAAAAATCATCGAGAATCGAACCTGATAACATGTTAGAAAATAGGAATGTAGAAGCAAAAATGATAAACAGAGCATAAAGAACAGAAAGATAAAGTTGACACAAAGATTTTTACGTGGAACCCTACTCCTTAAGGAGCGGGATGAAACCACGGGAGAACGCCTCAAAGGCTGATAGTCTACTGCTTTTCTCATCTGATACAGGAGGTCTGGGGCTCCGCATATAGCCTCCACAGAGCTTCCAAGTCCCACCACTGGTAGATGTGGGACTAAACTCATGATGTGGTAAATAGATCCTGGAGTGATCCATTTACCCATCTACAACTCAAGTGGCACACAACACATATACTCCAACAATTTACAAGCCATATGATACTAACCCTCGGCAATGAACCATGATGGTTGTTGGCTTGTTGCATGTAGACTTCCTCCTACAGATTACCATACAGAAAGCATTCTTGACATCAAGCTGATATAGGGGTCAATCCCGTGTTACTGCAATAGAGAGAAGAATCCACATTGTAGAATGCCAAGCCATTAGAGGGAAAGTATCATGATAGTCCATCCCATATGTCTAAGTGAACCCATGAGACTCAAACCTTGCCTTGTAGCGATCCACGCTGTCATCTGCTCGGTGCTTCATCGTGAACACCTACTTGCATCCACAACAAATGCTCCTATAGCATTGTAACAATGCTCCACATGCCATGTGACTGTAATGCGACCATCACCTCCTCCACGGCAAGGCATCCCTGAATGTCCCGTATCGCCTCCTGATATATTTGTGGTATCTCCACGCTTGACAACCCACAACAAACCTTCTGAAATCCTCTAAGAGTCGCCCCAAAGAAACATGGGATGCAAGAGGATAAGTAGCACAAGTATATCTTCGCTTCTGTAGAGCAATAAAGACATCAAGATCACTTGCCTCCTCCTCAACCTGTAAACTACTCTCTTGAGAGGGCACGTGTCCATCCTGTAAAATAGCTTGTTGTATGGACAAATCACTAGTGTCATCAGTAGAAATAATGTGTCGGTACACACCTGGGGTGTATCGTATGATGGGGAAGGTCCATGAGCTGAAGAACCATAGGAGGTCTGCAAATGTAGAAACATGGCAATAGTTGGGCTAATGTAGTAGATGGTGGTGTAGGATTAGCCACAGGAGCAGGGGGTGGTGGATGTACTAGATATGGTGGTACTGTAGGAGGAGGATGCACATATACCTCCTCTCTAGAGTCAGATGGAGTCAACCTGTCACCTGTAGGAAAGAAATGCATAACAGTCTCAAATGTGACATCAGTAGTAACATAGTACTTAACTACTTATGTCGAATTGGATCGAAGCAGTGGTACCCCTTATGAGTATAAGAGTAGCGTACAAAGACACACTTGACAGCTATATGGGAGAGCTTGTCGTGACCAGGCATAAAATAGTAAATAAAGACCACTGAGACAAACACTCGTGGTATAAGGGAGAACATATCCTTCTCGAGAAATACAATCGAGAAAGGGATCCTCTCTAGACAGAAGATTGCATGCGATTCACCACGTAGCAAACAGTTAGAACTGCATCACCCCATGAAGAGTGAGGAGCACGACTCTAGATCAAAAGTGTCATGGTCACATCAAGTAAGTAACAGTATTTGCGTTCGACAACACTATTCTGCCGAGAAGTGTAAGCACACTAGGCCTGGTGTATGATGCCAAGAGACCTGGAGAACTCATAAAGCTGTAATGTGCACAACTCTAACGCGTTGTCAGAGTGAATAAACTTGACAACAACAGAGAAAATATTCTTTATTTCATCAATAAAAGATTTAATGACAGACACGGCTTCAGACTTATTTTTCAAAGGAAAACCATATGTAGTCTAGAATAATCATCCACAACGATAAAGATAAAACATGTATCCTTGGTGATCAGGAACACGACTGGGACCCAAATGTTAAAATGGTTAAGCTCAAATAAATGACTACTACTACAACTCTGATAACTAGGAAAAGAAGAACGATAATTCTTCCCAAGCTGGCTAGCCTCGCACTGGAATGTAGAATGCATTGAGATCTGAGGGAGGACATGATACACCTTATGTAGAGGAAGGTGACTAAAACGTAGGTGACATAGGTATGGTGAGATTGATCCAGTAGAAACGGTAGAGGTGCCAACGCATGGAGATTGGATCAGTATGTAGAGGCCCCTTTGCTTACGACCACATCTAACTATCCTGCCCATGAGTATATCCTGAAACACAAGAGAAGATAGATAAAAAATATCATGGCAATAAACAGATCTTTAGTGATTTGACTAATAGAAAGTAAATTCATTTGAAAATTAGGTGCATATTGTTCATTCTGCAGGAGCATGGATGGTGTCAAATGAACATCTCTTTGTTATCTAATAGGTAAATGAACCTCATTCACAATGACTACCGATCTAACGGGGGGTATATATCTGTATGAACTGAATTGCGCTCTGTCACCATGTCATCAAGACGCGAAAATGTAGGCGCCAAACTGTAAGGAGGCTCAACCTATTCAGCCACATGAGTTTTACTTGGCACCTGCTCTTTGGTCATCTCCCGCTCCAGGAAATGTGCCGTGTTCTGCATCATATCTCTCCTCACTCGTCCTTTCAATGTGAAGCTTGTCAATTGGGAAAGCATCATCGATCTGCCTTCCCCAGTCATCAGAGTCGGAACAATAGCTTTATTTTTGAGTTGTTTCATATAGATATTTGGGGTCCCAGTCGTGTTCTTGATCATTAGGGACACATGTTTATCTTGTCGTTGTTGATGATTTCTCTCGTTTGTCCTGGGTCATTTTATTAAAGAATAAATCTGAAGCTGGAGATATTATCAAGAACTTTCTCAATAAAGTGCAGAATGTGTTTTCTTCTTCTGTGAAATGTGTGAGAACTTATAATGCTTTGGAATTCTGTACTTATACTCTTTCCAATTATTTTTCAATCCAAGGTAGTATTCATCAAACATCATGTGCCTATACTTCCCAACAAAATGGTGTTGCAAAGAGGAAGCATCATCATTTGCTTGATGTTACAAGAACTCTTCTCATTTAGAGTCGTGCTCCGCATTCTTTTTGGGGCGATGTTCTTATGGCATGCTATATTATTAATCGCATGCCCTCATCGTTCTTGGGTGTGAAAATTCCCTTCTCTCTTGCTTTTCGTGAGAAAGAGTTGTTCCCACTTACTCCTCGTGTATTTGGCTCGATCGCTTTTATCCACCAGTTGTCTCTAGGTATTAACAAGCTCTCTCCTAGAGCAATCAAGTGTGTCTTTATTGGGTACTCCATGACACAAAAAGAGTATAGATGTTATGACCCAATGCGCAGAAAGTATTATGTTAGTGTTGATATCACCATTTTCGAGTCTGTGATGTACTATTCTCCTACATGTGATCAGTTAACTTCCTCAGATTCCGATGATGAAATCTACATGCCACCACCACCATCATCACCTCCTTCACTACCATCGCCACCACCACCCCCTCCTACGATCCCAATCCCACCGTTACCGCGCCATTATACCTGCCAGCATGCTGCTGCTCATGGTCATCGACCATCATCTAGCACACATGCAGTATGTTCTGAATACATAGTTTCTAACGATGGGTCTGACGGTCTACCTGAGCAGGGTTCTTTACAGGGGACAGATGTGGAGGTTGCTGATCTGGACTTATCTATTGCGCTTCGGAAGCAAAAGCGTAGCTGTGCATCATATCATGTAGCATCCATGGTCTCCTTTGATCGCTTGACTGGGAAATTCAGGAAATTTGTAGTTGCATTGTCTGCCATGGACATTCCACGGAATTATTAGGAGGCTTTGAACAATAGTCAGTGGTGATTAGCTATGGAAGAAGAGATGGTTGCCTTACGGTCACGTGGTACCTGGAGCTTGGTTACTGCTCCTGATGGAGCGTCTGTTGTCAGTTGCAAGTGGGTGTTTACTGTTAAACACCGTATAGATGGGAGTCTGGATCGGTACAAAGCCAGACTGGTTGCTCGTGGATTCACTCAAACATATGGCATGGATTACCTAGATACATTCTCCTTAATGAGTCGTCATTCTACTCTAAGGATTCTTCTTTCTGTTGCAGTGGTACGTGACTGGCCTCTCTTCCAGCTTGATGTTAAAAATGCCTTTTTGTATGGAGACCTACAGAAAGAAGTCTACATGCATCAACTGGGTTTGCTGCTGAAGGGGAATATCCGCAGGTTTGCATACTTCATAGGATAATATATGGCCTTAAACAATATGTGACCTTAAACAGAGTCCTAGTTCTTAACAAGATTATCAAGTTCATCAATAACTTGGTTCGCTGCCTTCTGGATGATTTCATCAGCCACAACACTTGGATCATTTTCAAGAGGCACTTGCGTCTCCTGTTGCACCTTTTGCTGCTGCTGCTCCTGTTTCTTGCCCAGTTGCAAGGATTGGCTCTCTTGCACTTGCTTCTTTTTATCATTGAAGGGCGTTAAGAGCACGAAACATTCCACACCGTTCCATTGATGCATGTGTTGTGTATCCCGCAAAGAATGTTGCTTCAATGTTTGCCCCTCCTGGAAATTTGGGACATTTGTTTGATGATTTGGTGTCTCTTAAGGAGATTGCACTTTTTCAACCTCTTGTTGCTGCATTTTCTTTCCAAAGAAGAGTTTAGAAACCTCTAGTTGCTTTGAATTTGCATCCCAAAAATTCCGAGGCTGTATTGTCTTCAGTCCATCAAGAATATGCTTTTGATAATGCTCGTGTCTCAACTCTTCAAAGCTTGAGACTCCATCTTCCTCCTCTTTGGAGACTGACAAGCATTCCACCGGAGGTTCTTTCTGATACAATGGTTGTTGTTGTTGCTTTTGCACATAAATTTGTGAGTGCTCTTTATTCAAGTGACCCGAATCTTCAGCTTCCAGAATCTTTCCAGATGGTTTCCATTTCTTATCCACCTTTTCTATTTCTTCTTCCTTTCCCCCTTCTTTTTCTACAATCTTCCAAAACATGTCCAATCACAGCAATTAGGGCAAAATTTTGGGATTCTCTCATATATGATACGTTGTTTGAATACTTGGGCCCCATTCTCTATCTAAATGAAAGGAATTTGGGGTTTCAATAGGTCAATCTCTACATAGACCCGCACATAATTGGGTCAAGTAAATTCTCACATATTTGTCCACACAAATGTATCTTCCTAATACATTTGCAATGGATTTAATGGCTGAAGGATTATGTAGATGTACATTTAAGTTGGTAATCCAATCCAAACAGGAGCTTGTGTAGCGCTGAGATTGGGCCTAAAATATGGAGACCGTCGAATAATTGAAACTCAATTTGCTGAACCTTGAGATCACCCATTGCATAAGTCATCACAAAATCGTTCTCTTTCTCTAATCTCGCAAGAGTATGCTTGGAATCAAGAGCCCCAGGAAAAGGAAATTTTCTCCACAGTGAGCATATCTGGATTCGAGGAAAATTCTTAACTCCAAGAGATCATCCTAGAGTTTTGAAACCTAGCAACAATGATAAGTACAAAAGGCTTCTGCTCTGTTTGATTTCTTCCTCTGTGAATTCAATGACAATCTCTCCATCAAGGACAACCGCATCTCTGACTAGAATTGGATCTCCAAAATTGGGCACCCGATGCATTCCTTTCATAGATGATGCAGATGATAACTTTTTGGCTTCATTTCCCTTAATAGCACTTGCCATTGATTCAAACGCCTTCTTCTTAATGTTCTCTTTCTTGCCAAATATCGCATGGGAAAGGAGAGGAAAGTTATCTTCATTGATGTTCAATTCCCCCTTACAAACCTTTCAACCACCATTGTCAAGCATTTCATCGAGCATCTGGAGGGTTTCATCTCCAGGATTTCTAGCGGGTGTTGCAACAAACACCTTTAGTGCACCCCTACCACCCACTGCCTTGCAACCTTCAAAAACTTCTAGAGGGGCGAAATCCCCACCCGTACCCAAGGGCTACACGCCCACACCATGTGTTGCTCACCAATGATGAAGAACACACCTGAAATGTCTCCAGGTGTCTACACACGAGCTCTGTTAGGAAAGGATAAGAATCGCAAGTACAGGTCTCCACCGGGCAGTTCCTTGGATCCAGATCTGCAATTCGAATGTAATGAAGCCCTAGTTTATTGTAAGCTTCAGAAGTCTCAAAAATGAGATCTCTGGCTCAGATCGAAGCCCAGGATGATTTAAAAGAAAATGGAGATGAAGGGAAAGCAAGATCAGGAAGATGAACTTTAATCGCCCTCCTGGATCGGCTGGAGGTGAAGACACAAGGAGGCGTTTGGGGGTTTCCCACCAATCACTTAGGAAATCACCATAGTGACGGGTGGGGTGGAGTGGGTTCTTTTTACGTGTGAGATTACTTAGTTACTCTCTTTCCTACATGAACTTGGTATTGTTGTCACTACTCATGTTCCTTCGTATTGTGACAAGAAATCCGCTACATACATTACTATGAACCATGTTTCCATGAGCAGACAAAGCACATTGATATCGACTGCCACTTTGTTCATGATGCCATATGATGAGGGAAGATTACTACTTCACACATCTCCATCGATTTTCAGCTTGTGGATGCATTCATGAAGGCTCTACCAAAGAAACGTCTCTCATGGATAATTTTCAAGTTGGTCATGATCGACAGATATGCTCCAACTTGAGGGGGAGTGTTAGAGACGGTTTTATTCTATTTTGTTTAAGTGTAACCTCTCGAGGCCCTTTCTGTAATTTTTAATTATGAGTGCTCTAGGGTTTTGGTCCATATAGGAACCCCTAGAGCTCTTGAATAATACCACTCATTGTGTTCTCTCTTCTTTCTCCACGGTTATTTTTATTCCATGGGTCTAGGGTTTCTTGTATAGAGTGAAACACTAGAGAGCAAAAAGGGAGAATTACATATAAGTCCATATGGGTTACATGACTCAAATAAAATAGAAATACAATAACTCTAATAACTCTAACAACATACATGCGCATGTATGGCTATCCGGTACTCTTACCAATGAGATAGCCAATAACATTATTCATCAGTCCACTGCTAAAGTAATGTGGGACATCCTCACAACCACTTGTTCTCAGACAAAGAATGAGACAAAGATCTTGCAGCTTTAATATGACATTTTCATAGCCAAGCAGGATGGTCACCCTCTTTATGTGTTCTACTCATGGCTCAAAGGCATGTTTGAGAAGCTTCACAGCTTGATGCCTTTGAACACTTCCGTAGAGCATCAACCTGCATACGTGAACACCATTATGGTTGGCATGTTTCTGGCAGCACTTGACTCACCGTACGATGTCACATACACCTAGCTTCTTACAGGTGCGTTCATACCTTTCACGGAGGAGGCCTATAATAGATATCAACAACAACTTCCTGACTTTCTTGCGTTCCTGAGCAGAATCACGATGCCACGTACAACCACTACCCAGACCTCCTCTCCGATGGCCACAACTCGCGACAGGGAATGTCCTACTCACTTCGGAGGAGGCATCTGTGACTGAGGTGGGTGGATACTCACGTCAACAGTGCATCTACATTCACCACTCTAGCCACTCTGAGGATACCTGCTACCTGAAGCATGGCTACCCTGCGTCTCTGCTCATGTTGGCGATTTAATGAGTTGAGATCCAGGTGGGCCAAAAATGATCGTAATGGCTAATCCCTCCATCATGGCCAAACGTGATTTAATGGGTTGAGACTTGATGTGATGCCCTCACATCGATTTTAATGTTATTCACCTTTCGAAGAAAATCCCAGTGACTTTCAGGTTGAAGCCTTTCGAGGTGATCTAGGCATTGTGGATGTAGAATACACAGTTGTGTTTAGATCTAGTAGAGCTTACGTTGGAGAATATGTGGTAGGCGATGTCTTACTACTGGAGTTCGATGTATTTGCGTGTACTGCATCCTTTATTTGTGAAAAATTTAAAGTTCCTGGATAACCATTAACCTTTTAATGGCCGTCCTTTAAAAAAGTGAAAACCTTTGTTCATTAGCTGAGGATGTCTCGTGACTTTACACCCAGTATATGAAATCAATGTCCTAATAATTGAGGATTGCAAATCATGACTCGTCATGATTATATTTCTGGACTCTGTCCAGGCCTGCTGACAGTAATTTGCACAAAAACAAAATGGCAAATTTCACACGACTGGGTGTTTAGCTTCTGTTAAAGTAATGGCTATCTTTTGGACTTTTCTTGGAATAGAAACAAGCAAAATAATCATAATAAATGGGCTTTTCAAAAAAGAGCAATGTCTTGACTAGAAAGCAATAGTCCTTCCGAACAGATGCAAATGAACTCATGGGTCAAGGCTCATCAATGAAGCATTTTGAACATTCTAATAAGTCGAAATGCTGCTCAAACTTATGATGGAAATGAAACTTGCTACAAAAACATGTATATAATGAACCACTAAGAAACAAGAACAATAAAAAATACATTTACATGGAAAATCCTTCACACAATTGGAGAAAAACATGAGATCTGCAAATCCTACCGTTCCCTGATTAATTGGTGATTATATATTTAGGAACTTAAATATTTAGTCAGGTTTCAGGTCAAAATGATGGTTTTTTCTCTTATCGTGCTTAATTATACAAGGCAAACCCTTTCAAGAAATTATACAAGGGAAAAGGTAAGATAAATCGCAGAAAGCTCTTTGATATAATTATTTCATCGAGCAAGTTCTATGTAGTAAGATTGAATTTCAGACTCCACTTTGAAAAATGATGCCTTCCACAATTCTCACTTTTGGCCTTTGTTCAACGTAATTTCAATATTGGTGGTGATGTTCAGTTTCATGAATAACATATTATATATATATATGGATGGTTCCATCGCAGTTTGTGCTCAAATTCATTGCCATATTCATGATAATGGAATGCCGATAGAGATCTTATTGAAGTTACAAATTTATCTTATATTTATTGCATGCAGAAGTATGTGCAAAGCTTTAATTTGATTAAGTTCCGCTCCTGCTGGGGCTTGCAGCTTTTTCCAAAAAGAAAACCTTGCAATGTAAAGTTAAAAAATCACTGCACAAATCAATATTTTCATTTGATTTTCCTGCTGTCTCTCATCTTTTCTGCTATGGCAAAAGCTAGCTCGAGAATTTTGTAGCAGCAAAACTTTTATCTCGCGTGGTTCTGATTTATTTGTAATAGTTTTTCTTGCGATATACTTGCAGGTATTACTGCTTGTTGGTGCCTTTGACTCTACCTATCCTCGTTATCGCGGTTTACTTCCATTGGCTCAGCATGAAGCTCTTCAAACATGCATAGTTTACAATTCTTGCACTCCCGTGATACTCTCCGTCTTCTTATGCATCTTTCTCATTTGAACATGGCGGCATTGATGTTCCGTGTTGATCCAAGTCGAAATTGTGTCTCACAGGTACGAGCTACCCGAGCCTGTGTTTCACCCCCAAGGATCTGACAGTTTCCATCCGAATCTAGGTTCCATTATGGTTTGAATGTGGCCGGCAAACTGCATGTACCCCCATGTTTGATGCAGGGATGGTTGCATTTTCCCCAAGTGTGAATACTAACATTTCATGTCAAACTTATTCTTCTTGCATAAGTTTCATGTGTTTCATGTAGGGGTGTGAACAAATTCATATCTGTATTCATTTTAAGGCGATGTGAGTATTTTCATTTAAGTTTGACGAATATGGATATGTATGCGGATATTCAGATCTTGCGTTCGATCTCCTAATCGGTATTCCACTGTTTTCATCCCTAAAGCTGAATTTTTCATCGGTCTTCTTTGTCGCCGAAAGCTGAATTCTTCATCTTAGGTTGGTCATTTTTGTCTGCCCTCTGATATTCCATTTTCCCCTCCTTTTTTTAATTTTAGGGGACAAATTTGACTAGAATTACCAATATATGAAGCAGTTTGGTCCTAAATTTGCATCTGAGGTGATGCAAGTTGGAATTTCTCCTCCGCACACTTTTGGAATAAATGAAGGGAACTTTTACTTCTGTGCCCTTCTGAGTTTTTCCTGCAACACTTATGTTCCTGACTTTTTTATTAATTGCACTTGTGTCTCTGTACTGGTACAAAATTCACCGTATTACCATTCCGTTAGTGTAATGTAAGGGCAAGAATGTAAGCATGGAGGGCACTTCTGTGAATTTTGTAAGAATATGGGGGCATAAATGTAAATATCCCTATATGAAAAGGATGTCTTGAAGAACGAATAAACAACATGAAGCTCTATCATACTCGTTTTATATAAATTATGACATTTGTATTCGTTTAGAAAGGAAATTACTGTGACATTTGCAGGTATTTACATTTATATTCGGTATAGCTATTTTGATAGGATTTAATGGGGCTGCCCCCTGGGGGCAGCCAACAAGGCTACCTCGCTCCTTATTTTGGTGTGTTTTTTTTTATTTTTTTTTGAAAAAATAAACCATGTATATTTATCCTTATATCCCTCCTATATGCCATTCGAATTTCGTCAGAATTAGAGACTCCTACGGCCTCCATGAGATGGTGTCGATTTAAAAAATCTGTTACCGTTAAAAAATGACCGTCTGGATGGAGGTTGTAGGAGTCTCTGTTTCTGACGAAATTCAAATGGCATGTATGAGAGATATAGGGATGAATATACATGGCGATGTTTTTTGAAAAAAAAAATAAAAATACGTCGTAAATGGCGCGGGGGCAGCCAATGTTGGCTACCCTGGGGGCAGCCCCATTAACCTCATTTTGATATAGAAATGTAGTTTAGATTTATTTATAACTACGTGTAACAAAAATCTATGATTCCATTCTTTATTGTCGATATTATTATGAAGCAAATGTATTTTGTATATTCGATTTACGTGTAATCGATCAAAACGTGTATATTAAAGTTAATTTATATTCTGTTCTTAATATTGTTCATATTTGTTTCACATATTCATTTTATATTCGTATTCTTTTTAATTACTTGGTAATATATTTTTTGTATTCATAAATATTCATAGCCAATTTAATTCATATTTTAACATGAAGGAGAATATGGTCATTCATATACTCGTATTTGTATCCGATCGTTTTCATCCTTAATTAAAATTTCAAAAAAAAAAGGTTTTCTATTTTTCTAACCATTTTTAAGAAGTTTAGTCCAACACAACCCAACCCTTATAATTACCATTTCTTAAAAGTGTTTGATTTCAAAGATGAAGACATTATATAAACCACACGATGGCGATTGAGACATTAATAAGGAAAATATAACAAATGTGCTAAAATAGATAAGAAAAGGCCTACAAATCCCAAGGATGTTTAAAAGGATTTGCTTTTGAAAATTGAAGATTCATATGGTAGAGATGGTAAAGTTCAGATATAACTATCACACTGTTACTTACAAATTTAAAATGAATCTATATAAATATTTATATATATCAAAATATATTCAAATACATGATAATATCGTAAAATACAGCAGATTAGATACGAATAATTCCTTATCCATTTACGTCGATCGAGGGCAATGATGCTAGAACATGATGTTTGAAGCCGATAAATAATAATAATTTTAATTTTAATTTAATAACCCCACGTCACCGCATGTAATAACTTATAGAGGAATCGATAATAATATTCAGGATTCTATAAAGAATTTATCCACTAGCATTACACCTCTTACTTTTTTACAATTACAGTTATACCCTTGAATAAAAAAACCCCACGCCACCACATGTCATAGAGGAGTCAATAATAATACTAGGGACTTGTTTGGTTGTCAAGATATATATGGTATCCTGGCATACTCCTAGCTCTAACCATGCATTTTTGGATTGAGATTACTTGTATTGATCCTACGATTTCTTTGTTGTAATATTTATTTTTTAGCCATATTCAAATAAATTTATTAACATAAAAAATATTAGAATTTAATGAGTTGGTTGCCCCACTCCCTATTTCGGTATTTTTTTATTTTTTTTTTGAAAAATATCACCATGTATATTCATCTTCATATCCCTCCTATATGTCATTCGAATTTCGTCAGAAACAGATAGTCTTACGACCTCAATCGAGATGGTATCGATTTAAAAAATCATGTTACCATTAAAAAATGACTGTCTGGATGGAGGCCATAGGAGTCTCTGTTTCTGACGAAATTCGAATAACATATAGGAGGATATAGGGATGAATATACATGACGACATTTTTTGAAAAAAATAAAAAAACACCGAAAATGGCGTGGGGGCAACCATGTTGGCTGCTCCAAGACGGCATCCCCATTAACCTCAAAATATTATAATCATAAAAAAGTTAATATAACGCATAATCAATATCACATCACTATTATCATTCCAACCTTCCCAACCCTCCAAACAGCTAGTATTCACAGGAAAATACCCCAACTTAGCCCAACCAGTAACCAAACATGCCCTTCGTATATTGTGTCCTATTGATTTTTTCACTAACATTTATACCCTTTACATTTTTGCAATTACACTGGTAACCTTATATTCTTACAAAATCCATAGCAGTGCCCTTTGATCACTACACTTATGCTTTTATAATTACACTAATGAAAGGGTAATACTATAAGAGGAAAGGGAGCCTACTTTGTGAAGTAGGTAACTTACCTACTTCACATTTCACTTTTTACAATTTTTTATTTTTTTCAAAAATACCACCATGGATTTTCATAATTATATCACTCTAATATGTCTTTCAAATTTCATCAGAACATGTAAAATAAAGCAAATCTGTGACCGTTAAAAAATGATTGTCTGGATGGAGGCCGTAGGAGTCTCTATTTCTGACGAAATTTAAGTGACATATTAGAGGGATATAATTATGAAAACCCATGGCGGCATTTTTGAAAAAAAAATAAAAAAAATTGCAAAATGTGAAATGTGAAGTAGGTAAGTTACCTACTTCACAAAGCAGGCTCCCTTTCCTCATACTATAAAGAACTTAATAATAGAAGGGTCCATGTGTAAATGCAAAAAAAAGTTAAGGGTATACGTATTTTTCTTTATCTTGGGGGATTATTACACTTGTGTTCATATTGGATTAAGTATGCAATTGTTTATGACCTTCCCTTATAATATGTAGTTACCCTATCAAACAATGGCTAAGATATATGTTTTGTCTTTTCCAATAACGATCAAATGCACGTCTCTTCTTTTTGTTCCCTGGACTTTTTTTATTAATGTTGACATGGGAAAGCTAATCTCATATGAGAATATATATAAAATTGTACGTAAAATAAGCATGCAATATCACCAATAATTCAAGGGAAACATGTTCTTTATGTACAAGTTGGCATCTTGTATCTTAGATGTGCTCAAAATGTCACATATATGTAAGTGGATATCCTAGGTGTGTTTACTTGCCATCTAGAAGGGAGGTTTATCACTCTTTATAAAAAAAGGTTAACATAAAGAGAAGTTATAACATACATGTTAAGAGATAGTTTGTATAAATATTTAACCCATCTCAGCGAAAAGATTATTTTTCATGGTATCTCATCATTTACTATCAATCAGGTGTTAATGATACTTTCATTATCCATCAGATGTGGCATTAGTTCTTTAGACTAGTATCTTCCGCACAATACAACATTCTTTTATACATCTCTAGCAACTTCTTGTGATGGATCGCGCATAGTAGATCCATAATGCACTCTTTCATGTGGAACACGTAGAAAGCATCTTATGCAACTGGCAAGCTCGATTGTGGTGGTGACATGATACGTCGGTACTCCTCAAAATCTTAAATGATCCATAGAGACCATCACGAGTGATCCGACATTTAGAGCTCGTGTTTAACACAATAGAGGATCATTTAACATACGAAGAACGCGATCTTTTAAGGGATCCACCCATTGTGTGTGTGTGTGATTGAATACATGCCGGCTTTGAGGTTTGATTGTTCTAACCGATATGATATTTTGTTATTTGTGTTGGGGATAACTTTTGTATATAGGTCGAATTGCGGAAAAAATACAAAGTTGATCAGCAGATTGTGCACGACATTTCAAATTCAAAATAACTACATCTACACATAAATTCCAATCACAAGATAAAATGCACAGAGAATTTCAATGTGGAAAACCATCAACATGAGAGTAAAAAATCACATAGTCAATAGTAACCCATAATCAAGTACTATAAACAAAGATCTAACCTACGAGGGGCTTATGCAAAGCTAACCCTCTCTAAAACGACACAAATGGTCAAAAAATAGAGATAGTTCATGGAAAGATTATCACCAACCTCACCAATAGATTAAAATGTTGAAGTTGTAAATGTCCACAAATATATGGAAACATGAGTGTGTTTTAATCTTTGACCATGTGAAGAGATGGATCAGTACTTGAGAAACAACAACTACTTCTCTTCTCGAGAGATGGATCAATACCGGAGCAAAAAAATGTTTTTCTTCTCGCTCTCTTGCTCCTTTTGATTTCTATTTTGAATCGATACTTTGGATGATAGGTCAAGTATCTTTTATACAGGCATGTAGATAAGAGTTTGTGGAGTAAAGAAGATCATAAATCCCAATGGGAATAACTCTTAAATGATGGTGATTTCCTATTTATCAAGGGAGGATCCTATTGCAATTAGGACTATTCGGTATCTTACTAATGGACATGAGTACATAGAGTAGCAATAGATGTATATATTGTGAGGATGTATTCCTCATGTAGATCGAACCGGAGAAAATACAAAGTTAATAAGCAAACCTTACAAGGCAAGTCAAATCCAAGGCAACCATAACTACAGATAAAATCCAGCTATAAAAAATCGACCATAAATGCATGTAGGATATTAACATGGAAAACCCCAGTGTACTCTTATATAGGGTTGAACGCAACCCAAAATCAAACACTGGAACTAAATCACTCTTTGGTGATGGGCTTACACAAAGTCCCTGTCAATATAGTATAACAGATCACCAAATAATGGAGAAAAAAAAGGAATATCACCAAGTCAACAACTCTACCTGTAAAACTTAGGAAAGATGGTAAATGGTAACAACTCCAAATATCGCTCCCTCCAAACATACTATAATCCCCACTAGCCTTCCTTCCTTCTTTCTTTCTTCTTCTTTTCTCTCTCTCTGATTTCTTTCGATAACCTTGGGAGAACTTATATCGGCATGTACCCCATCCTCTCTATTTATAGTATATAAAGAACTTTGACATCCATCAGAAAATCTCCCAATAGTATCATGAAAAATCTTATAAATTAATCAATGGGTAATGATATTTATCAAGTAATATCTAATTTGATGATTTCAAATTAAAGATTAGAATATTATCAACTCAAATATCCATTAGGTACATGTGACCAAATTGGGAGACGCTCCCATATGGAGGGAAACTTACCTAGAAAATCTCTCCATTCACTAATGAGTAGGGAACTAGTTCAAACCTGTAATGGATTAGCATCTCTTAAACTTCTCAAGAGGCAAAGTTTATGTTATCATATCGACATCGTTATCATCTATGTGGATGTTATCAAGTACAATTTATTTCCATTCTAGCACATCTATTATCCAGTGATATTTGTCATTGATGTATTTTATCTTGCATGATATGTAGAGTTCTTACCAAGGTATATCTTGATCTGGATTTCATAATAAATTATTTACTTGTCTTGAATAAAATTGAGTTTTGCTTCAACTTCTTCACTCAAATCAATTCTTTACTTGCTATTGTAGAAATAATGAATTTCGATCTAGGATTAGATAATGTTGTATGCCTCTACAATGCCGGTTTTCATGAAATAACACTAAGTACATATGTTATCAAGTAGCAGGTATACATCTTCTATCATTAACATCACTTGTCATATCAAAAGTATGCCCAAAAGAAATCCCTTACCTGCTCTAAAACAATAATATGTGTTGTTGGTTCACAAAGATATCTCAAGAGCCATTTAATTATATTCATATGTTCTTTTCTTGAATTTGAGATAAACATGGCGGCAACTCCAA